>JAVGWX010000003.1:144644781-145078774 GCA_036924085.1 Ariolimax columbianus | reverse complement strand
AGAGAGAGAGAGAGAGAGAGAAGAGAGAGGACATGAGAACCAGATAGAGAGAGAGAGAGAGAGAGAGAAGAGAGAGGACATGAGAACCAGATAGAGAGAGAGAGAAGAGAGAGGACATGAGAACCAGATAGAGGGAGATAGAGAGAAGAGAGAGGACATGAGAACCAGATAGAGAGAGAGAAGAGAGAGAGAGAGAGAGAAGAAAGAGGACATGAGAACCAGATAGAGAGAGAGAGAGAAGAGAGAGGAGATGAGAACCAGATAGAGAGAGAGATAGAGAGAGAGAGAGAAGAGAGAGGACATGAGAACCAGAGAGAGAGAGAGAGAAGAGAGAGACATGAGAACCAGATAGAGAGAGAGAAGAGAGAGAGAGAGAGAGAGAGAGAGACAGAGAAGAGAGAGGACATGAGAACCAGATAGAGAGAGAGAGAGAGAAGAGAGAGGAGATGAGAACCATATATATATATATATAGAGAGAGAGAGAGAGAAGACATGAGAACCAGATAGAGAGAGAGATAGAGAGAGAGAAGAGAGAGGACATGAGAACCAGATAGAGAGAGAGAGAGAGAGAGAACAGAGAGGACATGAGAACCAGATAGAGAGAGAGAGAGAAGAGAGAGGACGAGAACCTGATAGAGAGAGAGAGAGAGAGAGAAGAGAGAGGACATGAGAACCAGATAGAGAGAGAGAGAGAGAGAAGAGAGAGGACATGAGAACCAGATAGAGAGAGAGAGAGAAGAGAGAGGACATGAGAACCAGATAGAGAGAGAGAGAGAGAGAGCGAGAAGAGAGAGAGAGAGAGAGAGAGAGAGAGAGAAGAGAGAGAACCAGATAGAGAGAGAGAGAGAAGAGAGAGGACACGAGAACCAGATAGAGAGAGAGAGAGAGAGAGAGGACACGAGAACCAGATAGAGAGAGAGAGAGAGAGAGAAGAGAGAGGACACGAGAACCAGATAGAGAGAGAGAGAGAGGACACGAGAACCAGATAGAGAGAGGACACGAGAACCATAGAGAGAGAGAGAGAGGACACGAGAACCAGATAGAGAGAGAGAGAGAAGAGAGAGAGAGAGAGAAGAGAGGGGACACGAGAACCAGATAGAGAGAGAGAGAGAGAGAGGACACGAGAACCAGATAGAGAGAGGACACGAGAACCAGATAGAGAGAGAGAGAGAGAGAGAGAGAGAACACAAGAACCAGATAGAGAGAGATAGAAGAGAGAGGACACGAGAACCAGATAGAGAGAGAGAGAGAGAGAGAGAGGACACGAGAACCAGATAGAGAGAGAGAGAGAGAGGACACGAGAACCAGATAGAGAGAGAGTGTGAGAGAGAGAGGACACGAGAACCAGATAGAGAGAGAGAGGACACGAGAACCAGATAGAGAGAGAGAGAGAAAAGGAGAAGAAAGAGGACACGAGAACCAGATAGAGAGAGAGTGTGAGAGAGAGAGGACACGAGAACCAGATAGAAAGAGAGAGAGAGGACACGAGAACCAGATAGAGAGAGAGAGAGGACACGAGAACCAGATAGAGAGAGAGAGAGGACACGAGAACCAGATAGAGAGAGAGAGAGAGGATACGAGAACCAGATAGAGAGAGAGAGAGGACACGAGAACCAGATATAGAGAGAGAGAGGACACGAGAACCATTTAGAGAGAGAGAGAGGACACGAGAACCAGATAGAGAGAGAGAGAGAGGACACGAGAACCAGTAGAGAGAGAGAAGGAGAAGAAAGAGGACACGAGAACCAGATAGAGAGAGAGAGAAAAGAGAGAGAGAGAAGAGAGAGGACACGAGAACCAGATAGAGAGAGAGAGAAGAGAGAGGACACGAGAACCAGATAGAGAGATAGAGAGAGAGAGAGAGAGAGGACACGAGAACCAGATAGAGAGAGAGAGAGAGAAGGAGAAGAAAGAGGACACGAGAACCAGATAGAGAGAGAGAGAGTGAGAGAGAGAGAGGACATGAGAACCAGATAGAGAGAGAGAGAGAGAAGAGAAAGGACATGAGAACCAGATAGAGAGAGAGAGAGAGAGAGAAGAGAGAGGACATGAGAACCAGATAGAGAGAGAGAGAGAGAAGAGAGAGAACATGAGAACCAGAGAGAGAGAAGAGAGAAGAGAGAGGACATGAGAACCAGATAGAGAGAGAGAAGTGAGAGAGAGAGAAAAGAGAGGACATGAGAACCAGATAGAGAGAGAGAGAGAGAGAGAAGAGAGAGGACATGAGAACCAGATAGAGAGAGAGAGAGAGAGAGAAGAGAGAGGACTTGAGAACCAGATAGAGAGAGAGAGAGAAAGAGAGAGAAGAGAGAGGACATGAGAACCAGATAGAGAGAGAGAGACAGAGAGAAGAGAGAGGACATGAGAACCAGATAGAGAGAGAGAGAGAGAGAAGAGAGAGGACATGAGAACCAGATAGATAGATAGAGAGAGAGAGAGAGAAGAGAGAGGACACTAGAACCAGATAGAGAGAGAGAGAGAGAGAGGACACGAGAACCAGATAGAGAGAGAGAGAGAGAGAGAGGACACGAGAACCAGATAGAGAGAGGACACGAGAACCAGATAGAGAGAGAGAGAGAGAGGACACGAGAACCAGATAGAGAGAGAGAGGAGACGAGAACCAGATAGAGAGAGAGAGAGAGAGAGGACACGAGAACCAGATAGAGAGAGAGAGAAGGATAAGAAAGAGGACACGAGAACCAGATAGAGAGAGAGAGGACACGAGAACCAGATAGAGAGAGAGAGAGGACACGAGAACCAGATAGAGAGAGAGAGAAGAGAGAGAGAGAGAAGAGAGAGGACACGAGAACCAGATAGAGAGAGAGATAGTGAGAGAGGACACGAGAACCAGATAGAGAGAGGACACGAGAACCAGATAGAGAGAGATAGAGAGAGAGAGAGGACACAAGAACCAGATAGAGAGAGAGAGAAGAGAGAGGACACGAGAACCAGATAGAGAGAGAGAGAGAGAGAGGACACGAGAACCAGATAGAGAGAGAGAGAGAGAGAGAGGACACGAGAACCAGATAGAGAGAGAGTGTGAGAGAGAGAGGACACGAGAACCAGATAGAGAGAGAGAGGACACGAGAACCAGATAGAGAGAGAGAGAGAAAAGGAGAAGAAAGAGGACACGAGAACCAGATAGAGAGAGAGTGTGAGAGAGAGAGGACACGAGAACCAGATAGAGAGAGAGAGAGATGACACGAGAACCAGATAGAGAGAGAGAGGACACGAGAACCAGATAGAGAGAGAGAGGACACGAGAACCAGATAGAGAGAGAGAGAGAGGACACGAGAACCAGATAGAGAGAGAGAGAGGACACGAGAACCAGATAGAGAGAGAGAGGACACGAGAACCAGTTAGAGAGAGAGAGAGGACACGAGAACCAGATAGAGAGAGAGAGAGAGGACACGAGAACCAGTAGAGAGAGAGAAGGAGAAGAAAGAGGACACGAGAACCAGATAGAGAGAGAGAGAAGAGAGAGAGAGAAGAGAGAGGACACGAGAACCAGATAGAGAGAGAGAGAAGAGAGAGGACACGAGAACCAGATAGAGAGATAGAGAGAGAGAGAGAGAGAGAGAGGACACGAGAACCAGATAGAGAGAGAGAGAGAGAAGGAGAAGAAAGAGGACACGAGAACCAGATAGAGAGAGAGAGTGAGAGAGAGAGAGGACATGAGAACCAGATAGAGAGAGAGAGAGAGAGAAGAGAGAGGACATGAGAACCAGATAGAGAGAGAGAGAGAGAGAGAGAGAGAGAAGAGAGAGGACATGAGAACCAGATAGAGAGAGAGAGAGAGAAGAGAGAGAACATGAGAACCAGAGAGAGAGAGAAGAGAGAAGAGAGAGGACATGAGAACCAGATAGAGAGAGAGAGAGAGAAGAGAGAGAGAGAGAAAAGAGAGGACATGAGAACCAGATAGAGAGAGAGAGAGAGAGAAGAGAGAGGACATGAGAACCAGATAGAGAGAGAGAGAGAGAGAGAAGAGAGAGGACTTGAGAACCAGATAGAGAGAGAGAGAGAAAGAGAGAGAAGAGAGAGGACATGAGAACCAGATAGAGAGAGAGAGAGAGAGAAGAGAGAGGACATGAGAACCAGATAGAGAGAGAGAGAGAGAGAAGAGAGAGGACATGAGAACCAGATAGATAGATAGAGAAAGAGAGAGAAGAGAGAGGACACGAGAACCAGATAGAGAGAGAGAGAGAGAGAGAGAGGACACGAGAACCAGATAGAGAGAGAGAGAGAGAGAGAGGACACGAGAACCAGATAGAGAGAGAGAGAGGACACGAGAACCAGATAGATAGAGAGAGAGAGAGAGAGAGAGAGGACACGAGAACCAGATAGAGAGAGAGTGTGAGAGAGAGAGGACACGAGAACCAGATAGAGAGAGAGGACACGAGAACCAGATAGAGAGAGAGAGAGAAAAGGAGAAGAAAGAGGACACGAGAACCAGATAGAGAGAGAGTGTGAGAGAGAGAGGACAAGAGAACCAGATAGAGAGAGAGAGAGAGGACACGCGAACCAGATAGAGAGAGAGAGAGGACACGAGAACCAGATAGAGAGAGAGAGGACACGAGAACCAGATAGAGAGAGAGAGAGAGGACACGAGAACCAGATAGAGAGAGAGAGAGGACAAGAGAACCAGATAGAGAGAGAGAGAGGACACGAGAACCAGTTAGAGAGAGAGAGAGGACACGAGAACCAGATAGAGAGAGAGAGAGAGGGGACACGAGAACCAGTAGAGAGAGAGAAGGAGAAGAAAGAGGACACGAGAACCAGATAGAGAGAGAGAGAAGAGAGAGAGAGAGAAGAGAGAGGACACGAGAACCAGATAGAGAGAGAGAGAAGAGAGAGGACACGAGAACCAGATAGAGAGATAGAGAGAGAGAGAGAGAGAGAGGACACGAGAACCAGATAGAGAGAGAGAGAGAGAAGGAGAAGAAAGAGGACACGAGAACCAGATAGAGAGAGAGAGAGTGAGAGAGAGAGAGGACATGAGAACCAGATAGAGAGAGAGAGAGAGAGAAGAGAGAGGACATGAGAACCAGATAGAGAGAGAGAGAGAGAGAGGACACGAGAACCAGATAGAGAGAGAGAGAGAAGGAGAAGAAAGAGGACACGAGAACCAGATAGAGAGAGAGAGAGTGAGAGAGAGAGAGGACATGAGAACCAGATAGAGAGAGAGAGAGAGAGAAGAGAGAGGACATGAGAACCAGATAGAGAGAGAGAGAGAGAGAAGAGAGAGGACATGAGAACCAGAGAGAGAGAGAAGAGAGAAGAGAGAGGACATGAGAACCAGATAGAGAGAGAGAAGTGAGAGAGAGAGAAAAGAGAGGACATGAGAACCAGATAGAGAGAGAGAGAGAGAGAGAAGAGAGAGGACATGAGAACCAGATAGAGAGAGAGAGAGAGAGAGAAGAGAGAGGACTTGAGAACCAGATAGAGAGAGAGAGAGAAAGAGAGAGAAGAGAGAGGACATGAGAACCAGATAGAGAGAGAGAGAGAGAGAGAAGAGAGAGGACATGAGAACCAGATAGAGAGAGAGAGAGAGAGAAGAGAGAGGACATGAGAACCAGATAGAGAGAGAGAGAGAGAGAGAGAAGAGAGAGGACATGAGAACCAGATAGATAGAGAGAGAGAGAGAGAAGAGAGAGGACACGAGAACCAGATAGAGAGAGAAAGAGAGAGAGAGAGAGGACACGAGAACCAGATAGAGAGAGAGAGAGGACACGAGAACCAGATAGAGAGAGAGAGAGAGAGGACACGAGAACCAGATAGAGAAAGAGAGGACACGAGAACCAGATAGAGAGAGAGAGAGAGGACACGACAACCAGATAGAGAGAGAGAAAAGAGAGAGGACACGAGAACCAGATAGAGAGAGAGAGAGAGAGAGAGGACACGAGAACCAGATAGAGAGAGAGAGTGTGAGAGAGAAGGACACGAGAACCAGATAGAGAGAGAGAGGACACGAGAACCAGATAGAGAGAGAGAGAGAAGAGAGAGGACACGAGAACCAGATAGAGAGAGAGAGAGTGTGAGAGTGAAGGACACGAGAATCAGATAGAGAGAGAGAGGACACGAGAACCAGATAGAGAGAGAGAGAAGAGAGAGGACACGAGAACCAGATAGAGAGAGAGAGAGAAGAGAGAGAGAGAGGACACGAGAACCAGATAGAGATAGAGAGAAGAGAGAGAGAGAGAAGAGAGAGGACACGAGAACCAGATAGAGAGAGAGAGAGGACACGAGATCCAGATAGAGAGAGGACACGAGAACCAGATAGAGAGAGAGAGAGAGGACACGAGAACCAGATAGAGAGAGAGAGAGAGGACACGAGAACCAGATAGAGAGAGAGAGAAGGATAAGAAAGAGGACACGAGAACCAGATAGAGAGAGAGAGAGGACACGAGAACCAGATAGAGAGAGAGAGAGAAGAGAGAGGACACGAGAACCAGATAGAGAGAGAGAGAAGAGAGAGAGAGAGAAGAGAGAGGACACGAGAACCAGATAGAGAGAGAGAAGAGAGAGAGAGAAGAGAGAGGACACGAGAACCAGATAGAGAGAGAGAGAGAGGACACGAGAACCAGATAGAGAGAGGACACGAGAACCAGATAGAGAGAGAGAGAGAGAGGACACGAGAACCAGATAGAGAGAGAGAGAGAGATGACACAAGAACCAGATAGAGAGAGAGAGAGAGAGAGAGAGAAGGAGAAGAAAGAGGACACGAGAACCAGATAGAGAGAGAGAGAGAGAGGACACGAGAACCAGATAGAGAGAGAGAGAGAGAGGACACGAGAACCAGATAGAGAGAGAGAGAGGACACGAGAACCAGATAGAGAGATAGAGAGAGAGAAAGAGAGGATACGAGAACCAGATAGAGAGAGAGAGAGAGAGGACACGAGAACCAGATAGAGAGAGAGAGAGAGAGGACACGAGAACCAGATAGAGAGAGAGAGAGAGAAAGAGAGGATACGAGAACCAGATAGAGAGAGAGAGAGAGGACACGAGAACCAGATAGAGAGAGAGAGAGAGGACACGAGAACCAGATAGAGAGAGAGAGAGAGAGAGGACACGAGAATCAGATAGAGAGAGAGGACACGTGAACCAGATAGAGAGAGGGAGAGAGGACACGGGAACCAGATAGAGAGAGAGAGAGGACACGAGAACCAGATAGAAAGAGAGAGAGGACACGAGAACCAGATAGAGAGAGATAGAGAGGACACGAGAATTAGATAGAGAGAGAGAGAGGACACGAGAACCAGATAGAGAGAGAGAGAGGACACGAGAACCAGATAGAGAGAGAGAGAGAGGACACGAGAACCAGATAGAGAGAGAAAGAGAAAAGAGAGATAAGGAGAAGGAAGAGAGAGAGAGAAGTAGAGATAGAGAAGGAGTGATAGGGAAAGATAAAGAAGGAGAAGAAAGAGGACACGTGAATCAGAGAGAGAGAGAAAAGGCGGGATAGAGAGAGAGATACGGAGAGAGAGAGATGGAAAGATAGGGACAGAGAGGGAAGGTAAAGAGAACGAGGATTATGTTGTTGATGTGTCTGTGAGGACGAAGTCAATAAAACTATATTCATCGGATGTCCAAGTAGGTCTCAATTGTCCAAGTAGGTCTCTATTGTCCAAGTAGGTCTCTATTGTCCAAGTAGGTCTCTATTGTCCAAGTAGGTCTCTATTGTCCAAGGTCAATAAACAAGAAATATTTGTAAAAATTCAAAAAAGTATACTTAGCTCATGTTGTCTTTTAACTTCTGTGTGTTGTCTTTTCACTTCTCTGTGTTGTCTTTTCCCTTCTCTGTGTTGTCTTTTCACTTCTCTGTGATGTCTCTTCCCTTCTCTGTGATGTCTCTTCGTTCTCTGTGATGTCTCTTCCCTTCTCTGTGATGTCTCTTCCCTTCTCTGTGATGTCTCTCCACTTCTCTGTGTTGCAAGAGCTTTCTTTCTCCAAGCGTCAGGTGTCCCTTCAAGGTACATCCCCACCCGAATCGGTCCTCCCAGGATGTCAGACTCATGCCAAGGGCCCTCATATCAAACTTATCCACATCTTTGAGCCTCAACTGTGGTCGGCCGACTGTCCTCGTGCCATTCACCGTCCATAGCGGATATCTTTGGGAATGCTGCCATCTTCCATGTAACGAACATGGCAAAGCCATCGCAGTCTTCGCTGCCTGAGGAGAGTGTGCATGCTTGGAAGATCAGTGCTAGAGTCCACCTCTGCATTTGTACCTCTGTCTCTCTGTCCCTCTATCCCTCTGTCCCTCTGTCCGTCCATGTATTTCCAATAACGGATGACAGGCTCCCTAGATGGAAGGTGTTCATCGTATGAGGTCCAGCAGGCTTGAACTATTCTCTGCCGGTCACAGGCGGAAAACTGTCGTTGCCTCCAACGTGCACTAATCTTCCTAAATTGCCAATGTTCATGACTAATAGTGTTCACTATACCTAGAGAAAGACTTGCGTCTTGTGCAATTTCCCGACATGTTATGCGTCGTTTGGCCAGTATAAGGCGCTCCACAATCAGGATATTCACAGGCATGACTGGGGTGAGTTGAAAGCCAACACAGCCGGGATCATTACGGCCTTTTCTAAAACTTTAAGTTAGTTAGTTTTATTTCCACTTGTGCAGTTCGGGCGTCGTGGGGACTGAGTCGTCCATCCTGCGTCAAGTGGAGTTACCTCAATGTGTCGTTGCATAATCACTCTAATGTCATATATCCACCTGCCTCGACGTCGCATATTGCCCTGCAGCCAGATCTACCAGCATTGTAATCCATCAGTGGAAGTTGATGAGTGTACATTCTCATGAGATGACCAAACCAACGAATTTTATGCCTGGAAATGTATTTAACACAAGATTTAGTGTCGACCACAAAGAGAATATCGTTGTTCCACATTCTGTCTCTCCTACCCCGTTCTGTCTTTCTTACCACACTCTGTCTCTCCTACCACACTCTGTCTTTCTTACCACATTCTGTGTGTCCTCTCCTACCACATTCTGTCTCTCCTACCACATTCTGTCTCTCCTACCACATTCTGTCTTTCTTACCACACTCTGTCTCTCCTACCACACTCTGTCTTTCTTACCACATTCTGTCTTTCTTACCACACTCTGTCTCTCCTACCACACTCTGTCTCTCCTACCCCATTCTGTCTCTCCTACCCCGTTCTGTCTTTCTTACCACACTCTGTCTCTCCTACCACATTCTGTCTTTCTTACCACACTCTGTCTCTCCTACCCCGTTCTGTCTTTCTTACCACACTCTGTCTCTCCTACCACATTCTGTGTGTCCTACCACATTCTGTCTTTCTTACCACACTCTGTCTCTCCTACCCCGTTCTGTCTTTCTTACCACACTCTGTCTCTCCTACCACACTCTGTCTCTCCTACCACATTCTGTCTTTCTTACCACACTCTGTCTCTCCTACCACATTCTGTCTCTCCTACCACATTCTGTCTCTCCTACCACACTCTGTCTCTCCTACCCCGTTCTGTCTTTCTTACCACACTCTGTCTCTCCTACCACATTCTGTGTGTCCTCTCCTACCACATTCTGTCTCTCCTACCACATTCTGTCTCTCCTACCCCGTTCTGTCTTTCTTACCACACTCTGTCTCTCCTACCACACTCTGTCTCTCCTACCACATTCTGTCTTTCTTACCACACTCTGTCTCTCCTACCACATTCTGTCTCTCCTACCACATTCTGTCTCTCCTACCACATTCTGTCTCTCCTACTACATTCTGTCTCTCCTACCACATTCTGTCTCTCCTACCACATTCTGTGTGTCCTCTCCTACCACATTCTGTCTCTCCTACCACATTCTGTCTCTCCTACCACATTCTGTCTCTCCTACCCCGTTCTGTCTTTCTTACCACACTCTGTCTCTCCTACCACATTCTGTGTGTCCTCTCCTACCACATTCTGTCTCTCCTACCACATTCTGTCTCTCCTACCACATTCTGTCTCTCCTACCACATTCTGTCTCTCCTACCACACTCTGTCGCTCCTACCCCATTCTGTCTCTCTTACCACACTCTGTCTCTCCTACCACACTCTGTCTCTCCTACCACATTCTGTGTGTCCTCTCCTACCACATTCTGTCTCTCCTACCACATTCTATCTCTCCTACCACATTCTGTCTCTCCTACCACATTCTGTCTCTCCTACCACATTCTGTCTCTCCTACCCCATTCTGTCTGTCCTCTCCTACCACATTCTGTCTCTCCTACCACATTCTGTCTCTCCTACCACATTCTGTCTCTCCTACCACACTCTGTCTCTCCTACCACATTCTGTCTCTCCTACCACATTCTGTCTCTCCTACCACACTCTGTCTCTTCTACCACATTCTGTCTCTCCTACCACATTCTGTCTCTCCTACCACATTCTGTCTCTCCTACCACACTCTGTCTCTCCTACCACATTCTGTCTCTCCTACCACATTCTGTCTGTCCTCTCCTACCATATTCTGTCTCTCCTGCCACATTCTGTCTCTCTTACCGCACTCTGTCTCTCCTACCGCACTCTGTCTCTCCTACCACATTCTGTCTCTCCTAAAAGGTTTCCATCCATCAAATGTCTTACTGCGACTGAGTGTCTCGTCACCATATTGTGGTTGCAGCCTTCTGAACATGTCCACAGGTTTCACACCGTTTTTCACAAGAAACTTCATCACAACACGCTGTTCCATGCAAGCATTAACAGTGTTGTCAATCATTTGTATTTTTCTGTCACGTGACTGGCCCATGGCAAGTGGACCACATAGCAGTAATAGGACGCAAGTGGCCCATTCAGGTAGAACTAAAACAAAAAGTTCATGTTTGATGTGAACGTCCCTCGTAGTTCTTCTTTCTGTCTTGTAGAAGCGTGATCATCTGTTTACAATATTCTAAACTAAAGTCTAGAAAGTAGTTCCTTCAGTTACAAATGACAATCAGCTGATATTAAGATCCAACCATTTTTGTCTGGTAAAAAGGGGGCTGTATTCTGGTAAAAACATGGCTGTATTGTGGTAAAAAGGTGGCTGTATTGTGGTAAAAAGGTGGCTGTATTGTGGTAAAAAGGTGGCTGTATTCTGGTAAAAAGGTGGCTGTATTCTGGTAAAAAGGTGGCTGTATTGTGGTAAAAAGGTGGCTGTATTGTGGTAAAAAGGTGGCTGTACTCTGGTAAAAAGGTGTCTGTATTGTGGTAAAAAGGTGGCTGTATTGTGGTAAAAAGGTGTCTGTACTCTGGTAAAAAGGTGGCTGTATTGTGGTAAAAAGGTGGCTGTATTGTGGTAAAAAGGTGGCTGTACTCTGGTAAAAAGGTGGCTGTATTGTGGTAAAAATGTGGCTGTATTGTGGTAAAAAGGTGGCTGTATTGTGGTAAAAAGGTGGCTGTATTGTGGTAAAAAGGTGGCTGTATTGTGGTAAAAAGGTGGCTGTATTCTGGTAAAAAGGTGGCTGTATTCTGGTAAAAAGGTGGCTGTATTGTGGTAAAAAGGTGGCTGTATTGTGGTAAAAAGGTGGCTGTACTCTGGTAAAAAGGTGTCTGTATTGTGGTAAAAAGGTGGCTGTATTGTGGTAAAAAGGTGTCTGTACTCTGGTAAAAAGGTGGCTGTATTGTGGTAAAAAGGTGGCTGTATTGTGGTAAAAAGGTGGCTGTACTCTGGTAAAAAGGTGGCTGTATTGTGGTAAAAATGTGGCTGTATTGTGGTAAAAAGGTGGCTGTACTCTGGTAAAAAGGTGGCTGTATTGTGGTAAAAAGGTGGCTGTATTGTGGTAAAAAGGTGGCTGTACTCTGATAAAAAGGTGGCTGTATTGTGGTAAAAAGGTGGCTGTACTGTGGTAAAAAGGTAGCTGTACTCTGGTAAAAAGGTGGCTGTATTCTGGTAAAAAGGTGGCTGTATTGTGGTAAAAAGGTCGCTGTATTGTGGTAAAAAGGTGGCTGTACTGTGGTAAAAAGGTGGCTGTACTCTGGTAAAAAGGTTTCTGTATTCTGGTAAAAAGGTGGCTGTACTCTGGTAAAAAGGTGGCTGTAATCTGGTAAAAAGGTGGCTTTACTCTGGTAAAAAAGTGGCTGTATTGTGGTAAAAAGGTGGCTGTATTGTGGTAAAAAGGTGGCTGTATTGTGGTAAAAAGGTGGCTCTACTGTGGTAAAAAGGTGGCTGTACTCTGGTAAAAAGGTGGCTGTATTCTGGTAAAAAGGTGACTGTATTGCGTTTAAATGAAATGCGTTCACGCAAACAATTAAATGATTGAAACGAAATGTAAGCAATTTTAAATCTAAATTCATTTTTTGTAAGAGGTGGTAAAACGGCGTGTTACAGTGAAAGCTGTAAAGGTTGCTAGAAAGGAACGGATCACGTCTGAATCAGGACAGCATGCGGTAGGTAAAGCTATGATCCGTTACTGTCTGAATCAGGACAGCATGCGGTAGGTAAAGCTATGATCCGTTATTGTCTGAATCAGGACAGCATGCGGTAGGTAAAGCTATGATCCGTTATTGTCTGAATCAGGACAGCATGCGGTAGGTAAAACTATGATCCGTTACTGTCTGAATCAGGACAGCATGCGGTAGGTAAAGCTATGATCCGTTTCTGTCTGAATCAGGATAGCATGCGGTAGGTAAAGCTATGATCCGTTGCTGTCTGAATCAGGACAGCATGCGGTAGGTAAAGCTATGATCCGTTACTGTCTGAATCAGGACAGCATGCGGTAGGTAAAGCTATGATCCGTTACTGTCTGAATCAGGACAGCATGCGGTAGGTAAAGCTATGATCCGTTACTGTCTGAATCAGGACAGCATGCGGTAGGTAAAGCTATGATCCGTTACTGTCTGAATCAGGATAGCATGCGGTAGGTAAAGCTATGATCCGTTACTGTCTGAATCAGGATAGCATACGGTAGGTAAAGCTATGATCCGTTACTGTGTAAAACATTTACACCAGAGAGGACTAGGCAGGAAGCGACCAAAGAAGAGGGTGTTGTAGGGATCAAGGAAGAGTGAAGGGAGAGTTGGGGTCAGAGAAGAGTGAAGGGAGAGTTGGGGTCGGGAAGAGTGAAGGGAGAGTTGGGGTCAGGGAAGAGTGAAGGGACAGTTGGGGTCAGAGAAGAGTGAAGGGAGATTTGGGGTTGGGGAAGAGTGAAGGGAGAGTTGGGGTCAGGGAAGGGAGAGTTGGGGTCGGGGAAGGGAGAGTTGGGGTCGGGGAAGAGTGAAGGGAGAGTTGGGGTCTGGGAAGGGAGAGTTGGGGTCGGGGAAGGGAGAGTTGGGGTCAGGGAAGGGAGAGTTGGGGTCAGGGAAGGGAGAGTTGGGGTCGGGGAAGAGTGAAGGGAGAGTTGGGGTCAGGGAAGGGAGAGTTGGGGTCGGGGAAGGGAGAGTTGGAGTCAGGGAAGGGAGAGTTGGAGTCAGGGAAGAGTGAAGGGAGAGTTGGGGTCAGGGAAGGGAGAGTTGGAGACAGGGAAGAGTGAAGGAGAGTTGGGGTCAGGGAAGGGAGAGTTGGAGTCAGGGAAGGGAGAGTTGGGGTCAGGGAAGGGAGAGTTGGGGTCAGGGAAGGGAGAGTTGGGGTCAGGGAAGGGATAGTTGGAGGACAGGGAAGAGTGAAGGAGAGTTGGGGTCAGGGAAGGGAGAGTTGGGGTCAGGGAAGGGAGAGTTGGAGTCAGGGAAGAGTGAAGGGAGAGTTGGGGTCAGGGAAGAGTGAAAGAAGTAGCGGCAAAGCAAGAATAAGAATAATAAAACAAAAGCAGGAATTGGGAAAACAACAAAACAACAAAACAACAAAATAACAAAACAACAAAATAACCTAAAATCTTGTTAAACAAAAGTGAGAAGCTTAGTAAATAAAAGACAAGTATCAGAACTGTATGTAGAAGAAGAAAAACCACACACATTAGGGTTAACAGAATCATGGACACATGAGGACATTGCAGATAGTGAACTTGAAATAGAGGGATATACAATGTTAAGGAAAAATAGGGTAGTTGGAGACAAGGCTAAGGGAGGTGGCGTTTTATTATACAGTACTAGCTCAGTTTATATAACTCTCAGAGATGATTTATCACCTGGTAACAAACATGAAAGTGTATGGGGAGAAATAGAAAGTAGGGGTGACAAAACAGTGTTTCGAGTATGCTACAGATGTCCATCGAGTAGTTCCTGAATGCAAAGAACACTCGAACTAGTATTTACAAAAGACGAAAATTTAATTTTACATATAGTGTGTAATATATACTTTTGCTGGTTAGGTAGGGGGATGTCAAATATTAAACAAATGTACATACCGAGACAACACTTGCAGGACTGAACCAGAGGTTTACATGAAGCCAAAAGTTTATGAAAGAAAACTGTCGTCCTTATAGGAACGAGGGAAGTAAGAGAGTAAATTGTTCAGAACGAAAGCTATTTACACGATTATGTCCCGTTTAGGATTATTTATTGGACTTTTTCTATATGGACTCAGTCTTCATGTCTTCTTCTTCTTCCTCTTCATCTATTTCATGTTGTTCTTTGTTTCATTCTTCTGTTCTTATTTCGTCTACTTCTCTCTGTTTTCCTTCTTTACCATATACTATAGTGCCTGCAGTTGTCACCATGCTTTACCACGACTAGCTGTCTGCCGTTGTTCGTCAGTAACTTGTTGCTTCCAAGCCACGATGTGAACTCGCTCCATGTAACTAATTATGGTTTGCCTTCCTTCGTTGGTGTGCCCCCCTCCACTCCCATCACACACACTAGAAGTGAACTTACTCCATCTGACGCGTTCAACGATCGTCTCGATCATGCTAACTTTCCTCAAGGAAAGCCAACAGGTGTTAGGAGCATTTGTTCATGTTTACTTCGACTTTTCTTGAATGAAACCCCATCTTTGTGTCAAACCCCATTCTCGTGTGAAACTCTATTCTTGTGTCAAACCCCATTCTAGAGTGAAGAGCAATTCTTGTGTGAAACCTTACTCTTGTGGTTAATTCCCCCCCCCCCCCCCCACTCTTCTACTCATTCTCATGCCCCTCCTCTTACTCATTCTCACCCCCTCTCCCCCCCCACTCTTCTACTCATTCTCATGCCCCTCCTCTTACTCATTCTCACCCCCTCTCCCCCCCCACTCTTCTACTCATATCATGCCCCACCTCTTATTCATTCTCACCCCACCCCCCTCCCCACCCAACAAGATTTCCGGAACCTAACCTCCATTTGGTCATCTGACTCTGTGTACCGCTGGAGAACTATCAACTATTTCGTTTGCATTGAGCAAAACTTGCTATATAGGACCTTGACCGGCCAATAAACTTCCTACATAGAACATAGACCGGTCACGAAACTTCCTACATAGGACATAGACCGGCCACGAAACTTCCTACATAGGACATAGACCGGCCACGAAACTTCCTACATAGAACATAGACCGGCCTCGAAACGTCCTACATATGACATAGACCGGCCACGAAACTTCCTACATAGGACATAGACCGGCCACGAAACTTCCTACATAGAACATAGACCGGCCACAAAACTGTGCTATTTAGGAACTTCAATTCAATTCATGTGGCGTCTCCGCAACGAAGTATGGCTGTAGTAGACCTCTAATATCCTCTGTCTCTTGTCTGGACGATACACTCTGTCAGACTGACACTAGTTATGTCTCTTGTCTGGGCGGTACACTCTGTCAGACTGACACTAGTTCTGTCTCTTGTCTGGGCGGTACACTCTGTCAGACTGACACTAGTTCTGTCTCTTGTCTGGACGATACACTCTGTCAGACTGACACTAGTTCTGTCTCTTGTCTGGGCGGTACACTCTGTCAGACTGACATTAGTTCTGTCTCTTGTCTGGGCGGTACACTCTGTCAGACTGACATTAGTTCTGTCTTTTGTCTGGACGATACACTCTGTCAGACTGACACTAGTTCAACCAAAACAGATGTGCAGCCCAAACCTAATATCCGCGTGAAGAGCGTGATACTAGAACAGGTAGACAGCTAATTGTATCTGGGCCAGGCTGAGGTTGGCCGAGGGCCAGATTATGGTAAAGGGTAGCACCAGAGGGCCAGACCTATAACATCCTTAAAAAATAACGTTCTGAGATTTAGTTTGACATATACAATGAGCCACGTACAGAAAGCAAGGACAAACTACTGTAACACACATCTGCCAAGACATGTATACCAGTCATCGGACTGAAATTCCTTGGTTTTTAAAAAATCTGTTTTTAAAATTTGTTTTGTAATTCGAAAAATGACGCGTAATTATTTATTTCAAACATACGTAGCGCAGTGGTTTGCGCTCTGGCTTCGCATCTGAGTGGTTCTGGATTCATTCCCCAGTTGAGGCGGTAGTGTTTTTTCAGACCCCAATGGCTCCCGGGTCGACCCAGCCTTAAATGGGTACCGGTTCAGTCCGGGAAGTAAAAGCGGCGAGAGAGAGGAGATGGGTAACGCCCTCATATAGCCGAGCCTTTATAATGTGAGATCGCTAACACCTCACACCCCTACGGCAGTAATGCTATGGGTTACTTTACTTTACTTTACTTTTACATTTGTGTGCTATTTCATTGTGAATAGTGTGGCTTTTTAAAACATTTCAACAGTAATTTGAAGTCTACTCCCATTTTTTGACGTAGCAATTCTGAGAACATACAGTCAGTTAACCTGTTTCTGGTCTTGGATTTGATGCTCTTCGTGGCAGAAAAGATGTTAATATCACATTTTGGGTCTTTTTGGATTTGTTTCTGATGTGCGAGCTATTTTTGTAATATATTTTTTAGCACAGTGGTCGGGGTATACAGTAATTGTCAATGAATAACAAGAGACAGGCCAAAAATGGTAGACGGCCGGTTATAAATGGCTGGCGGGCCTGATCTGGCTCGCGGGCCGTAGTGTGGCCACCTCTGGTCTAAACCTTACTTCTGATGTTGACTATCTCCACACGTTCGTGCCACACCTCATCCCAGCCAGCAATACAGCGTCGTCAGCATGTCTCAGATTGTTAATTATTCTTCTATTGATGTTTAATTCAGGCACTCATCCAACTCCAGCAAGGAACAAAATTGGAGTGTTCGAAACAAAATGTTACAGAAGAATCCTAAAAATTCCTTGGATTAAGAAAGTGACAAATAAAACCATCCTAGAAGACCTGAATGTTGAAGAAAACTGGCTCATAAACAATGTTATGTTTCCGAAATTGATTTTTTTCGGCCACGACAAACGTCATGACGGACTGGAAAGAATGGTCGTGGGGGGCATGGTACATGGAAGGCGACGCAAGGGTCAACCAAGGCGAAGTTGGATACAAGATTTCAAGGATACTCTAAACTTGAAGATGGAGCAGGTGGGTAGCTGGAGCAGGTGGGTAGATGGAGCAGGTGGGTAGATGGAGCAGGTGGGTAGACGGAGCAGGTGGGTAGATGAAGCAGGTGGGTAGATGGAGCAGGTGGGTAGATGGAGCAGGTGGGTAGATGGAGCAGGTGGGTAGATGGAGCAGGTGGGTCGATGGAGCAGGTGGGTAGATGGAGCAGGTGGGTAGAGCAGGTGGGTAGATGGAGCAGGTGGGTAGATGGAGCAGGTGGGTAGATGGAGCAGGTGGGTAGATGGAGCAGGTGGGTAGATGGAGCAGGTGGGTAGATGGAGCAGGTGGGTAAATGGAGCAGGTGGGTAGATGGAGCAGGTGGGTATATGGAGCAGGTGGGTAGATGGAGCAGGTGGGTAGATGGAGTAGGTGGGTAGATGGAGCAGGTGGGTAGATGGAGCAGGTGGGAAGATGGAGCAGGTGGGTAGATGGAGCAGGTCGGAAGATGGACTGTAGACAGAGATTCATATCGGCTGGCTGTGATGAGAGCGAGGTTCCACACAGAACATGCTACATGATGATGATGAGATGATGATAATGATTGTTTCAATCTGAGTGAAGATTTTCTCTGAGTGAAGATTAAAGAGACAAGGTGACAACACACATCCCTCTCTCATACCTCTTTGGATATCAATATCCGGTGAGTGTTGCCATATCTTGCCAGCTGCTCCCATTACAGGTTACTGACAGGTTACTGACAGGTTACTGACAGGTTACTGACAGGATACTGACAGGTTACTGACAGGTTACTGACAGGTTACTGACAGGTTACTGACAGGTTACTGACTAGCCTAATGTTTTTACCATACAGATTAATTTATTGTAGACACATTCATTAACGGTTCATGTTCGATTCTGCCAAATGTTTTAATATAGTTTATGAAACACACATATACACTCTTTTGTTTAGTAAACTAATTTTTCTGACTATTCCTGATTCGATTAAATTTGTTCATTTGCAATACAATGTTTACAGGTTTGTTTCGAAACTCTCATTTTCTTCTTCAACATTGGTTCCACAGACAATTGGTTCCACGGACAATTGGTTCCACAGACAATTGGTTCCACAGACAATTGGTTCCACAGACAATTAGTTTCACAGACAATTGGTTCCACGGACAATTGGTTCCACAGACAATTGGTTCCACAGACAATATCTTCCCAAATTATAGGACTCCCTGTCTCTTTCATCTTCTTAACATCTGTCTTAGAGTAGGCTTATGTTCTTGTGTTTATGTTTTTTTCTTTCTTTGCTATACGATCTCAACAGACGATCTGATGGTCACTTGGGCTGAACAGTTCTCACTACACACAAGAGTTACATCCCGCTTTTATTGAATGTACACAAGGATGGGAAGATAACAACAGGTCACGTGACATGGGCATGTTTCCGGATCGTCTGGGTACTGTGCCTGGAAAGCGTAAGAGAGGGGGGCAGAAAAAAGGAACAGAAGGTAACATCAGAGAGGGAACATGAAGGTCCATAACTAGAACAATTATCCTGGCACAAAGGTGTGGAGTGACGGGAACTGGTCCAAAAATCTGCAGTATTGGTGCCCCAATGGAGTGGCGGGAACTGGTCCAAGAATCTGCAGTATTGGTGCCCCAATGGAGTGGCGGGAACTGGTCCAAGAATCTGCAGTATTGGTGCCCCAATGGAGTGGCGGGAACTGGTCCAAGAATCTGCAGTATTGGTGCCCCAATGACCTTTCAGGTTACGGTACTGATGATGATGGCCATTTCCTGCTGATCAACACTGTCTTCGCTCAAGGATCACACCATGTGATAGTTATCTACCTGTTATGTCTTAAATCACTGCAGATTATTGACAAACGCATTGCTAAAGTTTTCACGTGTTTAAATAAAAGAACTTAATGTCAATGAGTAGTCCACGTTTCATTGAATTGAGAAGTGATTTTAGATTATATTATCTTAGAAAACTTGGACAACGTATGTCAAACAAGAGCACAGAACATAGAGCCGCTAGATAGCAGGAGACAGGGGGCACTGGCTGAAGTGGTAGAGAGATACAAGAGACAAGAAAATGACCATCCAAATAGGGAACAAATAAACACTTGGACGCAAAAGAGAAGACTGAAGCAATTATCCCCTCTAAATGTAGCAGAAGAGAAAAGCCATATTCACCATCTACCAGAGGAGAGAGAAACGGAAAATATGTTTTTTGGACCACCCCCCTTGAGAAAATCTTTGCCTGCCAGTCACAAAAACACACCTGACAGAAAAGGCAGCCACCAAGGAGACTACACCTAATATCCTGAAGACATGTGCCTTGGAGACAGTCTCTAGTTGCCCGAAATCGGCAGCCATGGTCTATACGGATCAGCATTCCAATCTACCTCTTTTGCCGTGTACGGTATCCATATGAAATGCCCGGATGGGTCCATGAACGAGTTTTGTGAATCATGCGGCGAAAACCGTTCTTCTTCTTCTTCTTCTTCTTCTTCTTGTTCTTCTTCTTCTTCTTCTTCTTCTTCTTGTTCTTCTTCTTCTTCTTCTTCTTCTTCTTCTTCTTCTTCTTCTTCTTCTTCTTCTTCGTTCGGTCTCAATCTCCCACTACCAAACAGTGAAAGGGCTTAAGGAGCAGAATGTAGTCCAGAGACCGGAATGCGGTGTGTCGTAGTTTACAGCTTGGCTGCGATATTTGCACCTTTCGGTCCAACACATACGACTTCAGCAAGCACTTTTTGAGTACCGGGTTAGCATTCCCTCTTCGATCCCTTCTTCTTAGCCAGTCTGCCCTGATGTAGCCTGTTATTCAGGATCACCACGTGGAGGTGTAGAAGGGTCTCGGCAACTCTGGTTCGCTGTCCCTGACACTATTGCTGCTATTCTTGATCCCGGAAACCGTTCAAACGATGACGCGGAGGCCGAGGCTATAAAAACAGCAGTTGACATTTTGCACCAACAGTTTGACTTGTGCAAATTTTTGCCGCTGGATTTGGTAATTTCTAGTGACTCCAAGTCGGTTCTGGAGGCGCTGAAGAGTACCCCATACAAAGAAAAGGAGATATTCTTGGTGAGGAAGGCGATCAACAACATCATCACTGCCCACGGGATAAATGTCACCTTGCAATGGATCCCTGGACATAGTGGGCTACTAGGGAACGAGATGGCCGACAGATTGGCAAAAACATGAGCCTCGAAACAATAATTGGATAGACCCTGCGGTAACCACACAGTAAAACGAATTATTCAGAATAATACTCTGGAAATCTGGATGAACAGGTGGGCGACGGTAACAACAGGTGGGCGACGGGAACAACAGGTGGGCGACGAGAACAACAGGTGGGCGACGGGAACAACAGGTCGCAGTGTGTTTAGCGACATGTCACAGCCAAAAGTAACGATGAAATAAATAAACTACATAGACGAGATCAGAGTATCATCTTTCTGTTCCGAACAGGACATACCAGAGTCAATAGCCACTTGAACCGCATCAATCTGCCCTTGTGCAGACATTGCTCTCATCCTGATGAAACAGTTCGAGATCTACCCTTGTGCAGACATTGCTCTCATCCTGATGGAACAGTTCGACATCTACTCATTGAGTGCAAATCGCTTGCGGACATGAGGAAAAGATTCTTACAAGCACTGCCGACAATTTCCAACTCACTGTACGGAGCAGTGACACAACTGAAGAAGACCTGTATCTATATAAGAATGGCATTGGGTTGTCAAGAACAGGCTTGCTCAGCAGCTATGGGATGACAACAACAATAACAACAACAACAATAACAACAACATCAGCTCGACTGGGAAGTATTGTCACATCCACCTTATAGCCCAGACCTCATTTCGAGCGATTTCCATCTGCTTGGACCCCTAAACGAATTCCTAGGAGGTCAGCATCTTAGCACTGATGACGAAATGAAACAGACTGTCCTGGATTGGTTCAGATACTCACTAACCTTTCTACACTTCAACTTTTCAAGCATTACTGGGATACGTGCATAAACGTTGCAAAAGATTATTTAGAACAATAAATCACATTTTGACGACCTGTAACATTTGTTTTTGTTCTTAGATAAAAAAAAAAGTCTGGTTTGATTTGAACGGCCCTCGTATATCTTCAGAAATGTATGCCTTTTTTCGAGGCTTCCATTTCCGCATCAACTTATTGAAAGTTGGTATGTTTGCCCACACAAAACTGATTTCAGGTTTGATTTGTTGTCATTAGGTTAAAAATACGTGATGTTGTCGGAGTGAACAAGCAGCAACTTGACAGACGAACAGGCACTTCTTCCGTTAACAAACTACTCACATTGTATTGTAAGCGAGTCAAAAATAAGGACACGGGACATCTTTTTCTTCGTCGTTGGTTCTCCTACTCTCCCTACGAAACGATGAAAAGGATGTAGACTGGGGAATGGAATCCGTTATGTCGTAGTTTACAGCTTGACTCCGACATTTGCACCTGTCGATCCAACACATCCGATTTTAGCATGCCATTTTTTGTTTACCTGGTTATCCTTCTCTGCTCAATCTCGTCTCCGTCGCCAGTCGGCCCTGTTGTAGTCTGTGATCCAGGATCACCACGTGGAGATGGAGAAAATCGCGGCAGCTCTGGGTCGCTAGAAAAAGGGCAACTGGCTCTTTCTACAGCGAGTAGTCAGTGATGTGTAAGGTGATCTCAATGTGCCAGTAGGCAGTGATGTGTAAGGTAGTCTCAATGTGCCAGTAGTCAGTGATGTGTAAGCTGGTCTCAATGTGCCAGTAGGCAGTGATGTGTAAGGTAGTCTCAATGTGCCAGTAGTCAGGTATGTGTAAGCTGGTCTCAATGTGCCAGTACTCAGGGATGTGTAAGCTGGTCTCAATGTGGCAGTAGTCAGGGATGTGTAAGGTGGTCTCAATGTGCGAGTAGTCAGTCAGTGATGTGTAAGCTGGTCTCAATGTGCCAGTAGTCAGGGATGTGTAAGCTGGTCTCAATGTGCCAGTAGTCAGGGATGTGTAAGCTGGTCTCAATGTGCTTATATTGCAGTCGCGGATCAGAAGGCATTGAGCATTATGTGACACAAAAGTGATAGCAGTAGATTATGTGACACAAAAGTGATAGCAGTAGATTATGTGACACAAAAGTGATAGCAGTAAATCGAGTTGGTCAAACAGTGAGCCAAAAAACATCATGAATCAGAAGTAAAGATTCATGACGATGAAGAGGTTGCTGTAGTATTGTAAAGGCAAGCTAAGAACGATCGTTTATACGACGACATCCAAGCACACAGGAAGATAGCACATACGTCATTTTGGCTCATTCTACAGGAACCCAAGCTCTTTATAGCCGCTGAGGGATTTGTATCGAACGTAAAGTTGACTACGTCGACAAATGATACTGTTGTGTTTCATTTTTCAGAATTAATCTATCTAACACACACATCCCCCCCCCCCCCCCCCCCCCCGGAATTTAATGTTTGCATTTTGAAACCCCCTGTTATTAGATATACCACTGTGATAAATCCACTGATCTTTTGCATTAATCGGTAAGAAAATCCGAAGATCATTGACAATCTTAAACGGCATGCAAACATCTACTGCAATAAATCAACAGGATGACGCAAGCGTTGCTGGAGATTACAGGCTCGAATTTCTGAACGAACTGTCTACCTGTTTGTTGTTATGCCGGCTGTCCATATGCCAATTGGCTTCCGTCTAGCAATAAAGGCACGAAAGTACCCATAACCGTCTATCAAATAATCGATGTACAGAAAACTACCCGAACAAATTTGAACACAAGCATGTCAAATCTGGCAGAGGTTGCTCAAAATACATCCCACCCTGATGTGCCACTTTCAGGCTAAATGATATATTGTTACCTCTTGCGTGTACATTCACATTGACAGATGCACGTTCTTCTACCGTCACACTGCATTTCAATTTCACATAATGGCCGACGATGGGTGTTCAGTGTGATTTTTTGGAAACGAAATCTTGGAGTTTTTGCTGTTGTAAGTTTGTTTTAGACATGTCTTGTAAATCTTGAAACTTTATATCGCTCTGATATTGAGTTACACTAGAACTGTGTCTAACTGACTGCATCTAATCCGGTGAAAATGGTTAAGGAATCGTTGAGTCATACAAACGCTGACATATCTTTTAGTCATACAAACACTGACATATCTTTGAGTCATACAAACACTGACATATCTTTGAGTCATACAAACACTGACATATCTTTGAGTCATACAAACGCTGACATATCTTTGAGTCATACAACCGCTACACTGACATATTTATGAGCTAAACAAACACTGGACTATCTTTTAGCCAAAACAAACGCTGACATATCTTTGAGTCATACAAACGCTGACATATCTTTGGGTCATACAAACTCTGACATATCTTTGAGTCATTCAAACCCTGACATATCTTTTAGTCATACAAACACTGACATATCTTTGAGTCATACAAACGCTGACATATCTTTGAGTCATACAAACCCTGACATATCTTTTAGTCATACAAACGCTGACATATTTGTGAGCTAAACAAACACTGGACTATGTTTGAGTCAAACAAACACTGGACTATCTTTAAGCCAAACAAACACTGGACTATCTTTAAGCCAAACAAACACTGGACTATCTTTAAGGCCCGCATTCTGTTTGTTAAGAAGAGTGACGTTAGCGTGTCTGACGGCGTGTGCTGGACTCATATATATTATCACAACATGTGTCCCGATGAGTCATTTTTTTGACCAGGTTATTGTTTATAATTTGTTGAAAACCCAAACCCGCTGCATTGGGGGCTCTCTTATCACGGGAAGGGTTCGGGAATAAACCCTGATTAAAAAATCCGTAACCGGTGATAATTCCGTCCTGGCTAGAACACTTGATCGAGTTAGCTCACGAGTTTCAGATTAACCACAGCGCAGATCCGTAACCAAACAAAATTAATGTAACCGCAAATCACTGCGTCCCAACGTCTGAAGGCTAACTACTGAATTTACACCCTACTCACACACACACACACTCATACACACACACACACACATAGACGCACACCCACCCACATACACACATACGCACACACACCCACATATACATACCCACACACCCTCACACACACCCTCACACACACATACATATACCCACACCCCACACTCACACACCCAAATACACACACACACACACACACATACGCGCAAACAGGCACATACACACTGAAATATTCACATAAATTATCAGAGTAGTAGCAGCAGTAGTAGTAGTTGTATTTGTAGTAGTAGTAGTAGTAGTAGTAGTAGTAGTAGTTGTAGTTTACTAATCCACATAGGCAGTCACAGTCCACCTAGGTCAGTCACAGTCCACCTAGGTCAGTCACAATTCACATAGAGCAGTCACAATCCACCTAGATCAGTCACAATCCACCTAGAGCAGTCATAATCCACCTAGATCAGTCACAGTCCACCAAGGTCAGTCATAATCCACCTAGATCAGTCACAATCCACCTAGAGCAGTCATAATCCACCTAGATCAGTCACAATCCACCTAGAGGAGTCACAATCCACCTAGATCAGTCACAATCCACCTAGAGCAGTCATAATCCACCTAGATCAGTCACAGTCCACCTAGGTCAGTCACAGTCCACCTAGATCAGTCACGGTCAGTCACAATCCACCTAGATCAGTCATAATCCACCTAGATCAGTCACAATCCACCTAGATCAGTCACAATCCACCTAGAGCAGTCACAATCCACCTAGATCAGTCACAATCCACCTAGAGCAGTCATAATCCACCTAGATCAGTCACAGTCCACCTAGGTCAGTCACAGTCCACCTAGATCAGTCACAATCCACCTAGATCAGTCACGGTCAGTGACAGTCCACCTAGATCAGTCACAATCCACCTAGATCAGTCATAATCCACCTAGATCAGTCACAATCCACCTAGAGCAGTCACAATCCACCTAGATCAGTCACAATCCACCTAGATCAGTCACAATCCACCTAGGTTAGTCACAATCCACCTAGATCAGTCACAATCTCCCTAGATCAGTCACAATCCACCTAGATCAGTCACAATCCACCTAGATCAGTCACGGTCAGTGACTGTCCACCTAGGTTAGTCACAAGTTGGGTGGGGACTGGGGAGGGGGTGGAGTGGGGAGGTTCGGTTGAGAGTGGGGAGTGATCGTGTGTATGGGGGTTGGGTGGGAGTGGGGAGGGGAGAGTGATCGTGTGTGTGGAGGTTGAGTGGGGAGGGACCGTGTTTGAACATGTGAGTGTGAATGGCTTTTCTTAAACTATTTCATATTTAACAACTGTTCTCAAGTAGAAGATTACAGTACATTTTCTTGTATGTCGAAGCGTACTAAAGGCGGTGGACCTGGATCATCCTTGCTGTAGTGCAATACAGAACATGTATTTTAGATCACCGTTACCGAATCAAAGCGGCGATCTCCACCTAGGTGTGATGCATCTCCGGCCAGCTGGGAGGCCTGGACATGAAATGGGGCCGTGGGTTAGCAAGTTGGATCCACACACCCACACCCATGCCTATTCTTCTCTTGTCCTACTGCAGCTGCCTTGCGGCGTCGCAGGTAGGAGGCAGGCCTAGACTTGTGGCTTGAGGTAGGAGGCAGGCCTAGACTTGTGGCTTGAGGTAGGAGGCAGGCCTAGACTTGTGGCTTAAGGTAGGAGGCAGGCCTAGACTTGTGGCTTAAGGTAGGAGGCAGGCCTAGACTTGTGGCTTGAGGTAGGAGGCAGGCCTAGACTTGTGGCTTGAGGTAGGAGGCAGGCCTAGACTTGTGGCTTGAGGTAGGAGGCAGGCCTAGACTTGTGGCTTGAGGTAGGTGGGAGGCAGGCAGGCCTAGACTTGTGGCTTGAGGTAGGAGGCAGGCCTAGACTTGTGGCTTGAGGTAGGTGGGAGGCAGGCAGGCCTAGACTTCCCAAGTCTGACACTGATAACAGGCCCAAGTCTGACACTGATAACAGGCCTAAGTCTGACACTGATAACAGGCCCAAGTCTGACACTGATAACAGGCCCAAGTCTGACACTGATAACAGGCCCAGGTCTAACACTGATAACAGGCCCAAGTCTGACACTGATAACAGGCCCAGGTCTAACACTGATAACAGGCCCAAGTCTGACACTGATAACAGGCCCAGGTCTAACACTGATAACAGGCCCAAGTCTGACACTGATAACAGGCCCAAGTCTGACACTGATAACAGGCCCAAGTCTGACACTGATAACATAACGTAGGGATGACCAGCGTGTTTACCAGCGTCTGGTCAGTGGACACAGCGACACTTGGATGTTTCAGTGTTCGTGCTAGCTGGGAGTGCACCTTGTTCACTTGTCCAATTGTATGTTCATTCTGCCATGGAAGTCTATCACTTCCCTGTAATTATGAATAATATAATGGCTTATCCATGCACGAGGAGAATCCGTGGGTGTGCACGTTAGCCAGTTATGACAGACTTTAATATCTCCTCCCCTACACTCTCCTCTTCCTACACTCTCCGCTCCTCTACAATCTCTCCTAAACTCTCGTCTCACTAACACTCTTAACTACACTCTCCCCAACACTCCCCTCTACACTCTCCCCAACACTCCCCCCTACACTCTCACCAACACTCCCCTCTACACTCTCCCCAACACTCCCCTCTACACTCTTCCCTTTACTCTACCCTACACTCTCCCCAACACTCCCCTCTACACTCTCCCCAACACTCCCCCCTACACTCTCACCAACACTCCCCTCTACATTCTCCCCAACACTCCCCTCTACACTCTCCCCAACACTCCCCTCTACACTCTTCCCTTTACTCTACCCTACACTCTCCCCAACACTCCCCTCTACATTCTCCCCAACACTCCCCTCTACACTCTCCCCAACACTCCCCTCTACACTCTTCCCTTTACTCTAACCTACACTCTCCCCAACACTCCCCTCTACACTCTTCCCTTTACTCTACCCTACACTCTCCCCAACAATCCCCTCTACACTCTTCCCTTTACTCTACCCTACACTCTCCCCAACACTCCCCTCTACATTCTCCCCAACACTCCCCTCTACACTCTCCCCAACACTCCCCTCTACACTCTCCCCGACACTCCCCTCTACACTCTTCCCTTTACTCTACCCTACACTCTCCCCAACACTCCTCTCTACACTCTCCCCAACACTCCCCTCTACACTCTTCCCTTTACTCTACCCTACACCCATACACTCTCCTTTCCCTACACTCTCCCCTACACTCCCTCTTACACACCCCCTACATTTTTCCATACTCTCTCCTCTAGACTCTCCCCTACACTATCCCTTACACTCTCCGCTCCTCTACAATCTCTCCTAAACTCTCGTCTCACCCACACTCCCCTCTCCACTCTTCCCTTTACTCTCCCCTACACGCTCCCATACACTCTCCTTTCCCTACACTCTCCTCTAAACTCTGCCGTACACTCTCTTTCTCTCTTCTCCACTTTCCCCTACACTCTCTTCCTCACTCTCCCATACACTCTCTTCCCCACGCTTCCCTACACTCTCCCATACACTCTCTTCCCCACTCTCCCCTACACTCTCCCATACACTCTCTTCCACACTCTCCCCTACACTCTCCCGTATACTCTCTTTCTTTCTTCTCCACTTTACCCTACACTCTCTTCCCCACTCTCCCCAACACTCTCCCGTATATTCTCTACCCCACTCTCCCCAACACTCTCCCGTATACTCTCTTTCTTCTCCACTTTACCCTACACTCTCTTCCCCACTCTCCCCTACACTCTCCCCTACACTCTCTTCCCCACTCTCCCCTACACTCTCCGTATACTCTTTTTCTCTCTTCTCCACTTTCCCCTACACTCTCTTCCCCACTCTTCCCTATACTCTCCATTTACTCTCTTTCTCTCTTCTCCACTTTCCCCTACACTCTCTTCCCCACTCTCCCCTACACTCTCCCCTACAATCTCTTCCCCACTCTCCCATACACTCTTCCCTACACTCTCTTCCCCACTCTCCCCTACACTCTCCCATACACGCTCTTCCCCACTCTCCCCTACACTCTCCTATACACTCTCTTCCCCACTCTCCCCTACACTCTCCCATACACTCTCTTCCCCACTCTCCCCTACACTCTCCCATTCACTCTCTTCCCAACTCTCCCCTACACTCTCCCATTCACTCTCTTCCCCACTCTCCCCTACACTCTCTTCCCCACTCTCCCCTACACTCTCCCCTACACTCTCTTCCCCGCTCTCCCCTACACTCTCCTATACACTCTCTTCCCCACTCTCCCCTACACTCTTCCCTAAACTGTCTTCCCCACTCTCCCCTACACTCTCCCGTACACTCTCTATCCCACTCTCCCCTACACTCTCCCCTACACTCTCCCGTAACTCTCTACCCCACTCTCCCCTACACTCTCCCATACACTCTCTACCCCACTCTCCCCTACACTCTCCCATGCCCCGCTCAGATATAACACGTCTCTGCAGCTCACGCACGCTTTCAAATAAATGAATTTTTCAACTTTTGATCAATCAGTCAATCAATTAATCAGTCAATTACATAATCATTCAATAAATCAATCAGTCAATCAGTCGATTAAACAATGATTTAATCAATCATTCAATCAAATAATCAGTCAATCAATCAATCAGCTAATTGAACAATCATTCAATAAGTCAGTCAAACAGATAATCAGTCAATCAATCAGCAAATTAATTAATTAATCAATCAATAAAACAATCAGTCAATTAAACAATTATTCAATCAATCAGTCAATCAAACAATCAATTAATCAGTCAATTAGTCAATAAATGAATCATCCAAATAGACAATCATTCAGTCAATCAAGCAATCAGTCAACCAAGCAATCAAGCATTCAGTGAATTAATCAGTCAATCAGTCAATCAAGCAGAAAGTCTGTCAAAAAATCTATCAATCAATCAGTCAATTAATCAAACCGATCAATCAGTCAGTCAAACAATCAACCAATTAAACAATCAATCAATGAATCAGTCAATCAAACAATCAGTCAATTAAACAATCATTCAATCAATCAGTCAATCAAACCATTTCAAATAAAATATCCATAATTCAATCAATCAATGTCAATCAATTAATCACACAACTTATCAAAAAGCCAAGCCTTTAGTTTGGATATCCTATGTATCCACTAATCTATCCACACGTCAAGTCATCCATCCCTTTCTACTTCTAGATATAAATCATCCATTCCGACGACATGTTTCCATCTGACCAACATCTGTTGGTCTGTCTATATAGTTATCCATGAATCTACTGTCTGCCTACTTGTCAACATGTCTGTCTGTGTCTCTGATCATGTCTGCTTTAAGGTACTGTAAGACTCCCATATGTTTGATCTGATCCATGTACTGGATCTGATCCATGTACTGTAGGACTCCCATATGTGTGATCTGATCCATGTACTGTAGGACTCCCATATGTGTGATCTGATCCATGAAATGTAAGACTTCCATATGTGTGATCTGATCCATGTACTGGATCTGATCCATGTACTGTAGGACTCCCATATGTGTGATCTGATCCATGAAATGTAAGACTTCCATATGTGTGATCTGATCCATGTACTGTAGGACTTCCATATGTGTGATCTGATCCATGTAATGTAAGACTTCCATATGTGTGATCTGATCCATGTAATGTAAGACTTCCATATGTGTGATCTAATCCATGTACTGTAGGACTTTCATATGTGTTATCTGATCCATGTACTGTAGGACTTCCATATGTGTGATCTAATCCATGTACTGTAGGACTTCCATATGTGTGATCTGATCCATGTATTGTAGGACTTCCATATGTGTGATCTAATCCATGTACTGTAGGACTTCCATATGTGTGATCTGATCCATGTAATGTAAGACTTCCATATGTGTGATCTGATCCATGTATTGTAGGACTTCCATATGTGTGATCTGATCCATGTAATGTAAGACTTCCATATGTGTGGATATCTGGTCTGTAGCAGTCCTATTTGCAGAGACATTGTGGCACGATGTAGCAGCCATAAACACAAAATGGCTGGAATACCCGCCAGATATGACCAGATTGTCCAGGTGACAAGACCTATTTGCGCTGAAAGCCATCACACCACATTCTGCTCACTTATTCCCAGGCAGTGGCCATGTTCAGAACACCGATGTGGTACTGTAGACGACATTGTGGTAGGACGTACATGAGAAACAATTAAGGTCAAACGCTTGCCAACATACGCGTGTATATCTTGTGTGTTCCCTGTATAACATTTATTTGTCTTCTTTTTCTTCTGATATGATCAAAGCTAGTCGTTCTCTCGTCTGTTCTGTATCATATATTGTTTCTAGACCTTTCTATCGAACCTGCAATACAAATCTACAAGGCTTCTGACCTGGATGAATTTCAGACGTAGTGATCACATTTCGTTTACTCTATAGCTTCCTAGAATGAGAGGGGTAGACCACTTACTTCACATAGCGAAGTAAGCAGACACCAAGAGTTGAGTAAGCAGACACCAAGAGTTGAGTAAGCAGACACCAAGAGTTGAGTAAGCAGACACCAAGAGTTGAGTGAGCAGACACCAAGAGTTGAGTAAGCAGACACCAAGAGTTGAGTAAGCAGACACCAAGAGTTGAGTAAGCAGACACCAAGAGTTGAGTAAGCAGACACCAAGAGCTCAGTGAACAGACACCAAGAGTTGAGTAAGCAGACACCAAGAGCTCAGTGAACAGACACCAAGAGTTGAGTAAGCAGACACCAAGAGTTGAGTAAGCAGACACCAACAGTTGAGTAAGCAGACACCAAGAGTTGAGTGAGCAGACACCAAGAGTTGCGTGAGCAGGCACCAAGAGTTGAGTAAGCAGACACCAAGAGTTGAGTAAGCAGACACCAAGAGTTGAGTAAGCAGACACCAAGAGTTGAGTAAGCAGACACCAAGAGTTGAGTGAGCAGACACCAAAAGTTGAGTAAGCAGACACCAAGAGTTGAGTAAGCAGACACCAAGAGTTGAGTAAGCAGACACCAAGAGTTGAGTAAGCAGACACCAAGAGCTCAGTGAACAGACACCAAGAGTTGAGTAAGCAGACACCAAGAGTTGAGTAAGCAGACACCAAGAGTTGAGTAAGCAGACACCAAGAGTTGAGTGAGCAGACACCAAGAGTTGCGTGAGCAGGCACCAAGAGTTGAGTAAGCAGACACCAAGAGTTGAGTGAGCAGACACCAGGAGTTGAGTAAGCAGACACCAAGAGTTGAGTAAGCAGACACCAAGAGTTGAGTGAGCAGACACCAAGAGTTGAGTAAGCAGACACCAAGAGTTGAGTAAGCAGACACCAAGAGTTGAGTAAGCAGACACCAAGAGTTGAGTAAGCAGACACCAAGAGCTCAGTGAACAGACACCAAGAGTTGAGTAAGCAGACACCAAGAGCTCAGTGAACAGACACTAAGAGTTGAGTAAGCAGAAACCAAGAGTTGAGTAAGCAGACACCAACAGTTGAGTAAGCAGACACCAAGAGTTGAGTGAGCAGACACCAAGAGTTGCGTGAGCAGGCACCAAGAGTTGAGTAAGCAGACACCAAGAGTTGAGTAAGCAGGCACCAAGAGTTGAGTAAGCAGACACCAAGAGTTGAGTAAGCAGACACCAAGAGTTGAGTGAGCAGACACCAAAAGTTAAGTAAGCAGACACCAAGAGTTGAGTAAGCAGACACCAAGAGTTGAGTAAGCAGACACCAAGAGTTGAGTAAGCAGACACCAAGAGCTCAGTGAACAGACACCAAGAGTTGAGTAAGCAGACACCAAGAGCTCAGTGAACAGACACCAAGAGTTGAGTAAGCAGACACCAAGAGTTGAGTAAGCAGACACCAAGAGTTGAGTAAGCAGACACCAAGAGTTGAGTGAGCAGACACCAAGAGTTGCGTGAGCAGGCACCAAGAGTTGAGTAAGCAGACACCAAGAGTTGAGTGAGCAGACACCAAGAGTTGAGTAAGCAGACACCAAGAGTTGAGTAAGCAGACACAAAGAGCTCAGTGAACAGACACCAAGAGTTGAGTAAGCAGACACCAAGAGCTCAGTGAACAGACACCAAGAGTTGAGTAAGCAGACACCAAGAGTTGAGTAAGCAGACACCAAGAGTTGAGTAAGCAGACACCAAGAGTTGAGTGAGCAGACACCAATAGTTGAGTAAGCAGACACCAAGAGTTCAGTAAGCAGACACCAAGAGTTGAGTAAGCAGACACCAAGAGTTGAGTAAGCACACCAAGAGTTGAGTAAGCAGACACCAAGAGCTCAGTGAACAGACACCAAGAGTTGAGTAAGCAGACACCAAGAGTTGAGTAAGCAGACACCAAGAGTTGAGTAAGCAGACACCAAGAGTTGAGTAAGCAGACACCAAGAGCTCAGTGAACAGACACCAAGAGTTGAGTAAGCAGACACCAAGAGTTGAGTAAGCAGACACCAAGAGTTGAGTAAGCAGACACCAAGAGTTGAGTGAGCAGACACCAAGAGTTGAGTAAGCAGACACCAAGAGTTGAGTAAGCAGACACCAAGAGTTGAGTAAGCAGACACCAAGAGTTGAGTAAGCACACCAAGAGTTGAGTAAGCAGACACCAAGAGCTCAGTGAACAGACACCAAGAGTTGAGTAAGCAGACACCAAGAGTTGAGTAAGCAGACACCAAGAGTTGAGTAAGCAGACACCAAGAGTTGAGTGAGCAGACACCAAGAGTTGAGTAAGCAGACACCAAGAGTTGAGTAAGCAGACACCAAGAGTTGAGTAAGCAGACACCAAGAGTTGAGTAAGCAGACACCAAGAGCTCAGTGAACAGACACCAAGAGTTGAGTAAGCAGACACCAAGAGCTCAGTGAACAGACACCAAGAGTTGAGTAAGCAGACACCAAGAGTTGAGTAAGCAGACACCAACAGTTGAGTAAGCAGACACCAAGAGTTGAGTGAGCAGACACCAAGAGTTGCGTGAGCAGGCACCAAGAGTTGAGTAAGCAGACACCAAGAGTTGAGTAAGCAGACACCAAGAGTTGAGTAAGCAGACACCAAGAGTTGAGTAAGCAGACACCAAGAGTTGAGTGAGCAGACACCAAAAGTTGAGTAGGCAGACACCAAGAGTTGAGTAAGCAGACACCAAGAGTTGAGTAAGCAGACACCAAGAGTTGAGTAAGCAGACACCAAGAGCTCAGTGAACAGACACCAAGAGTTGAGTAAGCAGACACCAAGAGCTCAGTGAACAGACACCAAGAGTTGAGTAAGCAGACACCAAGAGTTGAGTAAGCAGACACCAAGAGTTGAGTAAGCAGACACCAAGAGTTGAGTGAGCAGACACCAAGAGTTGCGTGAGCAGGCACCAAGAGTTGAGTAAGCAGACACCAAGAGTTGAGTGAGCAGACACCAAGAGTTGAGTAAGCAGACACCAAGAGTTGAGTAAGCAGACACCAAGAGCTCAGTGAACAGACACCAAGAGTTGAGTAAGCAGACACCAAGAGCTCAGTGAACAGACACCAAGAGTTGAGTAAGCAGACACCAAGAGTTGAGTAAGCAGACACCAAGAGTTGAGTAAGCAGACACCAAGAGTTGAGTGAGCAGACACCAAGAGTTGAGTAAGCAGACACCAAGAGTTCAGTAAGCAGACACCAAGAGTTGAGTAAGCAGACACCAAGAGTTGAGTAAGCACACCAAGAGTTGAGTAAGCAGACACCAAGAGCTCAGTGAACAGACACCAAGAGTTGAGTAAGCAGACACCAAGAGTTGAGTAAGCAGACACCAAGAGTTGAGTGAGCAGACACCAAGAGTTGCGTGAGCAGGCACCAAGAGTTGAGTAAGCAGACACCAAGAGTTGAGTGAGCAGACACCAAGAGTTAAGTAAGCAGACACCAAGAGTTGAGTAAGCAGACACCAAGAGTTGAGTAAGCAGACACCAAGAGCTCAGTGAACAGACACCAAGAGTTGAGTAAGCAGACACCAAGAGCTCAGTGAACAGACACCAAGAGTTGAGTAAGCAGACACCAAGAGTTGAGTAAGCAGACACCAAGAGTTGAGTGAGCAGACACCAAAAGTTGAGTAAGCAGACACCAAGAGTTGAGTAAGCAGACACCAAGAGTTGAGTAAGCAGACACCAAGAGTTGAGTAAGCAGACACCAAGAGCTCAGTGAACAGACACCAAGAGTTGAGTAAGCAGACACCAAGAGTTGAGTAAGCAGACACCAAGAGTTGAGTAAGCAGACACCAAGAGCTGAGTGAGCAGACACCAAGAGTTGAGTAAGCAGACACCAAGAGTTGAGTAAGCAGACACCAAGAGTTGAGTAAGCAGACACCAAGAGTTGAGTAAGCACACCAAGAGTTGAGTAAGCAGACACCAAGAGCTCAGTGAACAGACACCAAGAGTTGAGTAAGCAGACACCAAGAGTTGAGTAAGCAGACACCAAGAGTTGAGTAAGCAGACACCAAGAGTTGAGTGAGCAGACGTTGGACAAGAGTTTGGTGAGCAGACATGACCCCAATGACACACACGAGAAGTAATTGGCAGCCACGAGATTCGAACCCAGTCTGCCAAAGTTATGTGGCAGTTCTTTTCTGGCATGTGTGAAATGTCGATATATGATAATGTTAGGTATGTATGAAATGTTATGTATGGAGCATGGGAGTTATAACTTACAACGTGGCCACTGAGATAATGTTAGCAGATTGAAGCACAGATGAGAGAGATAGAGAGAGAGAGAAAGAGATAGAGAGAGAGAGAGAGAAGATAGAAGAGAAAGGGAGAGAGAGAGAGAGAGAGAGAGAGAGGGAGAAGAGTTCACAGACGTCGTGCAATATTTGTCAAAGCCGATCTGGATTTGTCTCTGTCCGTTAGTCAAGACAAGGGGAAGGAAAGATGGTCAGTTTGACTTGAGTATGTTTTTGTGCCTTAGTTCTACAGATGCAACGCGAGTAAGACGGGTGTTCAAAATGGTGAGGGCAAGTCACTTTGAGGGATGGATAAGATTTAGCGTATAGCCAGTATTGTAGTGTCTGGTTGTCATAGAAATAAACTGGTAATGGTGTTGTGAGTCCGCCTATTCCGTTAAGTCTGAGCATTATAGAAAGATGAATAGCTACTTACCATTTGGTGACAAGCTGTCAAAGTGAGGTTAAAAGAGAGACAAGATAGCCGGGGAAGTTGTACTGGCTCCATAAAGGAGGAACTTGACAGATTCACAGGCAGTGCAGGCCAAGCAGCGACACAAGCTACTGACTGCTCAGCGGAGTGGAGACAAACGTAACTCGTGACCGGCGTCATGAAGAGCGGAGATGCCAACAAATGCCGGAACAGGAGGAGCTGGCCGGGAGGGTAACCACTGTTAGCTTTATGGACATTGCAGAATGGAAGAGACAGCGAGCGAACCCCTTCGACAAAGTCTGAGTGTCAGTAATGTGTTGAAAACACATGGGGTATCAATTCCCGAGTAAGGTATTGCGAGCAACTGAGATGATATTACCCATAAGGCAGTCTGTAGGGGGGGGGGGGGGAGAGGGAGGCCTATGAGAGGGGGGAGGGGGTGCCTTGAAACCTCAAAGAGCAGGTAATCTCAGAAAGGGTTTTTCACGAACACCAGAGATCGCATCCATAGAACAATCAGCAAGGTGTACCAAAGAACTCCAGGGATAACATCCATAGAAGCAACTAGCAAGGTGTACCATAGAACACCAGGATGTACCATAGAACACCAGGGATCACATCCATAGAAGCAATCAGCAAGGTGTACCATAGACACCCAAGGTTCACATCCATAGAAGCAATCAGTAAGGTGTACCATAGAACATCAGAGCCTTGACAAGGCCAAAATATCTTACTTTTCTGATTTTATTTCCGTCAGAAGTGTCTGTTCCACCTGGAGTTGGTCTGTTCTACCTGGAGTTGGTCTATTCCACCTGGAGTTGGTCTGTTCCACCTGGTCTGTTCCACCTGGAGTTGTTCTGTTCCACCTGGAGTTGCTCTGTTCTACCTGGACGTGGTCTGTTCCACCTGGAGTTGGTCTGTTCCACCTGGAGTTGGTCTGTTCCACCTGGAGTTGGTCTGTTCCACCTGGAGTTGGTCTGTTCCACCTGGAGTTGGTCTGTTCCACCTGGAGTTGGTCTGTTCCACCTGGAGTTGGTCTGTTCCACCTGGAGTTGGTCTGTTCCACCTGGAGTTGGTCTGTTCCACCTGGAGTTGGTCTGTTCCACCTGGCGTTGGTCTGTTCCACCTGGAGTTATTCCAGAACCTCATGATTAGTTTTCCTATCTTTCTAAGAAACTCGTCCAAGTCTTCTGTGACCAGTGACGTTCAGACAATGAGTACACTAGGTGTGGCAGAGCCGATCGGTTTGCTGGAGCAGTGTAGCAGACGGTGAAAGTTCTGCTTCTATTCTACCAACGCTAACCTCACTCTAAACACATTCAAGCAGCACTGTTTAAATGACAACACAATACAACCAGCTTATTTATTACTACACAATAGAAGTTTCTAACAAATTACATTCTCTCACACGCTTGCTAAAACACTCCTACAGCTAAACCTAACCTTATCAATAATGATATCGTCTGGTTCTCTCTTCTCTCCTAATCTGGCCTGCTGTGATCAAACGTTGTTACTGTTTGCCGCCGATGGTTAGTTTGTATGCTCTTCGTCGGCGGTAGATCAAAGTGCTGTCGACGAGACTAAGAAAGACTGTAATATTTGATCAATGGGATCACTGGAAGGCGCCTTCTGAAAACTTGTTTTAATGGGGTTCGTTGGGAAGATTATGGGCTCTGTCAGGTTATACATAGAGATCATGGCTTTAACTTGCTACATGGTCAGGTTAAACACAGGGATCATATCCTCAATCCAGGGGCAGGTTAAACACAGGGATTATATCCTCACTCCAGGGGCAGGTTAAACACAGGAATCAAGGTCTTAACTCACTCCAGGGGCAGGTTAAACACAGGAATCAAGGTCTTAACTCACTCCAGGGGCAGGTTAAACACAGGGATCAAGGTCTTAACTCACTCCAGGGGCAGGTTAAACACAAGGATCAAGGTCTTAACTCACTCCAGGGGCAGGTTAAACACAGGGACCAAGGTCTTAACTTACTCCAGGGTCAGGTTAAACACAGAAATCAAGGTCTTAACTTACTCCAAAGTGATGTTAAACAAAACGACTAAAACCCTAACTCACTCCAGGGTCAGGTTAAACATAGGGACCAAGACACTATCTTACTTTGATCACCTCAGAGTGGGTTCTGCGAGAGCTGTTCTACATCCAACCCAGAACTGGCACGGAACAGTGGAATCCAGTTATGTAATGGGTTATAACTGACGTCACCCAATGTTGAGACGGTCTGACGTCATCCAATGTTGAGACGGTCTGACGTCACCCAATGCCGAGGCTGTCTGACGTCATCCAATGTTGAGGCGGTCTGACGTCATCCAATGTTGAGATGGTCTGACGTCACCCAATGCTGAGGCGGTCTGACGTCATCCAATGTTGAGGCTGTATGACGTCACCCAATGTTGAGACGGTCTGACGTCACCCAATGTTGAGACGGTCTGACGTCATCCAATGTTGAGACGGTCTGACGTCACCCAATGTTGAGACGGTCAGACGTCACTCAATGTTGAGACGGTCTGACGTCACCCAATGTTGAGACGGTCTGACGTCACCCAATGTTGAGACGGTCAGACGTCACTCAATGTTGAGACGGTCTGACGTCACCCAATGTTGAGACGGTCTGACGTCACCCAATGTTGAGACTGTCTGACGTCACCCAATGTTGAGACGGTCAGACGTCACCAATTGCTGGAATGTCCAAGCTCACCCATGAGCGGGTAGCCGATGAGGGCATCCATGGCTCATCAGTGAAAATGTAATCAGCGACGAGCATGGTATCAGTTTTGTTCGCATAGCAGATGAGCAACATCTTCGTCGCAAATTGAATTTGTTAATTCATGTTAATAGCGTCACCATCCAGGTGCGGGTCTTGGTAGTAGTAGAAAATGCCTCATGATTGAAAGGTTGCTGCGAGCTGTTAGAGCTTGGCCTTGACTGACATACATAATTAAAATCTCCGTCGTCAGCCTATCTGCTGGCCGTCCCTTACCTGATACGCTGGAACGCCATAGTGGTCCCCTCGTGAAAGGGTCTCAAGTCTGAGTATCAGGGGATCCCCGCAAACACTATTCGAGAGTCACTCAACATAATGGAAGAACCCAGCACGTCGGATACAGATACGTATAAGGGTCATTGTTTGGAAATCTGACGATAGAGTTTCAGACTACCCAGCCTAATTGGAGATCTCACGGCTACCAGCTTCAGTTAGATCAAGTCGATGCCGTCCCACGACCTGAAGGCAGAATCGAGTTTGAAACAAGGTACGACTACCGTTAGCGGTATCTGTAGGTCAGAGAAAGTTGGTCTAAACTAGACAAAGCTGAAAGACATTGACCCAAACCCGGAGTGCAGAGTAGATAAGTTAGCAGATCGGTGTATTCAGGGCGATCACAGATAGACCACAGCGGGACGGCCGGACAGATAAAGCCCACCCCCCCCCCCCCCCCACGGGAGACCACAGGAGGAGCACAGAATAGAAGACCACCAATAGATAGAACAGAGAGCTAGAACATCAGCTAGGACAATAGATGGAACAGATAGAACGTCCCCTAGAACAACAGAATAGAGCTAGAACATCAGCTAGAACAATATATGGCACAGATAGAACGTCCACTAGAACAAAAGATAGAAGAGCTAGAACATCAGCTAGGACAATAGATGGAACAGATAGAACGTCCCCTAGAACAACAGATAGAAGAGCTAGAACATCAGAAGAACAACATAGGAACACGAAATCAGATCCAAATTGTTGAGAGAGAAGATCTTGACTTAATTGAGTGACAAAGATTGTGCCAGCCTAAGCCAGTTTTTGGCTTCCGGTGTAAACATGTAACTGTGTGTATCTGTTTTGACTTATCAGCTGTCGCCGATACTTAGGCACCAGAGTGTTAGTTTGGCAACACAGCAACAGCTGATAAACAATATATTTATACCGGCTGTGTTATCAATGACAAACATGGTCTCTGTCCAAGGCGCGTGAGAGCAGAATGTGGAAGTGTCAAATGAAACGTTCGAGGAAGGTCTTCGGTGTTAACAGGAAATACAGAATGTGAAACAAAGACAATGGAAGTATAGTCGGCACTACGTCTCGTGGAGACATTCCCAGACACAATATACGCTGGTTCGATCATCCCAGGAGAATGAACTCTCTTCAGATTCCACTGATGGCTTACAAAACTTGTAGATCTGGCTACAGGGTAAGGGGATGACCGATGGGCAGGTGGATAGAAGACATTAGTGGGATTGTGCAACGACACGAGTTCAACTTCAGCTCCCCACTGTGGAAAGAAAGTTAACTAACTGACTAACTGATTAACTGACTAACTGACCAACTGACTAACTGACTAACTGACCAAATGGCGAACTGACTAACTTACCAACTGACTAACCGACGAACTGACTAACTTACTAACTGACCAATTTACGAACTGACTAACTGACTAAATGTCTAACTGACCAACTGACCAACTGACTAACTGACTAACTGACTAGCTGGCCATTTGACTAACCGACTAACCGACTAGCTGACTAACTGACTAAAGGCCTAACTGATCAACTGACTAACGGTCTAACCGATCAACTGACTAACTGACTAAAGGTCAAATTGGTCAACTGACTAACTGACTAAATGTCTAACGTATCAACTGACTAACTGACTAAAGGTCTAACTGGCTAACTGACTAACTGACTAAAGGTCTGACTGATCAACCGACTAACTCACTAACCGACTAACTGACCAACTGACGAACTGACTAACTGACTAAAGGTCTAACTGATCAACTGACTAACTGACTAAAGGTCTAACTGACAAACTGACTAGCCGACTAACTGACTAACTGGTCAACTGCCTAACTGACTAACTGACTAACTGGTCACCTGGCTAAATGACTAACTTTCTTTCCTCTGGCCTTTCCAAGACTGGAAAGGTGAGAGAGATATTCCTGACGCTAAACAAGATATGGAGGCTCAGAGAAATCCAGATTCACACCAAAGTTAGAACATTCAACCCCATTGTCAAATCGGTGCTGCTGTATGGAGCGGAGACAAGGGGGACGAGCGAGGTCATACAACAAAGACTCCGGTCCTTCGTTAACAGATATCGGCGAAGGATAATGGGCATAAAGTGGCAGGACATGGTGAGGAATGAAGACTTGTGTTCATAAAGTGGCAGGACATGGTGGAGAATGAAGACCTATGAAGACCTGTGAAGACCTATGAAGACCTATGAAGACCTGTGAAGACCTATGAAGACCTATGACGATATATGAAAACCTATGACGATATATGAAGATCTATGAAGACCTATGAAGACCTATGAAGACATGTGAAGACCTATGAAGACCTATGAAGACCTATGAAGACCTATGACGATATATGAAAACCTATGAAGATCTATGAAGACCTATGAAGACCTGTGAAGACCTATGAAGACCTATGAAGACCTATGAACACCTATGAAGACCTATGAAGACCTGTGAAGACCTATGAAGACCTATGAAGACCTATGAAGACCTATGACGATATATGAAAACCTATGACGATATATGAAGATCTATGAAGACCTATGTAGACCTATGAAGACATGTGAAGACCTATGAAGACCTATGAAGACCTATGAAGACCTGTGAAGACCTATGAAGACCTGTGAAGACCTATGAAGACATATGGAGACCTGTGAAGACATGTGAAGACCTATGAAGACATATGGAGACCTGTGAAGACATGTGAAGACCTATGAAGACATATGGAGACCTGTGAAGACATGTGAAGACATAGGAAGACCTATGGAGACACATTAAACGAAGAAAATAGGGATGGGTAGGATACACGCTGCGGAAGGCACAATCCAACACAACCAGACAGGCTCTTGAAAGGAAAGCTCAAGAGAGGAGAGAGAGTTGTAGTCTCAAAAATACTATTGTTGTAGTTCATTGTCACGGAGACATTGTTACATGAATTTGACTCCGGGAGTGACTATTGTCTGCGAGAAGAGAAGGAGTGAGATAAGAGATGGAGTGATAGAAGAGAAGAGAGGCAGTAAGAAGAGAAGGAAGGGAATGATTGAAGAAGAGAGGGATTGATAGAAGAGAAAAGGGGTGATAGAAGAGAAGAGAGGGGGTGATATAAGAGAGGGAGGGATGTAAGAGAGGCAGTGATAGAAGAGAAGCAAGGGAGTGATAGAAGAGAGGGAGCGATAAAGAGAAGGAATGGACTCATAGAAGAGAGGGAAGGTAGTAATAGAAGGGAAATATTGATAGAAGGGAGGGAGTGATAGAAGTGAGGGAAGGGAGTGATATAAACGAGGGAAGGGAGTGATAGAAGAGAGGGAAGGGAGTGATAGAAACGAGGGAAGGGAGTGATAGAAGAGAGGGAAGGGAGTGATAGAAACGAGGGAAGGGAGTGATAGCAGAGAGGAAGGGAGTGATAGAAGAGAGGGAAGGGAGTGATAGAAGGGAAAGATTGATAGAAGGGAGGGAGTGATAGAAGGGAGTGAAGGGAGTGATAGAAGAGAGGGAAGGGAGTGATAGAAGAGATGGAAGGGAGTGATAGAAACGAGGGAAGGGAGTGATAGAAGAGAGGGAAGGGAGTGATAGAAGAGAGGGAAGGGAGTGATAGAAGGGAAAGATTGGTAGAAGGGAGGGAGTGATAGAAGTGAGGGAAGGGAGTGATAGAAACGAGGGAAGGGAGTGATAGAAGAGAAGGAATGACAGAAGAACCAGTAGACAGATAAAAAGAAATAATTCAAAATAGAAAAAAATACTGTCAGGGGAGATAATGTGAGAAACACGCTGATAAACAAAACAGGGGCTCTGGTTCTGTCCTTGCAGGTTGTGACAGGCGTGACGCGATGTTAGGACGCGCTTGGCTCTAGCAACATCACCACGTGTTTAACCACTGATACTAAAACCGCATTGTAAAAGCGGGGATTCAATAATTCTTAATTGCTGGATAGCTGGTTAGCAGAGACGTATGGCCTACGGTTGGTGAGCTTGGTGTACAATCAAAACGTGCCTGGGTCAAATCACGAGGCCCCTCTTTCGACAGATCAGACACGTCATATGTCCTCTCGTGGTATGACTGCTACTGCCAGTCTACCCAACTATAAATGGGTACCGGTCGAAGCTATTAGAAAATGTGTTAGAAACAACGGGCGATACAGAGTTTGTCGTCGGCACTTTGAGATCTGAAAGGGGTTGGTCATACCTGGGGTTCTCGACTGGAGTCGGTTCTATGAGCGATTGCCCATTTGTTGTTAAGTTCAACCAACTCCAGCGTTAGATCGACACCGCGCGCGATCTGGAGTGACAGGTCAATGTCGCTCATCAGGTCATATTTGTCTGGTCACCAAGTGGTCTGCGGCGCTGGCGTCGTGGAATAGAATGGCCCACCTAACGAGCCTGTGACAAGTGGCATATGAGACGTAGCACTGTCACAGATTGGCTCTCTAATCGGTGACGAATGGTGCACGCAGAGAGCACTTAGTAACGGACAAGAACCGACAGAATGTATCCAGTCTCACTGCTGGTTTCTGTGGCGACAAACGTTTCTGATCAAGCCCTCTCAGGAAGTCTGGCGCCCAGAAGTGGGGGCATGTCGAGAAACACATAGGATGAGCAAACTCTCAGCCAGTCTGGCGCCCGGGGAAGAGAGCTGATTGGGAGACGAGTTGCTTAACTTGAGAACATCTGAGCCCGGCTCTAGGCAAGCAAAGAAAATTGGCCAGATCTGAAGATATGGAGAGCTGTCGTGTGTGATTTATGATTGGCTGGACCAATCCACCAGTAGAATAGAGAATCACAGAAGAGAATGATTGAGAAAGAGAGGGAGACATATTTTTTAGATTTCAATTAGTGGTATTCTTGTTGGTAGACATTTCATGTTTTATATTTGTTGTGTTTCTGCATACTTCAGTTAACTTCAGTCACAGTTTCTGCATACTTCAGTTAACTTCAGTCACAGTTTCTGCATACTTCAGTTAACTTCAGTCACAGTTTCTGCATACTTCAGTTAACTTCAGTCACAGTTTCTGCATACTTCAGTTAACTTCAGTCACAGTTTCTGCATACTTCAGTTAACTTCAGTCACAGTTTCTGCACACTTCAGTTAACTTCAGTCACAGTTTCTGCACACTTCAGTTAACTTCAGTCACAGTTTCTGCATACTTCAGTTAACTTCAGTCACAGTTTCTGCACACTTCAGTTAACTTCAGTCACAGTTTCTGCACACTTCAGTTAACTTCAGTCACAGTTTCTGCATACTTCAGTTAACTTCAGTCACAGTTTCTGCATACTTCAGTTAACTTCAGTCACAGTTTCTGCATACTTCAGTTAACTTCAGTCACAGTTTCTGCATACTTCAGTTAACTTCAGTCACAGTTTCTGCATACTTCAGTTAACTTCAGTCACAGTTTCTGCATACTTCAGTTAACTTCAGTCACAGTTTCTGCATACTTCAGTTAACTTCAGTCACAGTTTTTCCACACATGTAAACAGCAAAGCGACCACCATTTCTCCCATGTAAACAGCAAAGCGACCACCATTTCTCCAACCCACGTAAACAACAAAGCGACCACCATTTCTCCAACTCATGTAAACAGCAAGTCGACCAACATTTCTCCCATGTAAACAACAAAGCGACCAACATTCCTCCAACCCATGTAAACAACAAAGCTTACAGTGTCGTGTTGGCGTCAGTGTCGTGTTGGCGTCAGTGTTGTGTTGGCGTCAATGTCGTGTTGGCGTCAGTGTCGTGTTGGCGTCAGTGTCGTGGAAACGTGAGAACTGCCCTTCCAACTCCCGCGAAGACGGTCCAATGTTCTCTTCATGACTGTCCTTGTCCTCGTTGACCCCCGTCTCTTGAGTTCTCATCTTCCGCCCTTTATTTCCTTCGTCTCTGACGCCGTTCAATGCTTCATTCTTGACAGAGACCTGGTTCTTTTCCAACTGACTCATTGACTAACACGCCCATGTCCTCATCAGGATGGTCTAAACGATTTCCCAATCGAGAACAGCATCGTGGTAGTTTCTGCTAGGATTCTGCAGACACTTTTGAATAATGAGTTACTGCCGTAGTCCAAGCTTAATAGTTGTCCATCACAAGTGATGAAGACCACTCTCTTTGTTCAGCCGTGTGGACAGTCGTATCTCTTTCTGTGTCCGCTGAAATGGGTGACTTGCGCGGTGATTTGGATTAAAGTGAGGAAGAAACTGCGCCTTTTGTCAACCTCACTCACAGAGCCTAAGCTACATTTTGCCAGTGGCAAGACCTTCATCGAGACGTTGGAGATAGCATAGGATGCAGATTTTGCCTCAGGGTTACCACCGAAGCCTTTCCGTAAACATGTAACCCGCAGGGTAGAAAGGTGGGAAGGCATCTAACGCAGTTTGTCGTGCCCTTTCGATAACCACAAGAGGTCGTATAGACAACACTCAGCGTGTGAGTGAGTCTGGCATCTCTCCCCAGCTGTATTCAGTTCATCATAGTAGCATCTAAAATTCCCACACACCATATTCGTGAAGGTGAACCGGCAGAACTAACCCGTGAGATACGACACAGGTATAACTAGTTTAAGCGTAGCGCCATTCAGCCGGCGTCCAGACCAGGATAAACGGATGGAAGAAATCACAACAAAAAAAAAAGAACGAAATAACAAGTCCAGACGGAAAACAACTCCACGTATCCGTGAACACAAGTGTAAGTCGTCGACTAGTGTGAATTCCAGGCAAATCCGTGGTCTGGCGGCATCCATAATGATCCAAAACAGTAGAGAAATGTAGACTCGCAGCCAGTTACGGCGCCATCTTTGCCAGATTGAGTAGTCCAAGCATCACGTCACATAGTGCTCATCCCGTGTCCAGCGGCTTGAACTGCCTGTCGTTCTCATGTCGCTCTCGGCACATGTATCCATGCAAATCATAACATGGATCTTGTATCCATGCAAATCATCAGATAACATGGATCTTGTATCGCACTACAGTTACTCCTGTTTGTTGTTGCTTAGATGTTTGCCTCACTAGTTTCTACTGGCGGAGGCGCGCCATTTTCCACCCCAGACCGTAGTCCATTGTGCGATATCAGGACACATAAACCATTGCTTGGGTGAATGTGTGCGTCTGTATGTACATATGCTAGGCGTCAGCGCGAATGTGTGCTTTGTTCCAAAATTCTAGGAGAGTCAAAACATCATTACTCAGCTTACAGTTGCACGGTTGTACGGCTGTACGGTTGCACGGTTGTACGGTTGTACGGTTGCATGGTTGCATAGTTGCACAGTTTATGCGAGTGATTGTTTCAATTCACAAACACTGCTAGACGGGCGTACTCACTTATTCGTTGACAGACACCACTTCTGTGTCCAGCCATCCCACCGTTGTGACCATGTTGTCCAGCCGTCACACCGTTGTGACCATGTTGTCCAGCCGTCACACCGTTGTGACCATGTTGTCCAGCCGTCACACCGTTGTGACCTTGTTGTCCAGCCGTCACACCATTGTGACCATGTTGTCCAGCCGTCACACAACCAAGGAAGAACTCTCTAACTCGGACTATTTCATCTTAAAATCAACTTCCACGTGCGTCCCTATTTCTGAGAAATACTCACGGTATGCCTGGTCATGAGACGAGTCGAACAATGAGACCAAAGTACTTGGACGTTAACGATCGCTTCACGGAAAACTCAGGCCAACAGTGGATGCCATCATCTGGGTGAGCTCGGTCTGGCCAACCGGTGAGAGATGAGACGTGGATCAGATATGGCTGTCTACACGAGTTAAGTAGCCGTCCATGACCAGGTCAAATACCTTCCTGGTAGTTTCAGTCAAGAAAATGTCTCACATTGGAGTCATTATCAATCTGTAGTGACTCCGTGTACTCGAAATATCATTTTCTGAGTCGCAATGAATTGTATGCAGTGAAGGGTTCCGTCAAGATAGTAGCCGGCTTGTTCTTGTCAGTCTGTAGCCTCCGTGCCAATGTGTGCCATCCTCTTGATCATTCGTGGCGCCTGATAGGAGTGAACCACCAGCTCTGTCAGAACCACTAAATATACATTAGAATGACAGCTAATCTTTTCTCATTACATATTCAATGCAGCCGGTTAATTCCATGCTATCAAAATTGCACGATTCAAGAAGTGATTTAATGCACTGGATGTAAAGATGAATTTTATGTCAGCTGATCTAAAATCAGTGGAAACGGTCACAGGTCGACTTCTCTTTCTTAATTAGAAACTTCTCAGAAGACTTCACCACTCCCCCTACCCCCCACCCCAATCATACTGTTGTTGAAGTGGCGCCCATGGCACGTGAAATACCTGTCAGACCATAGATACGCCACTGCACGAAGGCCGTTAGACGACTGACGAATGTTGTTAAGCAAAGTGTAAAGGCAACCTCTACTTCTCACATCGACTGTCTGACGTTTCTTACTATCTTTGAATACCTCTGAAAATTGTTTTCATTCTATTCTTTGGTTTTCCATCTAGGACCGATCCATGCTCCCCAGCGTAACAGGATATGAAAACCTTGTTTGGTAACATTCCCCAAAACAGTCCTCGTTCTCCTGGTTATCCACTAGAGCTTTCTCTCGGCTGGGGAGATGTGTGCGACACGAGTGGATGTTTACTGCGGCTTACGACTGGATGTACCAGCCAATCTGACCATGAATTATTGATGGACAAACGAGCTCACCAGAAGATGGCTTGTCAGCGATTACAACAAAACACCAACTCATGTATCGAGGACTTAACATGGCCTGGGTAATGTAGTAGTGAGAGATGTTGGAGTCAGAGGTGTTGTAGTGAGATGTTGGAGTCAGCGGTGTTCTAGTGAGAAGTGTTGTAGTGAGAGGTGTATTAGTGAGAGATGTTGGAGTCAGAGGTGTTGTAGAGAGAGAGAGAAAGAGAGAGAGAGAGGTGTTGTAGTGAGAGATGTTGGAGTCAGAGGTGTTGTAGTGAGAGATGTTGGAGTCAGCGGTGTTCTAGTGAGAAGTGTTGTAGTGAGAGGTGTATTAGTGAGAGATGTTGGAGTCAGAGGTGTTGTAGAGAGAGAGAAAGAGAGAGAGAGAGAGAGGTGTTGTAGAGAACGGTGTTGTAGTGAGACGTATTGTAGAGAGAGGTGTTGTAGTGAGAGATGTTGTAGTGAGAGGTGTTTTAAATGTTGTAGTAAGAGGGGTTGTAGAGTGAGGTGTTATAGTAAGAGGTATTTTAGTGAGAGGTGTTGTAGTGAGAGATGTTGTAGTGAGAGGTGTTTTAGTGAGAGGTGTTTTAGTGAGATATGTTGTAGTGAGAGGTGTTGAAGTTAGAGGTGTTTTAGTGAGAGGTGTTTTAGTGAGAGGTGTTGAAGTGAGAGGTGTTGTAGTGAGAGGTGTTTTAAATTTTGTAGTGAGAGAGAGAGGTGTTGTTGTGAGAGGTGTTTTAAATGTTGTAGTTAGAGGGGTTGTAGAGTGAGGTGTTATAGTAAGAGGTGTTTTAGTGAGAGGTGTTGTAGTGAGAGATGTTGTAGTGAGAGATGTTGTAGTGAGAGGTGTTTTAGTGAGAGGTGTTGAAGTGAGAGGTGTTGTAGTGAGAGGTGTTTTACTGAGAGGTGTTTTAGTGAGATATGTTGTAGTGAGAGATGTTTTAGTGAGAGGTGTTTTAGTGAGAGATGTTGTAGTGAGAGATGTTGTAGTGAGAGGTGTTTTAGTGAGAGGTGTTTTAGTGAGATATGTTGTAGTGAGAGGTGTTGAAGTTAGAGGTGTTTTAGTGAGAGGTGTTTTAGTGAGAGGTGTTGAAGTGAGAGGTGTTGTAGTGAGAGGTGTTTTAAATTTTGTAGTGAGAGAGAGAGGTGTTGTAGTTAAAGGTGTTTTAGCGAGAGGTGTTTTAGTGAGAGGTGTTTTAAATGTTGAAGTGAGAGTGAGAGGTGTTGTAGTTAAAGGTGTTTTAGTGAGAGGTGTTGTAGTGAGAGGTGTTGTAGTGAGATTTGTTGTAGTGAGAGATGTTGGAGTCAGAGGTGTTTTAAATATTGTAGTGATGGAGAGAGAGAGAGGTGTTGTAGTGAGAGGTGTTGTATTGAGAGGTGTTGTAGTGAGAGATGTTGGAGTCAGAGGTGTTGTAGCGAAATGTGTGGTAGTGAGACGTAGGGTAGTGAGAGGTGTTGTAGTGAGAGGTGTTGTAGTGAGAGGTGTTTTAAATTTTGTAGTGAGAGAGAGAGAGGTGTTGTTGTGAGAGGTGTTTTAAATGTTGTAGTTAGAGGGGTTGTAGAGTGAGGTGTTATAGTAAGAGGTGTTTTAGTGAGAGGTGTTGTAGTGAGAGATGTTGTAGTGAGAGATGTTGTAGTGAGAGGTGTTTTAGTGAAAGGTGTTGAAGTGAGAGGTGTTGTAGTGAGAGGTGTTTTACTGAGAGGTGTTTTAGTGAGATATGTTGTAGTGAGAGATGTTTTAGTGAGAGGTGTTTTAGTGAGAGATGTTGTAGTGAGAGATGTTGTAGTGAGAGGTGTTTTAGTGAGAGGTGTTTTAGTGAGATATGTTGTAGTGAGAGGTGTTGAAGTTAGAGGTGTTTTAGTGAGAGGTGTTTTAGTGAGAGGTGTTGAAGTGAGAGGTGTTGTAGTGAGAGGTGTTTTAAATTTTGTAGTGAGAGAGAGAGGTGTTGTAGTTAAAGGTGTTTTAGCGAGAGGTGTTTTAGTGAGAGGTGTTTTAAATGTTGAAGTGAGAGTGAGAGGTGTTGTAGTTAAAGGTGTTTTAGTGAGAGGTGTTGTAGTGAGAGGTGTTGTAGTGAGATTTGTTGTAGTGAGAGATGTTGGAGTCAGAGGTGTTTTAAATATTGTAGTGATGGAGAGAGAGAGAGGTGTTGTAGTGAGAGGTGTTGTATTGAGAGGTGTTGTAGTGAGAGATGTTGGAGTCAGAGGTGTTGTAGCGAAATGTGTGGTAGTGAGACGTAGGGTAGTGAGAGGTGTTGTAGTGAGAGGTGTTGTTGTGAGAGGTGTTGTAGTGAAAGATGTTGTAGTGGGAGGTGTTTTAAATGTTGTAGTGAGAGGTGTTGTTGAGAAAGGTGTTGTAGAGAGAGGTGTTCTAGTGAGAGGTGTTTTAGTGAGAGGTGTTTTAGTGAGAGGTGTTTTAGTGAGAGGTGTTTTAGTGTGAGGTGGTTGAAATATTGTAGAGAGTTTGAGACATGAAGTGTTGATGTTGAGATTTTGTCTGGATGTCGACACATGAACTTTTGATCTTGAGACATAAAGTTTAAATTTTCAGACATTTTATTTTGATGTTGTGACATGCAGCCTGGATGTTGAGAAATGTTGTCTAAATTTTGAGATATGGAGTGTGGATGTTGAGATATGGAGTGTGGATGTTGAGATATGGAGTGTGGATGTTGAGATATGGAGTGTGGATGTTGAGATATGGAGTGTGGATGTTGAGACAAGATGTTTGGATGTTGACACATGAAGTGTCAATTATGAAGAACTGATTGAACCAATGAGAAAACACAAACAACCCTGGCAGCGAGGTAGGAACCCACTGACACTAGCATGTAGAGGAACATAGCTCGGGTTTGTACATTTGTGACAGCCACGTCGTAAAGAGACAAGCAGCTCGAAGTCCACCATCTCCCCCGCGGGCTGGCAGCTCTACCATTGGCTGCCACTAAGTGGTGTTGGAATCACCTACGAAGACACCCACGTCTGGCATTAAGTGAGCGCGTGCACCAAGTGTCTGGATCAGCCGAAAGTCTCTCGCCTGCGGTATAATCTGGCTGGCCTGTGAGCAGATGGTTTTGTTGGTGAACATGCCGTCCCAGATTGGCGTTGTTGTATCTCTGGATCGCGTAAACCAACAAACAAACTCATCTATTTAGTTTTTGGTAACTGGACGTCAACGGTGGAAATGTTCTGCAGGCGAAAGTACATCTTTTAGGATCTGACAAGTTTTTTTTCGAATTAGTTCGTGTGCAATAACAATGTCAAGGTTATTTTCCAATTAAAAAAGTTTTTCCAATGAAAATACTTGGCATGTCGCTCAAAAACATTCAGTAATTGCCAGCTTGTGGATTTATTTGTTATCTGGATCTAGAATCAGTTGACAGAGGACAAACTATATTTTGACGAGGGAATTTGTTGTAAGTGTTTTCTGTTAATGTGTGCAGTTCAGTGGTGGCCTGGTGGTTAGTGACGAGACACTTCTCGTGTCGTTATAAGGTGGCTTGTGACGAGAGACATGTCGTGCCACTGTACAGTGACTTGTGACGACAGACTTCTCGTGCCATTGTAGGGTGACTTGTGACGACAGACTTCTCGTGCCATTGTACGGTGACTTGTGACGACAGACTTCTCGTGCCATTGTAGGGTGACCTGTGACGACAGACTTCTCGTGCCATTGTAGGGTGACTTGTGACGACAGACTTCTCGTGCCATTGTACGGTGACTTGTGACGACAGACTTCTCGTGCCATTGTAGGGTGACTTGTGACGACAGACTTCTCGTGCCATTGTACGGTGACTTGTTACGACAGACTTCTCGTGCCATTGTACGGTGACTTGTGACGACAGACTTCTCGTGCCATTGTACGGTGACTTGTTACGACAGACTTCTCGTGCCATTGTACGGTGACTTGTGACGACAGACTTCTCGTGCCATTGTAGGGTGACTTGTGACGACAGACTTCTCGTGCCATTGTAGGGTGACTTGTGACGACAGACTTCTCATGCCATTGTACGGTGACTTGTGATTTCAGTTGTGATGACGTAAGCACCACCACGGATTACACACTGCAGAGAGCCAGCCGTTCACATGCACACATCACATACTGCTTGTGTCTGCGAACACATAAACCTTTGACATCACATCAGTGTATAGTGGCACTGGCCAACTGGAAATCTACAACATAGACTGTCTGTCATTTATGATCTACAACATAGACTGTCTGTCTGTTATGATCTACACCATAGACTGTCTGTCTGTTATGATCTACAACATGGACTGTCTGTCTGTTATGATCTACAACATAGACTGTCTGTCTGTTATGAGCTACACCATAGACTGTCTGTCTGTTATGATCTACAACATAGACTGTCTGTCTGTTATGATCTACAACATAGACTGTCTGTCTGTTATGATCTACAACATAGACTGTCTGTCTGTTATGATCTACAACATAGACTGTTATGATCTACAACATAGACTGTCTGTCTGTTATGATCTACAACATAGACTGTCTGTCTGTTATGATCTACAACATAGACTGTCTGTCTGTTATGATCTACAACATAGACTGTCTGTCTGTTACGATCTACACCATAGACTGTCTGTCTGTTATGATCTACAACATAGACTGTCTGTCTGTTATGATCTACAACATAGACTGTCTGTCTGTTATGATCTACAACATAGACTGTCTGTCTGTTATGATCTACAACATAGACTTTCTGTATGTTATGATCTACAACATAGACTGTCTGTCTGTTATGATCTACAACATAGACTGTCTGTCTGTTATGATCTACAACATAGACTGTCTGTCTGTTATGATCTACAACATAGACTGTCTGTCTGTTACGATCTACAACATAGACTGTCTGTCTGTTATGATCTACAACATAGACTGTCTGTCTGTTATGATCTACAACATAGACTGTATGTCTGTTATGATCTACAACATAGACTGTCTGTCTGTTATGATCTACAACATAGACTGTATGTCTGTTATGATCTACAGCATAGACTGTCTGTCTGTTATGATCTACAACATAGACTGTATGTCTGTTATGATCTACAACATAGACTGTCTGTCTGTTATTACCTAAAATGAGCTAAAGTTCATTTAAAACAAGATTTGTGGCTATACTTTTGACGTCAATTACGAGTCTTACCTTCATAAGCTCTTCTTAGCGGTCTTGTCCAAAGTTTCTCAAACCACAAAGGAGCTTACAACTAAGACAATAATGCCGTTTAAAACATTTCATGTATTGTAGAGTGTTTTGTCAGCTCGCAAATATGAATCATCACATGTCACGTGATTATATTCTAATCACTGCAGGGATTATGGATGTTTGTTGGGTCTCAACCGCCCGTTCTTCGAGTTCCAAGAAACAGAAACAATTGAATCCATGATTTTTTTCCAGCAAATTCTGAACAGGTTTGAGCCAGAGGTTAACGGTTTATTACGATTGCTGCTTAGTTGTGTCCGAGCACAATCTTGTTGGAGGAATTCAAGTTAAGGTCGCTCAGCGATCGCAAGTGTGGACATAGCGAAGTCATACACAGGACTCTTTCATCTCCAGGGTACAGCTGCGTCATACACAGGACTCTGTTGTCTCTAGGGTACAGCTGCGTCTTACACAGGACTGTGTCATCTCCAGGAAGGAGATGACGTACACGGCTACAGCCGAGAGCAGACCGAACCAAACACGGATTTGCTACCGGATCTGAGATGTGCTCGAATGGATATCACGACCCAGCTCAAGCAGTTTCTCATGTTCATCCAGGCAACGATCATTGTCCTTGGAGGTAAGATGGCTATGGCTGTTCCAAGCACGTGCTAGCTTCTTCCGTGCAATAGTTGATATTCACATCTCTCTATCTTCCCTCACCCACATCTGTCTATCTTCCCTCACACACATCTTCTCTCACTTACAGCTCTCTATCTTCCCTCCCCCACATCTGTCTATCTTTCCACACCCACATCTATCTTTCACTCTCCTACATCTGTCTATCTTCCCTCACCCACATCTTTCTATCTTTGTGGTAGGGTTAAGATTATTGATATCCTATCAAAGTTATCCTGGTCACCCAGACCAAATTAAGAATTGTGGTAGAGTCAAGGTTTAGCTGAGTAGTTTTCTTATCTAAAGAGTTACAACGTGTGGTAGAGTCAAGGTTTAACTGAGTAGTTTTCTTATCTAAAGATTTACAACATGTATCCACACCACGACATGACTTCACAGTTTATAACACAGTCAACACTATCCAACAAAAATTATATGATTTAATAACATGAATATCATCAAAAAAGATTATTAACAGAACAAATTACATCTAAACAATAATAATAATATATATGTCTATATATATTGAACTACATATGAGGTTTGTAAGCACTTAGCTTTTGATGGTTCCATCAAACAACATAACTCAGATTCTTGTTCCGTTATCTGCACATCTAACACACACTCACAAACTCGTCCTCACGATCGGATTACACACACACAATCAGATCACCTTCAGTCCGGTGATCTGTACATCCACATTCAACCAGTTCACGTATGCTCAGACGATCTGTGCATTCATATGCAATTAGATCACGTCACTTATAGTCGGATCACGTACTCACTTGTGGTCACATACTCACTTGTGGTCACATACTCAGTCAATCTGTGCATACACAAATAATCAGAACACAAATCGTTCCCAAAGTGTCCTGCACATACCTCACACACATTCAGATCTCGTCCTTAGGTGATCTGTACATTCACAATTGCAATCAGATCATTTACCATCAGGCGATCTGGGCATTTACAAATACTTAGCTCACTTCGCGTATTCACATGAATCTGTACATTCATATATAATTAGATCACGCATCGTTCACTGTGTGTCCTGCACGTACGACATACATTCATATCTCTTACTGCTCACAGTGTGTCCAATACTCGAAGTGTATGCTGGTTCAGTCACCCTGTAAACTCCCTCTCTCTCTCCCAGTCCGTCTGTCAGACTCTTGACAGCCTCTCAGTCACTGTCTTATCAAGTCTGTTTCAGTTCATCTTTGCTGAGTATTTGATAGTCTCAAGCAACATAATGACTGTCCAATAGTCTCCTGTTAGTTGTCTGACTTAGCCATCACTTTAATTTGGAACTACCCCCAACTAGTTGTTATTGGATGATTCTCCACGAATAACTGTCGCTCTAATTGTCGTAGCCGGTCGTGGCGGCATTTGACTGTCACCAACCCCTATTACGCTAATTCCGAACGCCAGAATGATCGCTACAAATCCCAACCTCAGCTCCAAACACACCCCCCCCCCCCACCCTTTGTACGAGACAAAGTTTTCCACCTAAACCCCTCATTTTCTTTGCCGACCTAGTGTGGAGATGGTGATTGACCTTGGTACGCATTAAGGCAACCTTAATTCCCAGAGTCGTCAGCCCAATCTCCCCTGCCCTAAACGCCCATGCTCCAACTGGAACAGTCACATCTTCCCTCATCCACATCTCTCTATCTTCCTTCACCCACATCTCTTTATCTTCCCTCACCCATTTCTCTCGATCTTCCCACACCCAATTTTTATGACAGCTTCGATTTCTCCCCAAGTTACGCATCCATGTTACCGTCTAACGCCGGATTGAAGCTGTAATTAACGACATATGTCAGTCTGTCAGTCTGTTCAGTCTGTCAGTCTGTCAGTCTGTTCAGTCTGTTCAGTCTGTCAGTCTGTTCAGTCTGTCAGTCTTTTCAGTGACTCAATTAATAACAGAGGAAGATGACCTCAGCTGTTTGTACCTGCTGATGTTTGTGTAACAATGACAGGTTTAAAACAACACTGAGTGTTGTCAGCCGGACCTCAGGGTCAGGAGAAACAAGCTGACACCAATCGCATCTTTAGTCACGGTCAGGGGAAACACACTGACACAAATCGCATCTTTAGTCACGGTCAGGTGAAAAAACATGCTGACCAAGTCCAGACGTCACGTCCGAGTCGTGCACACAGAAACATGCTGTATTTCCATAGCCTGGCCATCAAGGTGGGGATCGTCTGATTTGACGCTTTGCACTGCACTACATTTAGCGGGACCTAGATCTATCTTCCTCAGGGCAGCTTTGGATGTAAGAAGATCTATTGAAACCTCAGAGAAAGGTCAGTAGCCGTGAGCACCCCAGTACACTGAAACGTCTGGTGTCAACCTCTTTAGACGATCCTAAACTGATCCACGAGGGCTACCGAAGTTGATCCACGAGGGCTACCTAAGCAGATCCACGAGGGCTACCTAAGCAGATCCACGAGGGCTACCTAAGCAGGTCCACGAGGGCTACCGAAGCTGATCCACGAGGGCTACCTAAGCAGATCCACGAGGGCTACCTAAGCAGATCCTCAAGGGCTACCTTAGCGACCCACGAGGGCTACCTTAGCTGATCCACGAGGGGTACCTAAGCAGATCCACTACATCCCAGACAACACGTCACGCATACATCCCAGACACGTCACGCAGACTTCAAACTATCGTCACGCAGACAATCACACAGACATCACCAAAGTATTCATATATTAGAGAAACAAACTTTGTAACGGCTTATTCCCTCCCCCCTCCCCCTTACGCCCCCCCCCCCTCAAATCCCACATGTTCGTGGTCCGACGTTGAGCATTTTAACTTTTGAGTAAAAAAGTCGCTTGCCTCATCAGTCACCGCAAAGTGCCTATATTTTCACCCTGAGAGAAATACGTCAGCCTTCCTATGGTTTGAACCCGTGTTCATAGACTATTGGACCAGCATCCTTGCCGTTCGACCACTCGCTCATCATCTCTGATGTACCCCTATCAGTAGACCTTTATCGTTAAAACGATCATCCTCTTTCTCATTCTGATCCATCCTCTTTTACTCTGCCTCTTTCTCTCTGCCTCTTTCTCTCTGCCTCTTTCTCTCTGCCTCTTTCTCTCTGCCTCTTTCTCTCTGCCTCTTTCTCTCTGCCTCTTTCTCTCTGCCTCTTTCTCTCTGCCTCTTTCTCTCTGCCTCTTTCTCTCTGCCTCTTTCTCTCTGCCTCTTTCTCTCTGCTTTTTCTATCTCTTCATGTGTCTTTCTATCTGCCTCTTTCTCTCTGCCGCTTTATCTCTGCCTCTTTCTCTTTGCCTCTTTCTGTGTCTTTCTCTCTGCCTCTTTCTCTCTGCCTCTTTCACTCTGTCTCTTTCTCTCTACCTCTTTGTCTCTGTATTTTTCTCTCTGCCGCTTTCTCTCTGCCTCTTTATCTCTCCGTCTTTCTCTGTCTTTTTTCTCTGCCACTATCTCTCTCCCTGCCTCTTTCACTCTCTCTGCGTCTTTCTTTGTCTTTTTCCTTCCTTGCCGTTTTCTCTCGTCGCTTTCGCTCTGTCTCTTTGTCTCTGCCTATTTGTCTCTGTCTCTTTGTCTCTACCACTTTCTCCGACGCTTTCTTTCTGCCTCTTTCTCTGTCTTTTTCTCTTTGCCGCTTTCTCTCTCCACTTTCACTGCCTCTTTCTCCCAGTCTTTCTCTCTCTCTCTTTCCCTTTGCGTCTTTCTCTGTCTTTTTATCTTTCCGCTTTCTCTCTTTCTCTTTCTCTCTGCCTCTTTGTCTTTACTGCTTTCTTTCTGCCTCTTTCTCTATCTTTTTCTCTTTGCCGCTTTCTCTCTCCGCTTTCACTGCCTCTTTCTCTCTGTCTTTCTCTCTCTCTCTCTCTTTCCCTTTGCCTCTTTCTCTGTCTTTTTATCTTTCTGCTTTCTCTCTGTCTCGTTCACTGTGCCTCTTTTTCTGTCTCTTATTCTCTCACTTATTTCTGTTCCGCGCCTCCCTCTCCCTCTCCCTCTCCCTCTCCCTCTCCCTCTGCCTCTTTCTCTCTCACTTCTCACTCTTCCGCTCATCCCCCCTCCCTCTTCCTCTCCCTCTCCCTCTGCCTCTTTCTCTCTCACTTCTCACTCTTCCGCTCATCCCCCCCCTCTCTCTCTCTCTCTCTCTCTCTCTCTCTCTCTCTCTCCATCTTACCCTCTGTCTATTAACCCAAATGGTAAAACACAGTATTGCACAGCGCTCAAGATGAAGTCAGATGTGTCTGTCTGTCTGTCAAAAACTGACATCCTCTTTGGCAGATCAAGGTCATGTAACTGTCAACCTGACATCACCCTCCTCCAGGACTGATTTATGCGAGGTCTGTGGACCTGTTCTGTCAGATGCGGGGGTGTACCAAGGGTTGGGGGTTGGCCACTACCCTTTCTCCTTGACTTGGCTTCCCTAACTTAAATCAATCCCAATTTACAGATGAGTAGACTGGACCGTATCAACACCTCGGAGCGACCCTGTTACATTTCTTGCAGGAAGCAAGCGCTCTAATTATTGAGTTACTCAGACATTCCTACCGTTCGTACAACTATAAACTGACATGTATGTCACGCTAAAACTAACTATAAACTGACATGTATGTCACGCTAAAACTAACTATAAACTGACATGTATGTCACGCTAAAACTAACTATAAACTGACATGTATGTCACGCTAAAACTAACTATAAACTGACATGTATGTCACGCTAAAACTAACTATAAACTGACATGTATGTCACGCTAAAACTAACTATAAACTGACATGTATGTCACGCTACAGCTAACTATGAAGTGACATGTATGTCACGCTAAAACTAACTATAAACTGACATGTATGTCACGCTAAAACTAACTATAAACTGACATGTATGTCACGCTAAAACTAACTATAAACTGACATGTATGTCACGCTACAGCTAACTATGAAGTGACATGTATGTCACGCTACAGCTAACTATGAAGTGACATGTATGTCACGCTACAGCTAACTATGAAGTGACATGTATGTCACGCTACAGCTAACTATGAAGTGACATGTATGTCACGCTACAGCTAACTATGAAGTGACATGTATGTCACGCTACAGCTAACTATGAAGTGACATGTATGTCACGCTACAGCTAACTATGAAGTGACATGTATGTCACGCTACAGCTAACTATGAAGTGACATGTATGCCAAGTCACGTTAAACCTATAACAATAACAGCCCATCAAATGGGCTTTATTTCACAACAGCATCTAGAGCCACTAACAAAGTAGATCTCCTGTTTGGGAACAAGTGCCGACCGTTTCCTAAGTCCAGGGAGGTGGGGGTGGGGGGGGGTAACTGAGAATAAAACAGTGAACTCTGTTCTGGTGTTCGAGCAACTGAAGTAAGACTACAAAAGCGATGAGGCCAGAGAGTCGGGGGGAGGGTGACAAATAGATCACGATGATAGATCCAGAGATACAGACTGGATCAAGATGTTGCAGACAAAGATGTGAGTGTGTATTGGGGGGAGTTGGGAGTGGTCTAGACACTCTATTAACGTCTGGAATATATATTAGGCGGACTTGATTGGGAGACTGACCAGGCTGGATTGATTGGGAGACTGACCAGGCTGGATTGATTGGGAGACTGACCAGGCTGGATTGATTGGGAGACTGACCAGGCTGGATTGATTGGGAGACTGACCAGGCTGGATTGATTGGGAGACTGACCAGGCTGGATTGATTGGGAGACTGACCAGGCTGGATTGATTGGGAGACTGACCAGGCTGGATTGATTGGGAGACTGGCAGGCTGGCTTTGGAGACTGACCAGGCTGGATTGATTGGGAGACTGGCCAGGCTGGATTGATTGGGAGACTGACTAGGCTGGATTGATTGGGAGCTTGACCAGGCTGGATTGATTGGGAGACTGACCAGGTTGACTTGATTGGGAGACTGACCAGGCTGGATTAATTTGGAGACTGACCAGCTTGACTTGATTGGGAGACTGACCAGGCTGGATTGATTGGGAGACTGACCAGGCTAGATTGATTGGGAGACTGACCAGGTTGACTTGATTGGGAGACTGACCAGACTGGATGGATTGGGAGACTGACCAGGCTGGATTGATTTGGAGACTGACCAGGCTGGATTGATTGGGAGACGGACCAGGCTGGATTGATTGGGAGACTGACCAGGCTGGATTGATTGGGAGACTGACCAGGCTGGATTGATTGGGAGACTGACCATAGAACAGTCGCACCAGGCATGATATCAAGATATACACATATGATATAGAATGTGAACGAGTAACTTAAATTCTACCTTACTCAAGCGTCTTCTTCTACCCTCGGTTTGAGAATCTTTTACTTCAATTAGCCGCTCCTCTTCTACCCTAAGAGTGGGTGGAGGAGTTCTCTACCTTACTTAACTAGTCCCTCCTCTTCTACATTGTAGTGGAGAACCTTCTACTACGAGGTGTACAAGTCCTCACGTTCCTGTAATCCATTTTGCAGACAAGCAGATGGTTAGCTTGTTGTGTCCTTGCCTGATTGTAGACTATGAGACAAGATTAGCTCAAATGACCCCGTCTCTCAAGCTGTAGACCATGAGACAAGATTAGCTCAAATGACCCCGTCTCTCAAGCTGTAGACCACGAGACAAGATTAGCTCAAATGACCCCGTCTCTCAAGCTGTAGACCATGAGACAAGATTAGCTCAATTGACCCCGTCTCTCAAGCTGTAGACCATGAGACAAGATTAGCTCAATTGACCCCGTCTCTCAAGCTGTAGACCATGAGACAAGATTAGCTCAATTGACCGCGTCTCTCAAGCTGTAGACCATGAGACAAGATTAGCGCAATTGACCCCGTCTCTCAAGCTGTAGACCATGAGACAAGATTAGCTCAATTGACCCCGTCTCTCAAGCTGTAGACCATGAGACAAGATTAGCTCAATTGACCCCGTCTCTCAAGCTGTAGACCATGATACAAGATTAGCTCAATTGACCCCGTCTCTCAAGCTGTAGACCATGAGACAAGATTTGCTCAAATGACCCCATCTCTTAAGCTGTAGAGACCATGAGACAAGATTAGCTCAAATGACCCCATCTCTTAAGCTGTAGACCATGAGACAAGATTAGCTCAATTGACCCCGTCTCTCAAGCTGTAGACCATGATACAAGATTAGCTCAATTGACCCCGTCTCTCAAGCTGTAGACCATGAGACAAGATTTGCTCAAATGACCCCATCTCTTAAGCTGTAGAGACCATGAGACAAGATTAGCTCAAATGACCCCATCTCTCAAGCTGTAGACCGACAGGTCCAACACGTGACGCCTCTAACAAGCTGTAGACCGACAGGTCCAACACGTGACGCCTCTAACAAGCTGTAGACCGACAGGTCCAACACGTGACGCCTCTAACAAGCTGTAGACCGAAAGGTCCAACACGTGACGCCTCTAACAAGCTGTAGACCGACAGGTCCATCGCGTGACACCTCTAACAAGCTGTAGACCGACAGGTCCAACACGTGACGCCTCTAACAAGCTGTAGACCGACAGGTCCAACACGTGACGCCTCTAACAAGCTGTAGACCGACAGGTCCAACACGTGACGCCTCTAACAAGCTGTAGACCGACAGGTCCAACACGTGACGCCTCTAACAAGCTGTAGACCGACAGGTCCAACACGTGACGCCTCTAACAAGCTGTAGACCGACAGGTCCAACACGTGACGCCTCTAACAAGCTGTCAGGAAACCCGGATTGCCATCAGTGCAGTGATGGTGTATACCTGGAGAAATAGCTTTTACTTGATGAAGTTGCTAACGCCATGCACAACATTCTTTAGTCGCTTCTTACGACATACAAGGAAACAGTTGGTATCTTCTATTTGCCCCGGAACTACTCGCGTGTTCAAATCCATTTCCCGCTGACTCTCTACTCGGCCAGTCGTTCCATTCGTTGAACCGTACGCCCGGCTCTATTCTAACCAACCTTTTGGGCACCATTCCAAGCACATGAACTACATAAATCAACCTTTGGTTCTTTCTGTACTGAACCTCATAGCAACGACCTGTCATCAGTAGGTTAACACTAGCGTGTCACATGGGTCTACTGCCAGCTGACATCCCAACTGGTTGGTGAACAACGCAATGCTGGGCAGAGTCGCGTGCTCAATGACAGGAACATTTAACATTGAAGAATGAACATCCAGCATTGAAGAATGAACAAACAAACATTGCTATCGACGATTGGCTGCCGCAAGACAGTTTTACCTCTCGGCATGGCACGTGCCATCCACATGGCAGACATGTTGAAAGATGCGTCGCCCGTACAAGAGTCCACGCGATCAGCACGAGGTTTCCTAGAGTCAGTAGTACGGACATCGCAACCCGTCCAGATGAAACTATATAAACACGGTCTTGACGCGAGGGTTGGAGCTTGCTAAGCATGTGTGTCGTCCTGACGCGAGGGTTGGGGTTTGTGTGTCGTCCTGACGCGAGGGTTGGGGTTTGTGTGTCGTCCTGACGCGAAGGTAGGAGCATGTGTGTCGTCCTGACGCGAGGGTTGGAGCATGTGTGTCGTCCTGACGCGAGGGTTGGAGCATTTGTGTCGTCCTGACGCGAGGGTTGGAGCATGTGTGTCGTCTTGATGCGAGGGTTGGGGTTTGTGTGTCGTCCTGACGCGGGGGTAGGAGCATGTGTGTCGTCCTGACGCGAGGGTTGGAGCATGTGTGTCGTTCTGACGCGAGGGTTGGAGCATGTGTGTCGTCCTGACGCGAGGGTTGGAGCATGTGTGTCGTTCTGACGCGAGGGTTGGGGTTTGTGTGTCGTCTTGATGCGAGGGTTGGGGTTTGTGTGTCGTCCTGACGCGAGGGTTGGGGTTTGTGTGTCGTCCTGACGCGAGGGTTGGGGTTTGTGTGTCGTCTTGATTAGAGGGTTGGGGTTTGTGTGTCGTCCTGACGCGAGGGTTGGGGTTTGTGTGTCGTCCTGACGCGAGGGTTGGGGTTTGTGTGTCGTCTTGATGCGAGGGTTGGGGTTTGTGTGTCGTCCTGACGCGAGGGTTGGGGTTTGTGTGTCGTCCTGACGCGAGGGTTGGGGTTTGTGTGTCGTCCTGACGCGAGGGTTGGGGTTTGTGTGTCGTCCTGACGCGAGGGTTGGGGTTTGTGTGTCGTCTTGACGCGAGGGTTGGGGTTTGTGTGTCGTCCTGACGCGAGGGTAGGAGCAAGTGTGTCGTTCTGACGCGAGGGTTGGGGTTTGTGTGTCGTCCTGACGCGAGGGTTGGGGTTTGTGTGTCGTCCTGACGCGAGGGTTGGGGTTTGTGTGTCGATCTGACGCGAGGGTTGGGGTTTGTGTGTCGTCTTGATGCGAGGGTTGGGGTTTGTGTGTCGTCCTGACGCGAGGGTTGGGGTTTGTGTGTCGTCCTGACGCGAGGGTTGGGGTTTGTGTGTCGTCCTGACGCGAGGGTAGGTGCATGTGTGTCGTTCTGACGCGAGGGCTGGGGTTTGTGTGTCGTCCTGACGCGAGGGTAGGAGCATGTGTGTCGTTCTGACGCGAGGGTTGGTATTTGTGTGTCGTCTTGACGCGAGGGTTGGGGTTTGCTAAGTGGGTGTTAGCTCTAGTATTTATGCAGTTCTCCAAGCAGGATCGTGTCATCTAATGAACCTCCACTCATAGAAATGTGGCGGTTTAACTGTGAGACACTGCGGACTTAAACATGCAGGGCTTAGTCTTTGAGACAAGCATAAGATTACTGGCAGGGTTAGCTGTCAGGAAGCCTGTAGCTGATAAATCGTGCGTCGCTCGAGCGCCCTGGGAGTGTAGAACAGAGCCATTCGGCCATTCTATTTCTAACGAATATAGGGGCAGGTCGCCTGCTGATCAAACACGCTTTCCGGACTGTCAAAAACATGCATGTTTCAGTTTGACATTCTTTAACTCGCAGAGTGAAAGAGATAGATAGAGAGAGAGATAGACAGAGATAGAGATACAGAGAGAGTGAGACGCAGAAAAAAAGAGACAAAGAGAGTGAGAGGGAAAGAAAGACAGGGAGAGAGAGGGAAAGAGAGAGAAAGGAAGAGTTAGAGGCAGAGAGAGAGAGAGAGAGTGACAGAGAAAGAGAGAGGAGAGAAATCTTAGACTAGACGGGTGTCGAGCCTCGCTTTACCGCCAGCTTCCATCTTAGCCCTCAACTGAGACCTCGTACGTCTTGGTTTTGATGTATAAATCAGCTTCCCAAATAGTTAGAGAGGGTGGGTGGGTGGGGGGTGGGATGGGGTTGGGGGGTCGGACAAGATTTGTGGAAAGGTATAATAAAAGTGTGGAAAAAGAGAAGAGGAAAAAGAGGAGAAAGATTGAGGGGGTTGAAATGAGTGGTGCTTGAGTGGAAGTAATGAAGAAAGGGAGATAGAGATATTAAGAAGAAGTGATACTCAAAGAAGCAATGGGAACGTGTATGAGTTGCCTCCCCAGTAGCAAACAAGGCGACAATTGGGAGTACACATTTGAGAGTTTTCACTTAACATAGAAACACGAGTTATCAGGGCATGTACACCAGCACAAGGAATCCAACAAGAACATGTAAGCAAGTAAATGGCTTTATTAAAACAGAAGCAAATTTGATTTGCAGCATAAGTGAGCAGATGAAGTGATGAGCAACAGCAGTTCTCAGAACAGAAATCGATGAGCTCTGTAAGATCTCAAGACATTCCGAAACAAAACCCCGTTTTCTTGCGAGACAGCAACAACAACAATAATAACAACAACAACAATAATAACAACAACAACGGAATTAAAAAAGGGAGCAATGCATCTGAGAGATGTTAAAACCACGGGTCTAGATGATTTCTCGGCAGAAGAAATAACAACAGACATTGACACTTCAACTGGGATATCATAGGATTTACTTGCCAATGTTTGGACAACAATACAAATACAAGAAGACTATGCAGTCAAGACTATGCAGTCAAGACTATGCAGTCAAGTGGCCAAAGAACAAAGATCTTCAACGGTGTTCAAATTATAAAGGAATAATGTTATTATCAATGTCAGCTAAAATATTTAACAGGGTAATACTAGAGATATTACAAGAAACCATATACGATGAGATGAAAGCAGAACGGACAGACAGACATCCGACAAAACAGGTCATGCACAGACCAGAGAGCTAAACTGAGAGACGAACGGACAGACAGACATCCGACAAAACAGGTCATGCACAGACCAGAGAGCTAAACTGAGAGACGAACGGGCAGGCAGACATCCGACAAAACAGGTCATGCACAGACCAGAGAGCTAAACTGAGAGACGAACGGACAGACAGACATCCGACAAAATAGGTCATGCACAGACCAGAGAGCTAAACTGAGAGACGAACGGACAGACAGACATCCGACAAAATAGGTCATGCACAGACCAGAGAGCTAAACTGAGAGACGAACGGACAGACAGACATCCGACAAAACAGGTCATGCACAGACCAGAGAGCTAAAGTGAAAAAAAATAGCTGAACAAAGTGTGGAATGGAACTCACCACTTGATATCCAATTCGTGAGCAATGAACAGCTTAAACAGAGAATCACTCTAGAAGTTTCCCAGGTAGTATAGGATGCCCCTGACTTTCACTAACATCATTAAGGAAACGTTGGACGATCTTCAATTTAACTCTACGTGAAGGTCAAGGTCAGCTTTCTCAACCGTTTCAGATGGGAACTGGTGCATAACAGGAATGTCTTTTATACCTTTTATCTGTTTCATGTTGCTCTGTGTGTTGCTCTGGATGTTGCTCTGGATGTTGCTCTACTTGTTGCTGTGGATGTTGCTCTGGATGTTGTTGTGGATGTTGCTCTGGATGTTGCTATGGATGTTGCTCTGGATGTTGCTCTGGATGTTGCTCTGGTTCTTGCTCTGGTTCTTGCTCTGGATGTTGCTTTAGTTGTTGCTGTGGATGTTGCTCTGGATGTTGCTCTGGATGTTGCTCTGGATGTTGCTATGGATGTTGCTCTGGATGTTGCTCTGGATGTTGCTCTGGATGTTGCTCTGGATGTTGCTCTGGATGTTGCTATGGATGTTGCTCTGGATGTTGCTCTGGATGTTGCTCTGGATGTCGCTCTGACTATGGACTGGATTATGACGACATTCAACCAAGAAAAAAGGAATTAAACAAACAACGCGTTGATCTGAACTTTCCAGATAAACATTAAGAAAACAAAGACTATGATAATTGTGAAAAGTGACAAGAAACCAGTTAGGCAGATACAAATAAAAGATCAACTACTGGAACAGGTACAGAGTTTCTCCATCTAGGTCATATAATAACAGAAGATGGCAGATGTGAACAAGAAATCAGAAAGAGAATAATATGGACAAGATGGTATTCGACAACACGCGACACATACTGCCATCGAAACAGATAAATCAGAATTTGAAACTGAGAATTGTCAGGCGTTATGTATACTCGTCCCTACTTTATGGCTCAGAAACATGGACACTGAATAACAAGATGGAAAAGAAAATTGAAGCCTTCGAAATGTTGGTATACAGAATATTTCAATCACAGCGAACCAAATATTCTATCGCCTGAACCGGTCGGCCGTTCGTCCTGACCTCGTCACGTGGGTGATTACAATGAGGCCAACGTTGTAGAACCGGCCGTTCGTCCTGACCTCGTCACGTGGGTGATTACAATGAGGCCAACATTGTAGAACCGGCCTTTCGTCCTGACCTCATCCTGGTTTGCAAATTGCTTGTGTCATTCTATCACTCAGTGACCATATCAGAAATGGATTCTTGCCTCAGATTTAATCAATTCGCTCATTACACTGTGGACTAGTTATTTCAAAGAGTAAATTTATCTTACCCAGCATTCCACATCGTGAGTTCGTGCCGGCTTCCAGGTCAACGTCACTGAATCTTCTTCTTCTTCCTTTTCTTCTTCTTCTTCGTTTGTTCTAAAACTACCGCTGTCAAGCCTTAGAATGGGCTTTGCAGTTAGCACGATGTTGTCCGGAGAACAGAAGCCGTTGTGTCGTAGTTTAGAGCTTGACTGCGATAATTGCACATTTCGGTCCGACACATCAAACTTCAGCAGGCACGTCACTGAGTGCTGTAGATCACTGAGACGTCGTCAACTAGGCTGACCAAGTGGCCAGCTCAACCATGGATAAGAAGGAATATACAATAAGAAAGAAGATAAGAAGAAAGATAAGAAGTTAGATAAGAAGTAAGATAAGAAGGAAGATAAGAAGGAAGATAAGAAGGAAGATAAGACGTAAGATAAGAAGTAAGATAAGAAGTAAGATAAGAAGAAAGATAAGAAGGAAGATAAGAAGGAAGATAAGAAGGAAGATAAGACGTAAGATAAGAAGTAAGATAAGAAGAAAGATAAGAAGTTAGATAAGAAGTTAGATAAGAAGTAAGATAAGAAACTCTCAACAGGCTTCCACCAAAAACATTCTGAAAAAGCTGCCTCCCCTCTACCTATTTTTCAGCAGTTCGTTCTGCTTCATTTAATACAATTCGCTCTCTCTCTCTCTCTCTCTCTCTCTCTCTCTCTCTCTCTCTCTCTATCTCGCTCTCTCTCCCCCGCCCCCTCCCAACTCTCTCTCCGTGTGTTTCTCTGTGAGTGCTTACCCCATCCAAGACTAGACCTACTGCTCTGAGAACAGCTCAAAGAACTCCAACTATTGACGGCGGTGCCTTTGTTCATTAGTTCTGTGGACATCTTCTGTTTCTGTGTTCAGGAACATCGGCCCTGCCAGATCTTCCAGTCCGTCCCCAGCTGCTTCACAGCTTCTGTCCTAATTCTGCACCTCATAGACAGGTGTGGCATCATAGGCTATTAGTGGTTGGACGGTTCTGGGTTGGACGGTCTTGGATAGGACGGTCCTGAGTTGGTCTGTTCTTCGAGGTTGGACGACTCTGGGTTAGACGGCTCTGGGTTGGACTGCTCTGGGTTGGACGACTCTGGGCTAGACGGCTCTGAGTTGGACGGGTCTGGGTTGGACGACTCTGGGTTGGACAACTCTGGGTTAGACGGCTCTGGGTTGGACGGCTCTGGCTTGGACGGGTCTGGGTTGGACGACTCTGGGTTGGACAACTCTGGGTTAGACGGCTCTGGGTTGGACGGCTCTGGCTTGGACTGTTCTATGTTAGACGATCCTAAAGGAAGACCTGAGTGGTACCTGGCATCACGAGAATAGGACCACTGACGTCAGTATAACCAAAAGGACGACTAAAGAAGGTTGTGTCTGAGGTTGGCAACCTCATAATGCTAAACATTAATTCCCATTATCATCAACAACTGCTAAAAGGTCAGATATAGGCTTCGTGTAGTGACCAGCTACAGTGGTGGTCAATACTTCACATGGAGAGGGAACGAATGACGACACTTCTGCAGGATGTGTTCAGTGTTTTGGATTCCTGTCCCCACTGGCCATCTGCTTAGTGAGATATCTCGACGTGGTCAAAGTGACTTTATAATCTGCAGACGTCCCGTGTGAGACAAGGAGAGAAAAATTTGTCTTATAGTCCGTCTATAAATTCATAAACAAGGTACGAAGCAATTTTCTACTAAACTGCATGCCAGATCCAAATGATTTTTCGCATGCAGCCTTAGAATATGCGTGACGCTGAAATATTGATATTATTTAGTCCATAGATGTTAAGACCTTTGCACATCGGCAAATTGTTTTGATCTTTTAGGACCATTGCAAAGAAATAGCATTATATTTCAAGATTTTATAGTATGTAGCTTCATTTTTCGTCGTATTTTTATCATAGGCGTATTAATGTCTTGACAGATCAATTGTTTGTTTGGGCTGCTTTTTATGTACAATCGTAAAAATAACACCAATACGCAAGAGTTAGTACAACCCTTCGGTCACCCCCTCCCCCTAGTTTGTATCAACTGCGCAGCTAATTTTATGTTATGAACGCATTTGAATATTGAATTGTATTTGTTGCCATTGTATATAGACCTAATTGTTTTGATAAACATATTCTAATTCATCCAAGTCTGCTAATCAGTATGTCCACAAAAGATGATATTAATCATCCGAATATGTCGATTCAAAGAAGTTGATAATTGTCACTGGCTGGAAAATTGTAATCCATCTCGTTGCCAGTACTGTACCTCTTCCTGGAGCACATGTTCAACACACTTCATCCCCGAGCACATGTTCAACACACTTCTTCCAGAACTGAATGTCTATTTTTGAAAGGTACTCACGTGTCAGCTCGTTAACATCCCACATTCTAAATGTCCTGTTCTGTTTGTCCTTTGGCTTTAGCCCTCACAAGCTCTGTAGGGTTAAGATGTGCATGAAATACAAGTAGTCACAGGCAAGTAGGGTTTAGATGTGCATGATATGCAGGTAGTCACAGAGAAGTAGGGTTTAGATGTGCATGATATGCAGGTAGTCACAGAGAAGTAGGGTTTAGATGTGCATGATATGCAGGTAGTCACAGACAAGTAGGGTTTAGATGCGCATGATATGCAGGTAGTCACAGACAAGTAGGGTTTAGATGCGCATGATATACAGGTAGTCACAGACAAGTAGGGTTTAGATGTGAATGATATGCAGGTAGTCACAGACAAGTAGGGTTTAGATGTGCATGATATACAGGTAGTCACAGACAAGTAGGGTTTAGATGTGCATGATATGCAGGTAGTCACAGAGACGTAGGGTTTAGATGTGCATGATATGCAGGTAGTCACAGATAAGTAGGGTTTAGATGTGCATGATATGCAGGTAGTGACAGAGAAGTAGGGTTTAGATGTGCATGATATACAGGTAGTCACGGTGAAGTAGGGTTTAGATGTGCATGATATACAGGTAGTCACAGAGAAGTAGGGTTTAGATGTGCATGATATGCAGGTAGTCCCAGATAAGTAGGGTTTAGATGTGCATGATATACAGGTAGTCACAGAGAAGTGTGACCGCACTCTTTAATGATTTTGAATCTCTTCAATATGATACACATCTGTCTTCCTCACAAGTAACAACTCTGTCTTATCTGTCTTCCTCACAAGTAACAACTCTGGCTTCAAATACGTGTCGCCTAAATTCACTTTTTCCTTATCTAGCCATGTCCTAATTTGAGCTTTTATATTAGATGCCGGTGGTACTTTGTCTTCCTCTGCATTGTGTTAGAATGCATTATCCATTACTAGGCATGACGGTCCATCCAGAATTGGAAGCAATTTATTCGTCATCCAGTGCCTGACAATTTGTCCCTCCATTTCAGTGTGGTAGTCTCTACCGTCGGTACTTTGTTTGGAAAATAAGTTCAGCGTCATGGACATGCCTGTTTTCACTGCTTCCGGTATACGTTAGTACAATGCACTGCCCTTTGCTGCTTGGAATTTGTCTTTTCTGTTCACCGTCAACTGATTGTCATTCTTTATTACAGGTGTGGTGAACATTGACCCAGGATTCGTCCAAGTATACAATATCATAGACTTGTCTACGCCGTTCACATATCTGTCTCAGGTATTTGCTTTGGGCGGCAATCAAATGTGGCCTTTCACGTATAATATTCCTGTCACTTAAAAATTTACCTGAATGCCAAGCCGGCGGCTCTTACATTTTCCAAAGAGTACTTTTTGGAAACTTCAATACTACAGTCGGAAGTGTAGAAGGGTCTTGGCATCTCTGGTTCGCTGGCCCTGATGCTAGCAGTCAGCTATGGTTCGCTGGCCCTGATGCTAGCAGTCAGCTATGGGTCGCTGACCACTGCAGCTCATGCGCTGCTCAGCATCTTGATCCCTGTGATCTATTCAAACCAAGCGCAAATTGCGTTTGTTTCTTTGAGTCATGAATATCGTAATTTAAATGACCATCTTATATTCCCTGTGGAAGAATGTACACTTCAAACTCATTTTGAAATTGAAATCAATGTAGCTTTTGAAAAAGCAACTTTATGTCACAATAAGCATAGTACAACCGCATGGATAACCCTGGTCCACTTTCATCAGCACACTCACGATGTGAGGACGGCTACTGCTACCCTCCACTTAACATCCTTGTCAGGTCGCAGAGACGAGTAAGCTTAACCATTGAGGGCATTGGAAGTAACCTGCCGTAAAAGGATCTCTGACAACTTTTGTTCCTTCTAAACTAACGGCCTCAGAACATAGAACATGTCATGGATATCCCATCTAGGTTGCTGTGGATACAAATAGTCAAACATCCATGACCTTATTCAAGTCTCGTTTCGTCAATTACGCTCAATACAAACTGTGGCTGAAGCTACCAGAACTCAAACTTGAGTGTATCAGAAGAAGACGTTCCACACCGAAACTTCGCCCAGGTAATTACTCCCAGTAATCAACTTCTCTACAGGTGTATCATTTCACATTTCCATTAAAGAGAAACACCGCCCTCCCCTTGACGGCTAAAAGGTCTTATCACTGAATCTCCCCACGCATCTCATCGTGGTTACTTGTAACGTTCACTGCTCATTAATGAATTATAAAATTTGTTATGATAAAAAAAGCGCAAAAAAAAGAGATAAAATGATATTTGAAATGATTCTTATCTCTTGATGGAAATGTTGATGATTTAGTAAATAAGAGATTCTCTCTGAACAATTTATGATAACATCAATGATGTTACGGGAAATAGATGAGATGTATCTTGTCTTATTACATCATCCTGTCGTGTGACTTCAGGTATTGAAGTATGGGCAGGTCCAACACTGCATTTGACTTACCTGAAGCAGTTATTAAGGGCAGTCTGATTCAGTCATTTGACATACCTGAACCAGGTATTAAGGGCAGTCTGATTCAGTCATTTGACTTACCTGAAAGAGGGATTAAGGGCAGTCTGATTCAGTCATTCGTCTTACTTGAACCAGGTATTAAGGGAAGTATAATTCAGTCAGTTGACTTACCTGAACCAAGTATTAAGGGAAGTATGATTCAGTCATTTGACTTACCTGAAACAGGGATTCAGAGCAGTCTGATTCAGTCATTTGACTTACCTGAAACAGGGATTAAGGGCAGTCTGATTCAGTCATTTGACTTACCTGAAACAGGGATTAAGGGCAGTCTGATTCAGTCATTTGACTTACCTGAAACAGGGATTCAGGGCAGTATGATTCAGTCATTTGACTTACCTGAAACAGAGATTAAGAGCAGTCTGATTCAGTCATTTGACTTACCTGAACCAGATATTAAGGGCAGTCTGATTCAGTCATTTGACTTACCTGAAACTGGTATTAAGGGCAGTCTGATTCAGTCATTTGCAGTGCTGTTTCAGCGCAATATAAGTCTTACATAATGAGGATGCCAGACCCATTCTCAACCTGGTCAGTCGCCTCGTGCGTCATGCTTGGAAGTCAAGAGTGGACATATTCTGGTTATATCTTCACCATTTTGTGTGAGTTGTCTGACTCAGGCTGTAGGAGGTAGTGTCAAGTACCAAGTCATACTCAAATACAACTCTATAAGACATGACTGCAGTGGCAGTCTCCAGAAGTTTGTATATCTTGGCAAACAGCAAGACCAAATCAAATATAAACAAAATTGATTTAAAAGGATTCATTTGCTAAAGCGTCAGAGTGATTTGTCAAATAAAAATGTTAAAGCTCTGAGATTACGAGTTGGGAGCTTTAATCTGGTGTCAATCATTACGAGTTTGGAGCTTTAATCTGGTGTTAATCATTTACGAGTTGAGAACTTTAATCTGGTGTCAATCATTACGAGTTGGGAGCTTTATCTGGTGTCAATCATTTACGAGTTAAGAACTTTAATCTGGTGTCAATCATTACGAGTTGAGAACTTTAATCTTGTGTCAATCATTACGAGTTGAGAACTTTAATCTGGTGTCAATCATTTACGAGTTGTGAACTTTAATCTGGTGTCAATCATTACGAGTCTTGAACTTTAATCTGGTGTCAATCATTACGAGTTGGGAACTTTAATCTGGTGTTAATCATTACGAGTTGAGAACTTTAATCTGGTGTCAATCATTTACGAGTTAAGAGCTTTAATCTGGTGTCAATGATTTACGAGTTTAGAACTTTAATCTGGAGTCAATCATTTACGAGTTGAGAACTTCAATCTGGTGTCAATCATTTACGAGTTGAGAACTTTAATTTGGGAATAGCAGCAAATGTGCTGTACAGAGTCTGGTCATCACCCTAGCCAGAGACACGTACATAAAGTCCGGTCACAACCCTAGCCAGAGCCACGTACATAGAATCCGAAATAAACAGTAAGATTGCCAAGGTCAGCGCTATTGTTAGTCGTTTTCAATCTACGGGGCATCAATGCAGAATCCAGGATCCAAGTATATCGTGCGATCTTTCTTACTGGCCTCATCTACGCTCAAGATATCAAAACTGTAAATAGAAGTCAAGCCAGACGTATCATCCACAGCCACATTGGCTGTCTGTGCCGGCTGCTAAAGATGAACTATTGGGACTGGGTACCCAACTGCTAAGAGCTGCAAAGGGCACAACTCCCTACAATCTACATTCTGTTTCAGATCATTAGTGATCTGTAGGCTGTGCACGTTGTTCGCATGCCCTCCAGCGCATGTCCTCCAACGCCTGCCCTCCAGCGCCTGCCCTCCAGCGCATGCCCTCCAGCGCCTGCCCTCCAGCGCATGCACTGCAGCGCCAGCCCTCCAGCGCCTGCCGAAGCAGCCTCTTTAGGGTGCATTAAAAAAGGCAGGTGTTCATTGGGCAGACGGAAGAAACGATATAAACATTCCGTGAAGGTCTTCTTGAAAGCTTTGCATATTGATGTTGCATCTTGGGAGTCGGAGCCAGCAGTCTGCAGTCACACACGGTGCTCAATTGGCTGAGCAGAAAATCTCAGATGCAGCGAGGGAGAAACAAGTGCCCGAAAAGCCACCACGAAGGACGCCCCGGTGATCAACTCCATCCTCATGTGTCCCTCGTGCGGTAGAGCGTGCAGCTCCAGGGCATCACTGCACAGCCACATGCAGACCCACACACGCTCACGTCTGCCTACACACATCGCATGCTGTCCCCATTTGTTGACAACGGACAACTACTGCTAGCTGGGCTCAAGCTGTTGGAAGGTTATTCTTGTGAAATATGCAAATCCTTTCATTCTATGTGTCTCTACAAGTCATTCACGACGTCACTCCTACGTTATGTAGGAATCCTTAATCTCTTCTAGTGTACAAACTAACACATGACAACAGTAGAAAAGCACTTCCAGCGAAAGGAAATAAGAAAATTGAGGAAAGTACAAAACATGTCAAATAACGGGACAGTAACAACGCATAGCGAACACATTCTCACGCAAATAGATAACTTTTGGCACGCGAAACTGTCTTTGGCGAACCTCTACAGCCGAGAGAACTGGCATGCCCCTATGTACAGTCGTGGGGTTGTCCTTACACCAGGGTGAGCCAGTTACAACGTGAGAATCGCTGCTCTACGGTAAACCGATATTATAAAAGCTTTTGTGCAAACTGGCATGTGTCTGGAATCCCGACAAGGATTCCTTCTCGATCAAGGCATTGCTACCTGGCCCAGCAGATACCAACGTTCTCTACAGCAGTGTATCATGCACTGTGGACGGGTTTCTCTATCAATTCATGTCGGTGTCACATCATGTCTTTATCACTTGAGATTTGTATCATCTGATGGTTGTATCACTTTATGTATGCATCAGTTGATATATGCATCACTTCATATCTATATCATTTGATATAAAGACTGTATCACTTAATGTCTGTTGTCATCTGATGTCTGTGTGTCTGCTGTCTACCACAATGTCCAGATGTCAGAACGAATACTGCATAATACTTCTCGCGCCAATGATAAGTTTTTGCCCTATCCTTGTGACGTCATTAATCGTGTCCGCCCATGTCTATGACGTGATTAATCGTGTCGGCCCATGATTATGACGTCATTAATCGTGTCGGCCCATGTCTATGACGTAATTAATCGTGTCGGCCCATGTTTATGACGTGAATAATCGTGTCGGCCCATGTAAATGACGTCATTAATCGTGTCGGCCCATGTTTATGACGTCATAAAACTTGTCCTAAATAACCAATGAAAATGTTCCTGCCTTTTTAAATCATCAATAAGTACTTGTTGTCGCTCTATTTTTGTTATTATCACTAGCAATGCCCTCTCTTTCTCTCTCCCTCTCTCTCCATCACTCTCTAACCCTCTTCCCAATCTGTCTCTCCTTCGCTCTCGTTATCTCTCCCTAACCCTCTCTCTCATTTTATCTCTCCTTCCTTCTCTCTCTCTCTTTCTCTCTCTCACTCCCCTACTTTCCATCCCTCTCTCACTCTCTTTCCCCTTCTCTACCTCTCTCTCCTTCTCTCTCTCTTTCTCTCTCTCGTACTCTTATTGTTGCTCTCCACCTGTCTACAATCCACCCTCATGCGTTGTGACAGGAGACACGATTCTATCCAGAAGGTCTTATGTACGCCCAATATTGATACGGGTTATGGGCTGTTTGTGTACTATTATACACGATTCAATTTGGACCTTTCCTGGTTCACTCTGGTAGGATAAGCATCTGACGTGGGCTAGGTTCTGTAAAACCGTCGGAGCTAGTAACACATGCGTTATGAATGGGACAGACAGAGGAGGCGGGAGAGGAGGGGGAGAGGAGGGGGAGAGGATGGGGCGAGGAGGGGGAGAGGAGAGGGAGAAGAGGGGAGAGGAGGAGGACAGAAGGGGGACAAGAGGGGGAGAGTAGGCGGGAGAGGAGGGGGGAGTAGGCGGGAGAGGAGGGGGAGAGGAGGGGAGAGGAGGGGGAGAGGAGGAGGAGAGAAGGGGAAGAGGACGAAGGAGAGGAGGGTGGCAGGACGGGGGAAAGGACGTGAGAGAGGAGGCAGAGAGGAGGCGGGAGAGGAGGCAGAGAGGACAGGGGAGAGGACGGAGGAGAGGACAGTGGGGCAACGGGGGAGAGGACGGGGGAAAGAAGGGGAGAGGAAGGAGGGGACAGGAAGGGGGAGAGGAGGGAGGGTGACGGTCAGATATCATGAAGCGGGATTTGTGAGATGTGGAGGGGGAGGGGGAGGGGGAGGGGGAGGTGTTGGTGGGTAGTAATGGAGAATATTGGTGTACAATAACAACAACATACACCATCACCAACAACAACTAACATCAGCAACAAAATATGCACCACAACCAACAGCAGCAACAGCTATCAGCACCATCAATTAACAGCCGTCACCACTTCCACACCAACAACAACTACCAACAACAACTACCAACAACAACTACCAACAACAACTACCAACAACAACTACCAACAACAACTACCAACAACAACTACCAACAACAACTACCAACAACTACCAACAACAACTACCAACAACAACAATCCCCACCACCACACTGCCGAAGGCAGATGTGTTGGACCGAACGGTGCAAATATCTCAGTCAAGCTGTAAACTAGCAACACAACTTAATCCGCTCTCTGGTCTACATCCTGCTACTTGCAAAGCTATGTTCAGGGCGTGGTAGCGGGAGTGAGAGAACGTTCAGGGCTTGGTAGCGGGAGTGAGAGAACGTTCAGGGCTTGGTAGCGGGAGTGAGAGAACGTTCAGGGCTTGGTAGCGGGAGTGAGTAGCGGGAGTGAGAGAACGTTCAGGGCTTGGTAGCGGGAGTGAGTAGCGGCAGTGAGAGAACGTTCAGGGCTTGGTAGCGGGAGTGAGAGAACGTTTTTTCATCTTTGGCGAAAGTAAAGACATATTTATTTATATTTGTATATCGCTGCTGGTGTAGTTGTTGCTGGTTTAGTTGTTTCTGGTTTAGTTGTTGCTGGTTTAGTTGTTGCTGGTTTAGTTGTTGCTGGTTTAGTTGTTTCTGGTTTAGTTGTTGCTGGTTTAGTTGGTGCTGGTTTAGTTGGTGCTGGTTTAGTTGGTGCTGTTGTAGTTGGCGCTGTTGTAGCTGTTGCTGGTGTAGTAGTTGCTGTTAATGTTGAAAGACTTCTGAATTGAGTTCGTTAGTGACTTATTACAGTTCTGACCATTAAATCCAGTGGCGCGGTGGACATGGGTCCATCTAGCAGTAGTGTAATGCGAGGCGTCTCAGGAAGCTTCCCACTCTAGGGATTGTTTACCTAAATAGGACAATAACTTCCTTTTTCTTACAAATTATTTACTTGCCCAAGTACATTTTTTCCTTTCCAAATGTAAATCGGTACCACTGCTCGAAACAGCACGCTTTACGCCTGTGGAAAGCAAACACATTTGTAATATGCGCACTAAAGTCGGATGCACCATGTCATTAAGCGCAATGCACAGTACAAAGTAATCCACCTTAATAAAACGAAAGCTGAACAAATTGTTTGTGAACGCACACAAGCAGTGGTAGAGTTTCGCCCCACAGACAACTCTTCCTATATATCTTCTACCCCAGTCCCTGGCTCGTCTGTCTGTGTCAATCATTTCCTGACAAGCCAATTAGCAGCAAATTCACTCACTCTTGACATTTGTGCTTTTTATGTTGTTGAATGAATTTTAATTTGTTAACAATTCTAGCACATCGGACATGTCCATTGCTAGCTCGTTTTGTAATTTATTGTTCAAACATGGCTGCTGTATGGCAGATTATGTCGTGTTGGACAGATTATGTCGTGTTGGACAGATTATGTCGTGTTGGACAGATTATGTCGTGTTGGACAGATTATGTCGTGTTTGACTGGCGAACTACTGTATTATGTATACCAAGGCTACGCATGGTTTATTTTCTCAAAGATGGCTGCTGAAGGACTTTCCGACATGTTTTCCAGATAGGGACCGGTCGTTCCATAAAAAACAATATCTGCCCAATGATTACGATCAAAGAACCAAAACAATCAAATATGTATGGGAAAGAAATAAACAACGAGCATATGTAATGTGCACGATACACACATATGCAGCACATTTATTCCGGGCATCCTGAGAGGGACGAGAGAAAGTGGGCGCACAAAGCTTTACAAGAATACAAGTACGAAGTTTGGAGAGGGTGATTGGGTTCATTTGAGCGCGTGATAAGGCGGCTTAAGTGAATGTTGCTTCACGTGCAATGAGTTAGGATTACCTTGTTGAGCTCTTCTACCAGGACTGGGTCTAGAAGGTTGAGCCAGTGCCCACAGACTTCGGTAGATCAAATGTTGGAAGAAGCTTCCCTCCTATCTGTCACTTGTCTAGACTGTGTGCAATGTCTCACTTGTCTAGTCTGTGTGCAAGGTCTAACTTGTCTAGGTTGTGAGATAGGTTTTACTTGTCTAGGTTGTGAGATAGGTCTCACTTGTCTAGCCTGTGTGTAAGGTCTCACTTGTCTAGGTTGTGAGATAGGTCTCACTTGTCTAGGTTGTGAGATAGGTCTCACTTGTCTAAGTTGTGTGTGAGGTCTCACTTGTCTAGCCTGTGTGTAGGGTCTCACTTGTCTAGGTTGTGTGCCAGGTCTAGCCGGTGTGTGAGGTCTCACTTGTCTAGGTTGGGAGATAGGTCTCACTTGTCTAGTCTGTGTATGAGGTCTCACTTGTCTAGTCTGTGTGTGAGGTCTCACTTGTCCAGCCTGTGTGTGAGGTCTAGCCTGTGTGTGAGGTCTAATTTGTCTAACCTGTGTGTGAGGTCTCACTTGTCTAGCCTGTGTGTGAGGTCTCACTTGTCTAGCCTGTGTGTAAGGTCTCACTTGTCTAGCCTGTGTGTGAGGTTTAGCCTGTGTGAAAGGTCTCACTTGTGTAACCTCTGTGTGAGGTCTCACTTGTCTAGTATATGTTTAAGGTCTAAACTCTCGCTAATCTCACTTACCTATCAAGTCTCGCTAATCTCGCCTACCTATCAACTCTCGCTAATCTCACCTACCTATAAACTCTCGCCTACCTACCAACTCTCGCTATTTTCGCCTACCTATCAGCTCTCGCTAATCTCGCCTACCTATACACTCTCGCCTACCTACCAACTCTCGCTAATCTCACCTACCTATCAACTCTCGATAATCTCGCCTACCTACAAACTATCACTAATCTCGTCTACCTATCAACTCTCGCTAATCTCGCCTACCTGTAAACTCTCGCCTACCTATCAACTCTCGCTAATCTCGCCTACCTACCAACTCTCACCTACCTACCCACTCTCACCTACCTACCAACTCTCACCTACCTACCATCTCTCACCTACCTATAGCCTCTCGCTAATCTCACCTACCTACGAACTCTCACCTACCTATCAACTCTCACCTACCTATCAACTCTCGCTAATCTCGCCTAACTACCAACTCTCGCTAATCTCACATATCTACCAACTCTCGCTAATCTCGCCTACCTACCAACTCTCACCTACCTACCAACTCTCACCTACCTATCAACTCTCACCTACCTATCAACTCTCGCTAATCTCGCCTAACTACCAACTCTCGCTAATCTCACATATCTACCAACTCTCGCCAATCTCGCCTACCTATCAACTCTCGCTAATCTCGCCTACCTACCAACTCTCACCTACCTACCAACTCTCACCTACCTAACAACTCTCACCTACCTATCAACTCTCGCTAATCTCGCCTACCTACCAACTCTCGCTAATCTCACATATCTACCAACTCTCGCTAATCTCGCCTACCTATTAACTCTCGCTAATCTCTCCTACCTACCAACTATCACCTACCTACCAACTGTCACCTACCTTCAAACTGTCACCTATATATCAACTCTCGCTAATCTCGCCTACCTATCAACTCTCGCCTACATATCAACTCTCGCTAATCTCACCAACCTATCAACTCTCGCTAATCTCACCTACCTATCCACTCTCGCTAATCTCGCCTACCTATGAACTCTCGCTAATCTTGCCTACCTATCAACGCTCGCTAATCTCACCTACCTATCAACTCTCGCTAATCTCACCTACCTATCAACTCTCGCTAATCTCACCTACCTATCAACTCTCGCTAATCTCACCTACCTATCAACTCTCGCTAATCTCACCTACCTATCAACTCTCACTAATCTCGCCTACCTATCAACTCTCGCTAATCTTGCCTACCTATCAACTTTCGCTAATCTCACCTACCTATCAACTCTCGCTAATCTCGCCTATCTATCAACTCTCGATAATATCACCTACCTATCAACTCTCGCTAATCTCGCCTACCTACCAACTCTCGCCTACCTACCAACTCTCACCTACCTATCAAGTCTCGCTAATCTTACCTACCTATCAACTCTCGCCTACATACCAACTCTCACCTACCTACCAACTCTCAGCTACCTACCATCTCTCACCTACCTATCAACTCTCGCTAATCTCACCTACCTACCAACTCTCGCCTACCTATCAACTATCACCTACCTACTATCTCTCACCTACCTATCAATTCTCGATAATCTCGCCTACCTATCAACTCTCGCTAATCTCACCTACCTATCAACTCTCGCTAATCTCGCCTACCTACCAACTCTCACCTACCTACCAACTCTCACCTACCTACCAACTCTCACCTACCTACCATCTCTCACCTACCTATCAACTCTGGCTAAACTCACCTACTTACCAACTCTCACCTACCTACCAACTCTCACCTACCTACCAAATCTCACCTACCTATCAACTCTCACCTACCTATCAACTCTCGCTAATCTCGCCTACCTACAAACTCTCGCTAATTTCACCTATCTACCAACTCTCGCTAATCTCGCCTACCTATCAACTCTCGCTAATCTCGCCTACCTACCAACTATGACCTACCTACCAACTGTCACCTACCTACCAACTCTCACCTACCTACAAACTCTCACTAATCTCGTCTACCTATCAACTCTCGCTAATCTCGCCTACCTGTAAACTCTCGCCTACCTATCAACTCTCGCTAATCTCGCCTACCTACCAACTCTCACCTACCTACCAACTCTCACCTACCTACCAACTCTCACCTACCTACCATCTCTCACCTACCTATAGCCTCTCGCTAATCTCACCTACCTACGAACTCTCACCTACCTATCAACTCTCACCTACCTATCAACTCTCGCTAATCTCGCCTACCTACCAACTCTCACATACCTACCAACTCTCACCTACCTAACAACTCTCACCTACCTATCAACTCTCGCTAATCTCGCCTACCTACCAACTCTCGCTAATCTCACATATCTACCAACTCTCGCTAATCTCGCCTACCTATCAACTCTCGCTAATCTCTCCTACCTACCAACTATCACCTACCTACAAACTGTCACCTACCTACCAACTGTCACCTATCTATCAACTCTCGCTAATCTCGCCTACCTATCAACTCTCGCCTACATATCAACTCTCGCTAATCTCACCAACCTATCAACTCACGCTAATCTCACCTACCTATCAACTCTCGCTAATCTCGCCTACCTATCAACTCTCGCTAATCTTGCCTACCTATCAACGCTCGCTAATCTCACCTACCTATCAGCTCTCGCTAATCTCACCTACCTATCAACTCTCGCTAATCTCACCTACCTATCAACTCTCGCTAATCTCACCTACCTATCAACTCTCGCTAATCTCACCTAACCTATCAACTCTCACTAATCTCGCCTACCTATCAACTCTCGCTAATCTCGCCTACCTATCAACTCTCGCTAATCTTGCCTACCTATCAACGCTCGCTAATCTCACCTACCTATCAGCTCTCGCTAATCTCACCTACTTATCAACTCTCGCTAATCTCACCTACCTATCAACTCTCGCTAATCTCACCTACCTATCAACTCTCGCTAATCTCACCTACCTATCAACTCTCACTAATCTCGCCTACCTATCAACTCTCGCTAATCTTGCCTACCTATCAACTTTCGCTAATCTCACCTACCTATCAACTCTCGCTAATCTCGCCTACCTATCAACTCTCGATAATATCACCTACCTATCAACTCTCGCTAATCTCGCCTACCTACCAACTCTCAGCTACCTACCATCTCTCACCTACCTATCAACTCTCGCTAATCTCACCTACCTACCAACTCTCGCCTACCTATCAACTATCACCTACCTACTATCTCTCACCTACCTATCAACTCTCGATAATCTCGCCTACCTATCAACTCTCGCTAATCTCACCTACCTATCAACTCTCGCTAATCTCGCCTACCTACCAACTCTCACCTACCTACCAACTCTCACCTACCTACCAACTCTCACCTACCTACCATCTCTCACCTACCTATCAACTCTGGCTAAACTCACCTACTTACCAACTCTCACCTACCTACCAACTCTCGCCTACCTACCAACTCTCACCTACCTACCAAATCTCACCTACCTATCAACTCTCACCTACCTATCAACTCTCGCTAATCTCGCCTACCTACAAACTCTCGCTAATTTCACCTATCTACCAACTCTCGCTAATCTCGCCTACCTACCAACTATGACCTACCTACCAACTGTCACCTACCTACCAACTCTCACCTACCTACAAACTCTCACTAATCTCGTCTACCTATCAACTCTCGCTAATCTCGCCTACCTGTAAACTCTCGCCTACCTATCAACTCTCGCTAATCTCGCCTACCTACCAACTCTCACCTACCTACCAACTCTCACCTACCTACCAACTCTCACCTACCTACCATCTCTCACCTACCTATAGCCTCTCGCTAATCTCACCTACCTACGAACTCTCACCTACCTATAGCTCTCACCTACCTATCAACTCTCGCTAATCTCGCCTACCTACCAACTCTCACATACCTACCAACTCTAACCTACCTAACAACTCTCACCTACCTATCAACTCTCGCTAATCTCGCCTACCTACCAACTCTCGCTAATCTCACATATCTACCAACTCTCGCTAATCTCGCCTACCTATCAACTCTCGCTAATCTCTCCTACCTACCAACTATCACCTACCTACAAACTGTCACCTACCTACCAACTGTCACCTATCTATCAACTCTCGCTAATCTCGCCTACCTATCAACTCTCGCCTACATATCAACTCTCGCTAATCTCACCAACCTATCAACTCTCGCTAATCTCACCTACCTATCAACTCTCGCTAATCTCGCCTACCTATCAACTCTCGCTAATCTTGCCTACCTATCAACGCTCGCTTATCTCACCTACCTATCAGCTCTCGCTAATCTCACCTACCTATCAACTCTCGCTAATCTCACCTACCTATCAACTCTCGCTAATCTCACCTAACCTATAAACTCTCACTACTCTCGCCTACCTATCAACTCTCGCTAATCTTGCCTACCTATCAACTTTCGCTAATCTCACCTACCTATCAACTCTCGCTAATCTCGCCTACCTATCAACTCTCGATAATATCACCTACCTATCAACTCTCGCTATTCTCGCCTACCTACCAACTCTCGCCTACCTACCAACTCTCACCTACCTATCAACTCTCGCTAATCTCACCTACCTACCAACTCTCGCCTACCTACCAACTCTCACCTACCTACCAACTCTCAGCTACCTACCATCTCTCACCTACCTATCAACTCTCGATAATCTCACCTACCTACCAACTCTCGCCTACCTATCAACTATCACCTACCTACTATCTCTCACCTACCTATCAACTCTCGATAATCTCGCCTACCTATCAACTCTCGCTAATCTCACCTACCTATCAACTCTCGCTAATCTCGCCTACCTACCAACTCTCACCTACCTACCAACTCTCACCTACCTACCAAATCTCACCTACCTATCAACTCTCACCTACCTATCAACTCTCGCTAATCTCGCCTACCTACAAACTCTCGCTAATTTCACCTATCTACCAACTCTCGCTAATCTCACCTACCTATCAACTCTCGCTAATCTCGCCTACCTACCAACTATGACCTACCTACCAACTGTCACCTACCTACCAACTCTCACCTACCTATCAACTCTCGCTAATCTCGCCTACCTATCAACTCTCGCTAATCTCACCTACCTATCAACTCTCGCCTACCTATCAACTCTCGCTAATCTCACTTACCTATCAAGTCTCGCCTACAAATAACTTCTCGCTAATCTCACCTACCTATCAACTCTCGCTAATCTCACCTACCTATTACTCTCGCTAATCTCACCTACCTATTAACTCTCGCTAATCTCACCTACCTATCAACTCTCGCCTACCTATAAACTCTCGCTAATCTCACCTACCTATCAACTCTCGCTAATTTCACCGACCTATCAACTCTCGCTAATCTCACCTACCTATTAACTCTCGCTAATCTCACCTACCTGTCAACTCTCACCTACCTATCAACTCTCGCTAATCTCACCTACCTATCAACTCTCGTTAATCTCACCTACCTATCAACTCTCGCTAATCTCACCTACCTATCAACTCTCGCTAATCTCGCCTACCTATCAACTCTCGCCTACATATCAACTCTCGCTAATCTCACCAACCTATCAACTCTCGCTAATCTCACCTACCTATCAACTCTCGCTAATCTCGCCTACCTATCAACTCTCGCTAATCTTGCCTACCTATCAACGCTCGCTAATCTCACCTACCTATCAGCTCTCGCTAATCTCACCTACCTATCAACTCTCGCTAATCTCACCTACCTATCAACTCTCGCTAATCTCACTTACCTATCAACTCTCGCCTACAAATAACTTCTCGCTAATCTCACCTACCTATCAACTCTCGCTAATCTCACCTACCTATTACTCTCGCTAATCTCACCTACCTATTCACTCTCGCTAATCTCACCTACCTATCAACTCTCGCCTACCTATAAACTCTCGCTAATCTCACCTACCTATCAACTCTCGCTAATTTCACCGACCTATCAACTCTCGCTAATCTCACCTACCTATTAACTCTCGCTAATCTCACCTACCTATCAACTCTCACCTACCTATCAACTCTCGCTAATCTCACCTACCTATCAGCTCTCGCTAATCTCACCTACCTATCAACTCTCGCTAATCTCACCTACCTATCAACTCTCGCTAATCTCACCTAACCTATAAACTCTCACTACTCTCGCCTACCTATCAACTCTCGCTAATCTTGCCTACCTATCAACTTTCGCTAATCTCACCTACCTATCAACTCTCGCTAATCTCGCCTACCTATCAACTCTCGATAATATCACCTACCTATCAACTCTCGCTATTCTCGCCTACCTACCAACTCTCGCCTACCTACCAACTCTCACCTACCTATCAACTCTCGCTAATCTCACCTACCTACCAACTCTCGCCTACCTACCAACTCTCACCTACCTACCAACTCTCAGCTACCTACCATCTCTCACCTACCTATCAACTCTCGATAATCTCACCTACCTACCAACTCTCGCCTACCTATCAACTATCACCTACCTACTATCTCTCACCTACCTATCAACTCTCGATAATCTCGCCTACCTATCAACTCTCGCTAATCTCACCTACCTATCAACTCTCGCTAATCTCGCCTACCTACCAACTCTCACCTACCTACCAACTCTCACCTACCTACCAAATCTCACCTACCTATCAACTCTCACCTACCTATCAACTCTCGCTAATCTCGCCTACCTACAAACTCTCGCTAATTTCACCTATCTACCAACTCTCGCTAATCTCACCTACCTATCAACTCTCGCTAATCTCGCCTACCTACCAACTATGACCTACCTACCAACTGTCACCTACCTACCAACTCTCACCTACCTATCAACTCTCGCTAATCTCGCCTACCTATCAACTCTCGCTAATCTCACCTACCTATCAACTCTCGCCTACCTATCAACTCTCGCTAATCTCACTTACCTATCAACTCTCGCCTACAAATAACTTCTCGCTAATCTCACCTACCTATCAACTCTCGCTAATCTCACCTACCTATTACTCTCGCTAATCTCACCTACCTATTAACTCTCGCTAATCTCACCTACCTATCAACTCTCGCCTACCTATAAACTCTCGCTAATCTCACCTACCTATCAACTCTCGCTAATTTCACCGACCTATCAACTCTCGCTAATCTCACCTACCTATTAACTCTCGCTAATCTCACCTACCTGTCAACTCTCACCTACCTATCAACTCTCGCTAATCTCACCTACCTATCAACTCTCGTTAATCTCACCTACCTATCAACTCTCGCTAATCTCACCTACCTATCAACTCTCGCTAATCTCGCCTACCTATCAACTCTCGCCTACATATCAACTCTCGCTAATCTCACCAACCTATCAACTCTCGCTAATCTCACCTACCTATCAACTCTCGCTAATCTCGCCTACCTATCAACTCTCGCTAATCTTGCCTACCTATCAACGCTCGCTAATCTCACCTACCTATCAGCTCTCGCTAATCTCACCTACCTATCAACTCTCGCTAATCTCACCTACCTATCAACTCTCGCTAATCTCACTTACCTATCAACTCTCGCCTACAAATAACTTCTCGCTAATCTCACCTACCTATCAACTCTCGCTAATCTCACCTACCTATTACTCTCGCTAATCTCACCTACCTATTCACTCTCGCTAATCTCACCTACCTATCAACTCTCGCCTACCTATAAACTCTCGCTAATCTCACCTACCTATCAACTCTCGCTAATTTCACCGACCTATCAACTCTCGCTAATCTCACCTACCTATTAACTCTCGCTAATCTCACCTACCTATCAACTCTCACCTACCTATCAACTCTCGCTAATCTCATCTACCTATCAACTCTCGTTAATCTCACCTACCTATCAACTCTCGCTAATCTCACCTAACTATCAACTCTCGCTAATCTCGCATACCTATCAACTCTCGCTAATCTCACCTACCTATCAACTCTCGCTAATCTCACCTACCTATCAACTCTCGCTAATCTCGCCTACCTATCAACTATCCTTATCTCACCTACCTATGAACTCTCGCTAATCTCACCTACCTATGAACTCTCGCTAATCTCACCTGCCTATCAACTCTCGCTAATCTCGCCTACCTACCAGCTCTCGCAAATCTCACATATCTACCAACTCTCGCTAATCTCGCCTACCTATCAACTCTCGCTAATCTCTCCTACCTACCAACTATCACCTACCTACCAACTGTCACCTACCTACCCACTGTCGCCTACCTATCAACTCCCGCCTACATATCAACTCTCGCTAATCTCACCTACCTATCAACTCTCGCTAATCTCACCTACCTACCAACTCTCACCTACCTACCAACTCTCACCTACCTATAGCCTCTCGCTAATCTCACCTACCTACGAACTCTCACCTACCTATCAACTCTCGCTAATCTCGCCTAACTACCAACTCTCGCTAATCTCACATATCTACCAACTCTCGCCAATCTCGCCTACCTATCAACTCTCGCTAATCTCGCCTACCTACCAACTCTCGCTAATCTCACATATCTACCAACTCTCGCTAATCTCGCCTACCTATCAACTCTCGCTAATCTCTCCTACCTACCAACTGTCACCTACCTACCAACTGTCACCTATCTATCAACTCTCGCTAATCTCGCCTACCTATCAACTCTCGCCTACATATCAACTCTCGCTAATCTCACCAACCTTTCAACTCTCGCTAATATCACCTACCTATCAACTCTCGCTAATCTCGCCTACCTATCAACTCTCGCTAATCTTGCCTACCTATCAACGCTCGCTAATCTCACCTACCTATCAGCTCTCGCTAATCTCACCTACCTATCAACTCTCGCTAATCTCACCTACCTATCAACTCTCGCTAATCTCACCTACCTATCAACTCTCGCTAATCTCACCTACCTATCAACTCTCACTAATCTCGCCTACCTATCAACTCTCGCTAATCTTGCCTACCTATCAACTTTCGCTAATCTCACCTACCTATCAACTCTCGCTAATCTCGCCTACCTATCAACTATCGATAATATCACCTACCTATCAACTCTCGCTAATCTCGCCTACCTACCAACTCTCGCCTACCTACCAACTCTCACCTACCTATCAACTCTCGCTAATCTTACCTACCTATCAACTCTCGCCTACCTACCAACTCTCACCTACCTACCAACTCTCAGCTACCTACCATCTCTCACCTACCTATAAATCTCGCTCATCTCACCTACCTACCAACTCTCGCCTACCTATCAACTATCACCTACCTACTATCTCTCACCTACCTATCAACTCTCGATAATCTCGCCTACCTATCAACTCTCGCTAATCTCACCTACCTATCAACTCTCGCTAATCTCGCCTACCTACCAACTCTCACCTACCTACCAACTCTCACCTACCTACCAACTCTCGCCTACCTACCAACTCTCACCTACCTACCAAATCTCACCTACCTATCAACTCTCACCTACCTATCAACTCTCGCTAATCTCGCCTACCTACAAACTCTCGCTATATTCACCTATCTACCAACTCTCGCTAATCTCGCCTACCTATCAACTCTCGCTAATCTCACCTACCTACCAACTCTCGCCTACCTATCAACTATCACCTACCTACTATCTCTCACCTACCTATCAACTCTCGATAATCTCGCCTACCTATCAACTCTCGCTAATCTCACCTACCTATCAACTCTCGCTAATCTCGCCTACCTACCAACTCTCACCTACCTACCAACTCTCACCTACCTACCAAATCTCACCTACCTATCAACTCTCACCTACCTATCAACTCTCGCTAATCTCGCCTACCTACAAACTCTCGCTAATTTCACCTATCTACCAACTCTCGCTAATCTCACCTACCTATCAACTCTCGCTAATCTCGCCTACCTACCAACTATGACCTACCTACCAACTGTCACCTACCTACCAACTCTCACCTACCTATCAACTCTCGCTAATCTCGCCTACCTATCAACTCTCGCTAATCTCACCTACCTATCAACTCTCGCCTACCTATCAACTCTCGCTAATCTCACTTACCTATCAACTCTCGCCTACAAATAACTTCTCGCTAATCTCACCTACCTATCAACTCTCGCTAATCTCACCTACCTATTACTCTCGCTAATCTCACCTACCTATTAACTCTCGCTAATCTCACCTACCTATCAACTCTCGCCTACCTATAAACTCTCGCTAATCTCACCTACCTATCAACTCTCGCTAATTTCACCGACCTATCAACTCTCGCTAATCTCACCTACCTATTAACTCTCGCTAATCTCGCCTACCTATCAACTCTCGATAATATCACCTACCTATCAACTCTCGCTATTCTCGCCTACCTACCAACTCTCGCCTACCTACCAACTCTCACCTACCTATCAACTCTCGCTAATCTCACCTACCTACCAACTCTCGCCTACCTACCAACTCTCACCTACCTACCAACTCTCAGCTACCTACCATCTCTCACCTACCTATCAACTCTCGATAATCTCACCTACCTACCAACTCTCGCCTACCTATCAACTATCACCTACCTACTATCTCTCACCTACCTATCAACTCTCGATAATCTCGCCTACCTATCAACTCTCGCTAATCTCACCTACCTATCAACTCTCGCTAATCTCGCCTACCTACCAACTCTCACCTACCTACCAACTCTCACCTACCTACCAAATCTCACCTACCTATCAACTCTCACCTACCTATCAACTCTCGCTAATCTCGCCTACCTACAAACTCTCGCTAATTTCACCTATCTACCAACTCTCGCTAATCTCACCTACCTATCAACTCTCGCTAATCTCGCCTACCTACCAACTATGACCTACCTACCAACTGTCACCTACCTACCAACTCTCACCTACCTATCAACTCTCGCTAATCTCGCCTACCTATCAACTCTCGCTAATCTCACCTACCTATCAACTCTCGCCTACCTATCAACTCTCGCTAATCTCACTTACCTATCAACTCTCGCCTACAAATAACTTCTCGCTAATCTCACCTACCTATCAACTCTCGCTAATCTCACCTACCTATTACTCTCGCTAATCTCACCTACCTATTAACTCTCGCTAATCTCACCTACCTATCAACTCTCGCCTACCTATAAACTCTCGCTAATCTCACCTACCTATCAACTCTCGCTAATTTCACCGACCTATCAACTCTCGCTAATCTCACCTACCTATTAACTCTCGCTAATCTCACCTACCTGTCAACTCTCACCTACCTATCAACTCTCGCTAATCTCACCTACCTATCAACTCTCGTTAATCTCACCTACCTATCAACTCTCGCTAATCTCACCTACCTATCAACTCTCGCTAATCTCGCCTACCTATCAACTCTCGCCTACATATCAACTCTCGCTAATCTCACCAACCTATCAACTCTCGCTAATCTCACCTACCTATCAACTCTCGCTAATCTCGCCTACCTATCAACTCTCGCTAATCTTGCCTACCTATCAACGCTCGCTAATCTCACCTACCTATCAGCTCTCGCTAATCTCACCTACCTATCAACTCTCGCTAATCTCACCTACCTATCAACTCTCGCTAATCTCACTTACCTATCAACTCTCGCCTACAAATAACTTCTCGCTAATCTCACCTACCTATCAACTCTCGCTAATCTCACCTACCTATTACTCTCGCTAATCTCACCTACCTATTCACTCTCGCTAATCTCACCTACCTATCAACTCTCGCCTACCTATAAACTCTCGCTAATCTCACCTACCTATCAACTCTCGCTAATTTCACCGACCTATCAACTCTCGCTAATCTCACCTACCTATTAACTCTCGCTAATCTCACCTACCTATCAACTCTCACCTACCTATCAACTCTCGCTAATCTCATCTACCTATCAACTCTCGTTAATCTCACCTACCTATCAACTCTCGCTAATCTCACCTAACTATCAACTCTCGCTAATCTCGCATACCTATCAACTCTCGCTAATCTCACCTACCTATCAACTCTCGCTAATCTCACCTACCTATCAACTCTCGCTAATCTCGCCTACCTATCAACTATCCTTATCTCACCTACCTATGAACTCTCGCTAATCTCACCTACCTATGAACTCTCGCTAATCTCACCTGCCTATCAACTCTCGCTAATCTCGCCTACCTACCAGCTCTCGCAAATCTCACATATCTACCAACTCTCGCTAATCTCGCCTACCTATCAACTCTCGCTAATCTCTCCTACCTACCAACTATCACCTACCTACCAACTGTCACCTACCTACCCACTGTCGCCTACCTATCAACTCCCGCCTACATATCAACTCTCGCTAATCTCACCTACCTATCAACTCTCGCTAATCTCACCTACCTACCAACTCTCACCTACCTACCAACTCTCACCTACCTATAGCCTCTCGCTAATCTCACCTACCTACGAACTCTCACCTACCTATCAACTCTCGCTAATCTCGCCTAACTACCAACTCTCGCTAATCTCACATATCTACCAACTCTCGCCAATCTCGCCTACCTATCAACTCTCGCTAATCTCGCCTACCTACCAACTCTCGCTAATCTCACATATCTACCAACTCTCGCTAATCTCGCCTACCTATCAACTCTCGCTAATCTCTCCTACCTACCAACTGTCACCTACCTACCAACTGTCACCTATCTATCAACTCTCGCTAATCTCGCCTACCTATCAACTCTCGCCTACATATCAACTCTCGCTAATCTCACCAACCTTTCAACTCTCGCTAATATCACCTACCTATCAACTCTCGCTAATCTCGCCTACCTATCAACTCTCGCTAATCTTGCCTACCTATCAACGCTCGCTAATCTCACCTACCTATCAGCTCTCGCTAATCTCACCTACCTATCAACTCTCGCTAATCTCACCTACCTATCAACTCTCGCTAATCTCACCTACCTATCAACTCTCGCTAATCTCACCTACCTATCAACTCTCACTAATCTCGCCTACCTATCAACTCTCGCTAATCTTGCCTACCTATCAACTTTCGCTAATCTCACCTACCTATCAACTCTCGCTAATCTCGCCTACCTATCAACTATCGATAATATCACCTACCTATCAACTCTCGCTAATCTCGCCTACCTACCAACTCTCGCCTACCTACAAACTCTCACCTACCTATCAACTCTCGCTAATCTTACCTACCTATCAACTCTCGCCTACCTACCAACTCTCACCTACCTACCAACTCTCAGCTACCTACCATCTCTCACCTACCTATCAACTCTCGCTAATCTCACCTACCTACCAACTCTCGCCTACCTATCAACTATCACCTACCTACTATCTCTCACCTACCTATCAACTCTCGATAATCTCGCCTACCTATCAACTCTCGCTAATCTCACCTACCTATCAACTCTCGCTAATCTCGCCTACCTACCAACTCTCACCTACCTACCAACTCTCACCTACCTACCAACTCTCGCCTACCTACCAACTCTCACCTACCTACCAAATCTCACCTACCTATCAACTCTCACCTACCTATCAACTCTCGCTAATCTCGCCTACCTACAAACTCTCGCTATATTCACCTATCTACCAACTCTCGCTAATCTCGCCTACCTATCAACTCTCGCTAATCTCGCCTACCTATCAACTCTCGCTAATCTCACCTACCTATCAACTCTCGCCTACCTATCAACTCTCGCTAATCTCACTTACCTATCAACTCTCGCCTACAAATAACTTCTCGCTAATCTCACCTACCTATCAACTCTCGCTAATCTCACCTACCTATCAACTCTCGCTAATCTCACCTACCTATTAACTCTCGCTAATCTCACCTACCTATCAACTCTCGCCTACCTATCAACTCTCGCTAATCTCACCTACATATCAACTCTCGCTAATTTCACCTACCTATCAACTCTCGCTAATCTCACCTACCTATTAACTCTCGCTAATCTCACCTACCTATCAACTCTCACCTACCTATCAACTCTCGCTAATCTCACCTACCTATCAACTCTCGTTAATCTCACCTACCTATCAACTCTCGCTAATCTCACCTACCTATCAACTCTCGCTAATCTCGCATACCTATCAACTCTCGCTAATCTCACCTACCTATCAACTCTCGCTAATCTCACCTACCTATCAACTCTCGCTAATCTCGCCTACCTATCAACTCTCCTTATCTCACCTACCTATGAACTCTCGCTAATCTCACCTACCTATGAACTCTCGCTAATCGCACCTGCCTATCAACTCTCGCTAATCTCGCCTACCTACCAGCTCTCGCTAATCTCACATATCTACCAACTCTCGCTAATCTCGCCTACCTATCAACTCTCGCTAATCTCTCCTACCTACCAACTATCACCTACCTACCAACTGTCACCTACCTACCCACTGTCACCTACCTATCAACTCTCGCTAATCTCACCTACCTATGAACTCTCGCTAATCTCACCTGCCTATCAACTCTCGCTAATCTCGCCTACCTACCAGCTCTCGCAAATCTCACATATCTACCAACTCTCGCTAATCTCGCCTACCTATCAACTCTCGCTAATCTCTCCTACCTACCAACTATCACCTACCTACCAACTGTCACCTACCTACCCACTGTCGCCTACCTATCAACTCCCGCCTACATATCAACTCTCGCTAATCTCACCTACCTATCAACTCTCGCTAATCTCACCTACCTACCAACTCTCACCTACCTACCAACTCTCACCTACCTATAGCCTCTCGCTAATCTCACCTACCTACGAACTCTCACCTACCTATCAACTCTCGCTAATCTCGCCTAACTACCAACTCTCGCTAATCTCACATATCTACCAACTCTCGCCAATCTTGCCTACCTATCAACTCTCGCTAATCTCGCCTACCTACCAACTCTCGCTAATCTCACATATCTACCAACTCTCGCTAATCTCGCCTACCTATCAACTCTCGCTAATCTCTCCTACCTACCAACTGTCACCTACCTACCAACTGTCACCTATCTATCAACTCTCGCTAATCTCGCCTACCTATCAACTCTCGCCTACATATCAACTCTCGCTAATCTCACCAACCTTTCAACTCTCGCTAATATCACCTACCTATCAACTCTCGCTAATCTCGCCTACCTATCAACTCTCGCTAATCTTGCCTACCTATCAACGCTCGCTAATCTCACCTACCTATCAGCTCTCGCTAATCTCACCTACCTATCAACTCTCGCTAATCTCACCTACCTATCAACTCTCGCTAATCTCACCTACCTATCAACTCTCGCTAATCTCACCTACCTATCAACTCTCGCTAATCTCGCCTACCTATCAACTCTCGCTAATCTTGCCTACCTATCAACTTTCGCTAATCTCACCTACCTATCAACTCTCGCTAATCTCGCCTACCTATCAACTCTCGATAATATCACCTACCTATCAACTCTCGCTAATCTCGCCTACCTACCAACTCTCGCCTACCTACCAACTCTCACCTACCTATCAACTCTCGCTAATCTTACCTACCTATCAACTCTCGCCTACCTACCAACTCTCACCTACCTACCAACTCTCAGCTACCTACCATCTCTCACCTACCTATCAACTCTCGCTAATCTCACCTACCTACCAACTCTCGCCTACCTATCAACTATCACCTACCTACTATCTCTCACCTACCTATCAACTCTCGATAATCTCGCCTACCTATCAACTCTCGCTAATCTCACCTACCTATCAACTCTCGCTAATCTCGCCTACCTACCAACTCTCACCTACCTACCAACTCTCACCTACCTACCAACTCTCGCCTACCTACCAACTCTCACCTACCTACCAAATCTCACCTACCTATCAACTCTCACCTACCTATCAACTCTCGCTAATCTCGCCTACCTACAAACTCTCGCTATATTCACCTATCTACCAACTCTCGCTAATCTCGCCTACCTATCAACTCTCGCTAATCTCGCCTACCTATCAACTCTCGCTAATCTCACCTACCTATCAACTCTCGCCTACCTATCAACTCTCGCTAATCTCACTTACCTATCAACTCTCGCCTACAAATAACTTCTCGCTAATCTCACCTACCTATCAACTCTCGCTAATCTCACCTACCTATCAACTCTCGCTAATCTCACCTACCTATTAACTCTCGCTAATCTCACCTACCTATCAACTCTCGCCTACCTATCAACTCTCGCTAATCTCACCTACATATCAACTCTCGCTAATTTCACCTACCTATCAACTCTCGCTAATCTCACCTACCTATTAACTCTCGCTAATCTCACCTACCTATCAACTCTCACCTACCTATCAACTCTCGCTAATCTCACCTACCTATCAACTCTCGTTAATCTCACCTACCTATCAACTCTCGCTAATCTCACCTACCTATCAACTCTCGCTAATCTCGCATACCTATCAACTCTCGCTAATCTCACCTACCTATCAACTCTCGCTAATCTCACCTACCTATCAACTCTCGCTAATCTCGCCTACCTATCAACTCTCCTTATCTCACCTACCTATGAACTCTCGCTAATCTCACCTACCTATGAACTCTCGCTAATCTCACCTGCCTATCAACTCTCGCTAATCTCGCCTACCTACCAGCTCTCGCTAATCTCACATATCTACCAACTCTCGCTAATCTCGCCTACCTATCAACTCTCGCTAATCTCTCCTACCTACCAACTATCACCTACCTACCAACTGTCACCTACCTACCCACTGTCACCTACCTATCAACTCTCGCTAATCTCACCTACCTATGAACTCTCGCTAATCTCACCTGCCTATCAACTCTCGCTAATCTCGCCTACCTACCAGCTCTCGCTAATCTCACATATCTACCAACTCTCGCTAATCTCACCTACCTATCAACTCTCGCCTACCTATCAACTCTCGCTAATCTAACCTACCTATCAACTCTCGCTAATCTCACCTACCTATCAACTCTCGCTAATCTCACCTACCTATCAACTCTCGCTAATCTCACCTACCTATCAACTCTCGCTAATCTCGCCTACCTATCAACTCTCGCTAATCTCGCCTACCTATCAACTCTCCTTGTCTCACCTACCTATGAACTCTCGCTAATCTCACCTACCTATAAACTCTCGCTAATCTCACCTGCCTATCAACTGTCGCTAATTTCGCCTACCCACCAACTCTCGCTAATCTCACATATCTACCAACTCTCGCTAATCTCGCCTACCTATCAACTCTCGCTAATCTCTCCTACCTACCAACTATCACCTACCTACCAACTGTCACCTACCTACCCACTGTCGCCTACCTATCAACTCCCGCCTACATATCAACTCTCGCTAATCTCACCTACCTATCAACTCTAGCTAATCTCACTTACCTATCAACTCTCGCCTACCTATCAACTCTCGCTAATCTCACCTACCTATCAACTCTCGCTAATCTCACCTACCAATCAACTCTCGCTAATCTCACCTACCTATCAACTCTCGCTAATCTCGCCTACCTATCAACTCTCGCTAATCTTGCCTACCTATCAACGCTCGCTAATCTCACCTACCTATCAGCTCTCGCTAATCTCACCTACCTATCAACTCTCGCTAATCTTACCTACCTACCAACTCTCGCCTACCTACCAACTCTCACCTACCTACCAACTCTCAGCTACCTACCATCTCTCACCTACCTATCAACTATCACCTACCTACAAACTCTCACCTATCTATCAACTCTCGCTAATCTCGCCTACCTATCAACTCTCGCCTACATATCAACTCTCGCTAATCTCACCAACCTATCAACTCTCGCTAATCTCACCTACCTATCAACTCTCGCTAATCTCGCCTACCTATCAACTCTCGCTAATCTTGCCTACCTATCAACGCTCGCTAATCTCACCTACCTATCAGCTCTCGCTAATCTCACCTACCTATCAACTCTCGCTAATCTCACCTACCTATCAACTCTCGCTAATCTCACCTACCTATCAACTCTCGCTAATCTCACCTACCTATCAACTCTCACTAATCTCGCCTACCTATCAACTCTCGCTAATCTTGCCTACCTATCAACTTTCGCTAATCTCACCTACCTATCAACTCTCGCTAATCACGCCTACCTATCAACTCTCGATAATATCACCTACCTATCAACTCTCGCTAATCTCGCCTACCTACCAACTCTCGCCTACCTACCAACTCTCACCTACCTATCAAGTCTCGCTAATCTTACCTACCTACCAACTCTCGCCTACCTACCAACTATCACTTACCTACCAACTCTCAGCTACCTACCATCTCTCACCTACCTATCAACTCTCGCTAATCTCACCTACCTACCAACTCTCGCCTACCTATCAACTATCACCTACCTACTATCTCTCACCTACCTATCAACTCTCGATAATCTCGCCTACCTATCAACTCTCGCTAATCTCACCTACCTATCAACTCTCGCTAATCTCGCCTACCTACCAACTCTCACCTACCTACCAACTCTCACCTACCTACCAACTCTCGTCTACCTACCAACTCTCACCTACCTACCAAATCTCACCTACCTATCAACTCTCACCTACCTATCAACTCTCGCTAATCTCGCCTACCTACAAACTCTCGCTAATTTCACCTATCTACCAACTCTCGTTAATCTCGCCTACCTATCAACTCTCGCTAATCTCGCCTACCTACCAACTATGACCTACCTACCAACTGTCACCTACCTACCAACTCTCACCTACCTATCAACTCTCGCTAATCTCGCCTACCTATCAACTCTCGCTAATCTCACCTACCTATCAATTCTCGCCTACCTATCAACTCTCGCTAATCTCACTTACCTATCAACTCTCGCCTACAAATAACTTCTCACTAATCTCACCTACCTATCAACTCTCGCTAATCTCACCTACCTATCAACTCTCGCTAATCTCACCTACCAATCAACTCTCGCTAATCTCACCTACCTATCAACTCTCGCTAATCTCGCCTACCTATCAACTCTCGCTAATCTTGCCTACCTATCAACGCTCGCTAATCTCACCTACCTATCAGCTCTCGCTAATCTCACCTACCTATCAACTCTCGCTAATCTCACCTACCTACCAACTCTCGCCTACCTACCAACTCTCACCTACCTACCAACTCTCAGCTACCTACCATCTCTCACCTACCTATCAACTCTGGCTAATCTCACCTACCTACCAACTCTCACCTACCTACCAACTCTCGCCTACCTACCAACTCTCGCCTACCTACCAACTCTCACCTACCTACCAAATCTCACCTACCTATCAACTCTCACCTACCTATCAACTCTCGCTAATCTCGCCTACCTACAAACTCTCGCTAATTTCACCTATCTACCAACTCTCGCTAATCTCGCCTACCTACCAACTATGACCTACCTACCAACTCTCACCTACCTACAAACTCTCACTAATCTCGTCTACCTATCAACTCTCGCTAATCTCGCCTACCTGTAAACTCTCGCCTACCTATCAACTCTCGCTAATCTCGCCTACCTACCAACTCTCACCTACCTACCAACTCTCGCTAATCTCACCTACCTACCAACTCTCACCTACCTACCAACTCTCACCTACCTACCAACTCTCACCTACCTACCATATCTCACCTACCTATAGCCTCTCGCTAATCTCACCTACCTACGAACTCTCACCTACCTATCAACTCTCACCTACTTATCAACTCTCGCTAATCTCGCCTAACTACCAACTCTCGCTAATCTCACATATCTACCAACTCTCGCCAATCTCGCCTACCTATCAACTCTCGCTAATCTCGCCTACCTACCAACTCTCACATACCTACCAACTCTCACCTACCTAACAACTCTCACCTACCTATCAACTCTCGCTAATCTCGCCTACCTACCAACTCTCGCTAATCTCACATATCTACCAACTCTCGCTAATCTCGCCTACCTATCAACTCTCGCTAATCTCTCCTACCTACCAACTATCAGCTACCTACCAACTGTCACCTACCTACCAACTGTCACCTATCTATCAACTCTCGCTAATCTCGCCTACCTATCAACTCTCGCCTACATAACAACTCTCGCTAATCTCACCAACCTATCAACTCTCGCTAATCTCACCTACCTATCAACTCTCGCTAATCTCGCCTACCTATCAACTCTCGCTAATCTTGCCTACCTATCAACGCTCGCTAATCTCACCTACCTATCAGCTCTCGCTAATCTCACCTACCTATCAACTCTCGCTAATCTCACCTACCTATCAACTCTCGCTAATCTCACCTACCTATCAACTCTCGCTAATCTCACCTACCTATCAACTCTCACTAATCTCGCCTACCTATCAACTCTCGCTAATCTTGCCTACCTATCAACTTTCGCTAATCTCACCTACCTATCAACTCTCGCTAATCACGCCTACCTATCAACTCTCGATAATATCACCTACCTATCAACTCTCGCTAATCACGCCTACCTATCAACTCTCGATAATATCACCTACCTATCAAGTCTCGCTAATCTCGCCTACCTATCAACTCTCGCTAATCTCGCCAACCTACCAACTCTCACCTACCTACCAACTCTCGCTAATCTCACCTACCTACCAACTCTCGCCTACCTACCAACTCTCACCTACCTATCAACTCTCGATAATCTTACCTACCTACCAACTCTCGCCTACCTACCAACTATCACCTACCTACCAACTCTCAGCTACCTACCATCTCTCACCTACCTATCAACTCTCGCTAATCTCACCTACCTACCAACTCTCGCCTACCTATCAACTATCACCTACCTACTATCTCTCACCTACCTATCAACTCTCGATAATCTCGCCTACCTATCAACTCTCGCTAATCTCACCTACCTATCAACTCTCGCTAATCTCGCCTACCTACCAACTCTCACCTACCTACCAACTCTCACCTACCTACCAACTCTCGCCTACCTACCAACTCTCACCTACCTACCAAATCTCACCTACCTATCAACTCTCACCTACCTATCAACTCTCGCTAATCTCGCTTACCTACAAACTCTCGCTAATTTCACCTATCTACCAACTCTCGCTAATCTCGCCTACCTATCAACTTTCGCTAATCTCGCCTACCTACCAACTATGACCTACCTACCAACTGTCACCTACCTACCAACTCTCACCTACCTATCAACTCTCGCTAATCTCGCCTACCTATCAACTCTCGCTAATCTCACCTACCTATCAATTCTCGCCTACCTATCAACTCTCGCTAATCTCACTTACCTATCAACTCTCGCTAATCTCACCTACCTATCAACTCTCGCTAATCTCACCTACCTATCAACTCTCGCTAATCTTACCTACCTAATAACTCTCGCTAATCTCACCTACCTATCAACTCTCGCCTACCTATCAACTCTCGCTAATCTCACCTACCTATCAACTCTCGCTAATTTCACCTACCTATCAACTCTCGCTAATCTCACCTACCTATTAACTCTCGCTAATCTCACCTACCTATCAACTCTCACCTACCTATCAACTCTCGCTAATCTCACCTACCTATCAACTCTCGTTAATCTCACCTACATATCAACTCTCGCTAATCTCACCTACCTATCAACTCTCGCTAATCTCGCATACCTATAAACTCTCGCTAATCTCACCTACCTATCAACTCTCGCTAATCTCACCTACCTATCAACTCTCGCTAATCTCGCCTACCTATCAACTCTCCTTATCTCACCTACCTATGAACTCTCGCTAATCTCACCTACCTATGAACTCTCGCTAATCTCACCTGCCTATCAACTCTCGCTAATCACGCCTACCTACCAGCTCTCGCTAATCTCACATATCTACCAACTCTCGCTAATCTCGCCTACCTATCAACTCTCGCTAATCTCTCCTACCTACCAAATATCACCTACCTACCAACTGTCACCTACCTACCCACTGTCACCTACCTATCAACTCTCGCTAATCTCACCTACCTATGAACTCTCGCTAATCTCACCTGCCTATCAACTATCGCTAATCTCGCCTACCTACCAGCTCTCGCTAATCTCACATATCTACCAACTCTCGCTAATCTCACCTACCTATCAACTCTCGCTAATCTCACCTACCTATCAACTCTCGCCTACCTATGAACTCTCGCTAATCTCACCTACCTATCAACTCTCGCTAATCTCACCTACCTATCAACTCTCGCTAATCTCACCTACATATCAACTCTCGCTAATCTCACCTACCTATCAACTATCGCTAATCTCGCCTACCTATCAACTCTCGCTAATCTCGCCTACCTATCAACTCTCCATGTCTCACCTACCTATGAACTCTCGCTAATCTCACCTACCTATAAACTCTCGCTAATCTCACCTGCCTATCAACTCTCGCTAATTTCGCCTACCTACCAACTCTCGCTAATCTCACATATTTACCAACTCTCGCTAATCTCGCCTACCTATAAACTCTCGCTAATCTCTCCTACCTACCAACTATCACCTACCTACCAACTGTCACCTACCTACCCACTGTCGCCTACCTATCAACTCCCGCCTACATATCAACTCTCGCTAATCTCACCTACCTATCAACTCTCGCTAATCTCACTTACCTATCAACTCTCGCCTACCTATCAACTCTCGCTAATCTCACCTACCTATCAACTCTCGCTAATCTCACCTACCAATCAACTCTCGCTAATCTCACCTACCTATCAACTCTCGCTAATCTCGCCTACTTATCAACTCTCGCTAATCTTGCCTACCTATCAACGCTCGCTAATCTCACCTACCTATCAGCTCTCGCTAATCTCACCTACCTATCAACTCTCGCTAATCTCACCTACCTATCAACTCTCGCTAATCTCGCCTACCTATCAACTCTCGCTAATCTCACCTACCTATCAACTCTCACTAATCTCGCCTACCTATCAACTCTCGCTAATCTTGCCTACCTATCAACTTTCGCTAATCTCACCAACCTATTAACTCTCGTTAATCTCGCCTACCTATCAACTCTCGATAATCTCACCTACCTATCAACTCCCGCTAATCTCGCCTACCTACCAACTCTCGCCTACCTACCAACTCTCACCTACCTATCAACTCTCGCTAATCTTACCTACCTACCAACTCTCGCCTACCTACCATCTCTCACCTACCTATCAACTCTCGCTAATGTCACCTACCTATCAACTCTCGCTAAACTCACCTACCTATCAACTCTCGCTAATCTCACCTACCTATCAACTCTCGCTAATCTCGCCTACCTATCAACTCTCGCTAATCTTGCCTACCTATCAACTTTCGCTAATCTCACCTACCTATCCACTCTCGATAATCTCGCCTACCTATCAACTCTCGCTAATCTTACCTACCTACCAACTCTCGCCTACCTACCAACTCTCACCTACCTACCAACTCTCACCTACTTATAAACTCTCGCTAATCTTACCTACCTACCAACTCTCGCCTACCTACCAACTCTCACCTATCTACCAAATCTCAGCTACCTATCAACTCTCACTTACCTACCAACTCTCGCTAATCTCGCCTATCTACCAACTATGACCTACCTACCAACTGTCACCTACCTACCATACTCTCACCTACCTATCAACTCTCACTAATCTCGCCTACCTATCAACTCTCGCTAATCTTGCCTACCTATCAACTTTCGCTAATCTCACCTACCTATCAACTCTCGCTAATCACGCCTACCTATCAACTCTCGATAATATCACCTACCTATCAACTCTCGCTAATCACGCCTACCTATCAACTCTCGATAATATCACCTACCTATCAAGTCTCGCTAATCTCGCCTACCTATCAACTCTCGCTAATCTCGCCAACCTACCAACTCTCACCTACCTACCAACTCTCGCTAATCTCACCTACCTACCAACTCTCGCCTACCTACCAACTCTCACCTACCTATCAACTCTCGATAATCTTACCTACCTACCAACTCTCGCCTACCTACCAACTATCACCTACCTACCAACTCTCAGCTACCTACCATCTCTCACCTACCTATCAACTCTCGCTAATCTCACCTACCTACCAACTCTCGCCTACCTATCAACTATCACCTACCTACTATCTCTCACCTACCTATCAACTCTCGATAATCTCGCCTACCTATCAACTCTCGCTAATCTCACCTACCTATCAACTCTCGCTAATCTCGCCTACCTACCAACTCTCACCTACCTACCAACTCTCACCTACCTACCAACTCTCGCCTACCTACCAACTCTCACCTACCTACCAAATCTCACCTACCTATCAACTCTCACCTACCTATCAACTCTCGCTAATCTCTCTTACCTACAAACTCTCGCTAATTTCACCTATCTACCAACTCTCGCTAATCTCGCCTACCTATCAACTCTCGCTAATCTCGCCTACCTACCAACTATGACCTACCTACCAACTGTCACCTACCTACCAACTCTCACCTACCTATCAACTCTCGCTAATCTCGCCTACCTATCAACTCTCGCTAATCTCACCTACCTATCAATTCTCGCCTACCTATCAACTCTCGCTAATCTCACTTACCTATCAACTCTCGCCTACAAATAACTTCTCGCTAATCTCACCTACCTATCAACTCTCGCTAATCTCACCTACCTATCAACTCTCGCTAATTTCACCTACCTATCAACTCTCGCTAATCTCACCTACCTATTAACTCTCGCTAATCTCACCTACCTATCAACTCTCACCTACCTATCAACTCTCGCTAATCTCACCTACCTATCAACTCTCGTTAATCTCACCTACATATCAACTCTCGCTAATCTCACCTACCTATCAACTCTCGCTAATCTCGCATACCTATAAACTCTCGCTAATCTCACCTACCTATCAACTCTCGCTAATCTCACCTACCTATCAACTCTCGCTAATCTCGCCTACCTATCAACTCTCCTTATCTCACCTACCTATGAACTCTCGCTAATCTCACCTACCTATGAACTCTCGCTAATCTCACCTGCCTATCAACTCTCGCTAATCACGCCTACCTACCAGCTCTCGCTAATCTCACATATCTACCAACTCTCGCTAATCTCGCCTACCTATCAACTCTCGCTAATCTCTCCTACCTACCAACTATCACCTACCTACCAACTGTCACCTACCTACCCACTGTCACCTACCTATCAACTCTCGCTAATCTCACCTACCTATGAACTCTCGCTAATCTCACCTGCCTATCAACTATCGCTAATCTCGCCTACCTACCAGCTCTCGCTAATCTCACATATCTACCAACTCTCGCTAATCTCACCTACCTATCAACTCTCGCTAATCTCACCTACCTATCAACTCTCGCCTACCTATCAACTCTCGCTAATCTCACCTACCTATCAACTCTCGCTAATCTCACCTACCTATCAACTCTCGCTAATCTCACCTACCTATCAACTCTCGCTAATCTCACCTACCTATCAACTCTCGCTAATCTCGCCTACCTATCAACTCTCGCTAATCTCGCCTACCTATCAACTCTCCATGTCTCACCTACCTATGAACTCTCGCTAATCTCACCTACCTATAAACTCTCGCTAATCTCACCTGCCTATCAACTCTCGCTAATTTCGCCTACCTACCAACTCTCGCTAATCTCACATATTTACCAACTCTCGCTAATCTCGCCTACCTATAAACTCTCGCTAATCTCTCCTACCTACCAACTATCACCTACCTACCAACTGTCACCTACCTACCCACTGTCGCCTACCTATCAACTCCCGCCTACATATCAACTCTCGCTAATCTCACCTACCTATCAACTCTCGCTAATCTCACTTACCTATCAACTCTCGCCTACCTATCAACTCTCGCTAATCTCACCTACCTATCAACTCTCGCTAATCTCACCTACCAATCAACTCTCGCTAATCTCACCTACCTATCAACTCTCGCTAATCTCGCCTACTTATCAACTCTCGCTAATCTTGCCTACCTATCAACGCTCGCTAATCTCACCTACCTATCAGCTCTCGCTAATCTCACCTACCTATCAACTCTCGCTAATCTCACCTACCTATCAACTCTCGCTAATCTCGCCTACCTATCAACTCTCGCTAATCTCACCTACCTATCAACTCTCACTAATCTCGCATACCTATCAACTCTCGCTAATCTTGCCTACCTATCAACTTTCGCTAATCTCACCAACCTATTAACTCTTGTTAATCTCGCCTACCTATCAACTCTCGATAATCTCACCTACCTATCAACTCCCGCTAATCTCGCCTACCTACCAACTCTCGCCTACCTACCAACTCTCACCTACCTATCAACTCTCGCTAATCTTACCTACCTACCAACTCTCGCCTACCTACCATCTCTCACCTACCTATCAACTCTCGCTAATGTCACCTACCTATCAACTCTCGCTAAACTCACCTACCTATCAACTCTCGCTAATCTCACCTACCTATCAACTCTCGCTAATCTCGTCTACCTATCAACTCTCGCTAATCTTGCCTACCTATCAACTTTCGCTAATCTCACCTACCTATCCACTCTCGATAATCTCGCCTACCTATCAACTCTCGCTAATCTTACCTACCTACCAACTCTCGCCTACCTACCAACTCTCACCTACCTACCAACTCTCACCTACTTATAAACTCTCGCTAATCTTACCTACCTACCAACTCTCGCCTACCTACCAACTCTCACCTATCTACCAAATCTCAGCTACCTATCAACTCTCACTTACCTACCAACTCTCGCTAATCTCGCCTATCTACCAACTATGACCTACCTACCAACTGTCACCTACCTACCATACTCTCACCTACCTATCAACTCTCGCTAATCTCGCCTACCTATAAACTCTCGCTAATCTCACCTACCTATCAACTCTCGCCTACCTATCAACTCATGCTAATCTTACCTAACTATCAACTTTCGCCTACATATCAACTCTCGCTAATCTCACCTACCTATCAACTCTCGCTAATCTCACCTACCTATCAACTCTCGCTAATCTCACCTACCTATTAACTCTCGCTAATCTCACCTACCTATCAACTCTCCCCTACCTATCAACTCTCGCTAATCTCACCTACCTATCAACTCTCGTTAATCTCACCTACCTATCAACTCTCGCTAATCTCACCTACCTATCAACTCTCGCTAATCTCGCATACCTATCAACTCTCGCTAATCTCACCTACCTATCAACTCTCGCTAATCTCACCTACCTATCAACTCTCGCTAATCTCGCCTACCTATCAACTCTCCTTATCTCACCTACCTATGAACTCTCGCTAATCTCACCTACCTATGAACTCTCGCTAATCTCACCTGCCTATCAACTCTCGCTAATCTGGCCTACCTACCAGCTCTCGCTAATCTCACATATCTACCAACTCTCGCTAATCTCGCCTACCTATCAACTCTCGCTAATCTCTCCTACCTACCAACTATCACCTACCTACCAACTGTCACCTACCTACCCACTGTCACCTACCTATCAACTCTCGCTCATCTCACCTACCTATGAACTCTCGCTAATCTCACCTGCCTATCAACTCTCGCTAATCTCACCTACCTATCAACTCTCGCCTACCTATCAACTCATGCTAATCTTACCTAACTATCAACTTTCGCCTACATATCAACTCTCGCTAATCTCACCTACCTACCAGCTCTCGCTAATCTCACATATCTACCAACTCTCGCTAATCTCACCTACCTATTAACTCTCGCTAATCTCACCTACCTATCAACTCTCCCCTACCTATCAACTCTCGCTAATCTCACCTACCTTTCAACTCTCGCTAATCTCACCTACCTATCAACTCTCGCTAATCTCGCATACCTATAAACTCTCGCTAATCTCACCTACCTATCAACTCTCGCTAATCTCACCTACCTATCAACTCTCGCTAATCTCGCCTACCTATCAACTCTCCTTATCTCACCTACCTATGAACTCTCGCTAATCTCACCTACCTATGAACTCTCGCTAATCTCACCTGCCTATCAACTCTCGCTAATCACGCCTACCTACCAGCTCTCGCTAATCTCACATATCTACCAACTCTCGCTAATCTCGCCTACCTATCAACTCTCGCTAATCTCTCCTACCTACCAAATATCACCTACCTACCAACTGTCACCTACCTACCCACTGTCACCTACCTATCAACTCTCGCTAATCTCACCTACCTATGAACTCTCGCTAATCTCACCTGCCTATCAACTATCGCTAATCTCGCCTACCTACCAGCTCTCGCTAATCTCACATATCTACCAACTCTCGCTAATCTCACCTACCTATCAACTCTCGCTAATCTCACCTACCTATCAACTCTCGCTAATCTCACCTACCTATCAACTCTCGCTAATCTCACCTACCTATCAACTATCGCTAATCTCGCCTACCTATCAACTCTCGCTAATCTCGCCTACCTATCAACTCTCCATGTCTCACCTACCTATGAACTCTCGCTAATCTCACCTACCTATAAACTCTCGCTAATCTCACCTGCCTATCAACTCTCGCTAATTTCGCCTACCTACCAACTCTCGCTAATCTCACATATTTACCAACTCTCGCTAATCTCGCCTACCTATAAACTCTCGCTAATCTCTCCTACCTACCAACTATCACCTACCTACCAACTGTCACCTACCTACCTACTGTCGCCTACCTATCAACTCCCGCCTACATATCAACTCTCGCTAATCTCACCTACCTATCAACTCTCGCTAATCTCACTTACCTATCAACTCTCGCCTACCTATCAACTCTCGCTAATCTCACCTACCTATCAACTCTCGCTAATCTCACCTACCAATCAACTCTCGCTAATCTCACCTACCTATCAACTCTCGCTAATCTCGCCTACTTATCAACTCTCGCTAATCTTGCCTACCTATCAACGCTCGCTAATCTCACCTACCTATCAGCTCTCGCTAATCTCACCTACCTATCAACTCTCGCTAATCTCACCTACCTATCAACTCTCGCTAATCTCGCCTACCTATCAACTCTCGCTAATCTCACCTACCTATCAACTCTCACTAATCTCGCCTACCTATCAACTCTCGCTAATCTTGCCTACCTATCAACTTTCGCTAATCTCACCAACCTATTAACTCTCGTTAATCTCGCCTACCTATCAACTCTCGATAATCTCACCTACCTATCAACTCCCGCTAATCTCGCCTACCTACCAACTCTCGCCTACCTACCAACTCTCACCTACCTATCAACTCTCGCTAATCTTACCTACCTACCAACTCTCGCCTACCTACCATCTCTCACCTACCTATCAACTCTCGCTAATGTCACCTACCTATCAACTCTCGCTAAACTCACCTACCTATCAACTCTCGCTAATCTCACCTACCTATCAACTCTCGCTAATCTCGCCTACCTATCAACTCTCGCTAATCTTGCCTACCTATCAACTTTCGCTAATCTCACCTACCTATCCACTCTCGATAATCTCGCCTACCTATCAACTCTCGCTAATCTTACCTACCTACCAACTCTCGCCTACCTACCAACTCTCACCTACCTACCAACTCTCACCTACTTATAAACTCTCGCTAATCTTACCTACCTACCAACTCTCGCCTACCTACCAACTCTCACCTATCTACCAAATCTCAGCTACCTATCAACTCTCACTTACCTACCAACTCTCGCTAATCTCGCCTATCTACCAACTATGACCTACCTACCAACTGTCACCTACCTACCATACTCTCACCTACCTATCAACTCTCACTAATCTCGCCTACCTATCAACTCTCGCTAATCTTGCCTACCTATCAACTTTCGCTAATCTCACCTACCTATCAACTCTCGCTAATCACGCCTACCTATCAACTCTCGATAATATCACCTACCTATCAACTCTCGCTAATCACGCCTACCTATCAACTCTCGATAATATCACCTACCTATCAAGTCTCGCTAATCTCGCCTACCTATCAACTCTCGCTAATCTCGCCAACCTACCAACTCTCACCTACCTACCAACTCTCGCTAATCTCACCTACCTACCAACTCTCGCCTACCTACCAACTCTCACCTACCTATCAACTCTCGATAATCTTACCTACCTACCAACTCTCGCCTACCTACCAACTATCACCTACCTACCAACTCTCAGCTACCTACCATCTCTCACCTACCTATCAACTCTCGCTAATCTCACCTACCTACCAACTCTCGCCTACCTATCAACTATCACCTACCTACTATCTCTCACCTACCTATCAACTCTCGATAATCTCGCCTACCTATCAACTCTCGCTAATCTCACCTACCTATCAACTCTCGCTAATCTCGCCTACCTACCAACTCTCACCTACCTACCAACTCTCACCTACCTACCAACTCTCGCCTACCTACCAACTCTCACCTACCTACCAAATCTCACCTACCTATCAACTCTCACCTACCTATCAACTCTCGCTAATCTCTCTTACCTACAAACTCTCGCTAATTTCACCTATCTACCAACTCTCGCTAATCTCGCCTACCTATCAACTCTCGCTAATCTCGCCTACCTACCAACTATGACCTACCTACCAACTGTCACCTACCTACCAACTCTCACCTACCTATCAACTCTCGCTAATCTCGCCTACCTATCAACTCTCGCTAATCTCACCTACCTATCAATTCTCGCCTACCTATCAACTCTCGCTAATCTCACTTACCTATCAACTCTCGCCTACAAATAACTTCTCGCTAATCTCACCTACCTATCAACTCTCGCTAATCTCACCTACCTATCAACTCTCGCTAATTTCACCTACCTATCAACTCTCGCTAATCTCACCTACCTATTAACTCTCGCTAATCTCACCTACCTATCAACTCTCACCTACCTATCAACTCTCGCTAATCTCACCTACCTATCAACTCTCGTTAATCTCACCTACATATCAACTCTCGCTAATCTCACCTACCTATCAACTCTCGCTAATCTCGCATACCTATAAACTCTCGCTAATCTCACCTACCTATCAACTCTCGCTAATCTCACCTACCTATCAACTCTCGCTAATCTCGCCTACCTATCAACTCTCCTTATCTCACCTACCTATGAACTCTCGCTAATCTCACCTACCTATGAACTCTCGCTAATCTCACCTGCCTATCAACTCTCGCTAATCACGCCTACCTACCAGCTCTCGCTAATCTCACATATCTACCAACTCTCGCTAATCTCGCCTACCTATCAACTCTCGCTAATCTCTCCTACCTACCAACTATCACCTACCTACCAACTGTCACCTACCTACCCACTGTCACCTACCTATCAACTCTCGCTAATCTCACCTACCTATGAACTCTCGCTAATCTCACCTGCCTATCAACTATCGCTAATCTCGCTTGCCTACCAGCTCTCGCTAATCTCACATATCTACCAACTCTCGCTAATCTCACCTACCTATCAACTCTCGCTAATCTCACCTACCTATCAACTCTCGCCTACCTATCAACTCTCGCTAATCTCACCTACCTATCAACTCTCGCTAATCTCACCTACCTATCAACTCTCGCTAATCTCACCTACCTATCAACTCTCGCTAATCTCACCTACCTATCAACTCTCGCTAATCTCGCCTACCTATCAACTCTCGCTAATCTCGCCTACCTATCAACTCTCCATGTCTCACCTACCTATGAACTCTCGCTAATCTCACCTACCTATAAACTCTCGCTAATCTCACCTGCCTATCAACTCTCGCTAATTTCGCCTACCTACCAACTCTCGCTAATCTCACATATTTACCAACTCTCGCTAATCTCGCCTACCTATAAACTCTCGCTAATCTCTCCTACCTACCAACTATCACCTACCTACCAACTGTCACCTACCTACCCACTGTCGCCTACCTATCAACTCCCGCCTACATATCAACTCTCGCTAATCTCACCTACCTATCAACTCTCGCTAATCTCACTTACCTATCAACTCTCGCCTACCTATCAACTCTCGCTAATCTCACCTACCTATCAACTCTCGCTAATCTCACCTACCAATCAACTCTCGCTAATCTCACCTACCTATCAACTCTCGCTAATCTCGCCTACTTATCAACTCTCGCTAATCTTGCCTACCTATCAACGCTCGCTAATCTCACCTACCTATCAGCTCTCGCTAATCTCACCTACCTATCAACTCTCGCTAATCTCACCTACCTATCAACTCTCGCTAATCTCGCCTACCTATCAACTCTCGCTAATCTCACCTACCTATCAACTCTCACTAATCTCGCATACCTATCAACTCTCGCTAATCTTGCCTACCTATCAACTTTCGCTAATCTCACCAACCTATTAACTCTTGTTAATCTCGCCTACCTATCAACTCTCGATAATCTCACCTACCTATCAACTCCCGCTAATCTCGCCTACCTACCAACTCTCGCCTACCTACCAACTCTCACCTACCTATCAACTCTCGCTAATCTTACCTACCTACCAACTCTCGCCTACCTACCATCTCTCACCTACCTATCAACTCTCGCTAATGTCACCTACCTATCAACTCTCGCTAAACTCACCTACCTATCAACTCTCGCTAATCTCACCTACCTATCAACTCTCGCTAATCTCGTCTACCTATCAACTCTCGCTAATCTTGCCTACCTATCAACTTTCGCTAATCTCACCTACCTATCCACTCTCGATAATCTCGCCTACCTATCAACTCTCGCTAATCTTACCTACCTACCAACTCTCGCCTACCTACCAACTCTCACCTACCTACCAACTCTCACCTACTTATAAACTCTCGCTAATCTTACCTACCTACCAACTCTCGCCTACCTACCAACTCTCACCTATCTACCAAATCTCAGCTACCTATCAACTCTCACTTACCTACCAACTCTCGCTAATCTCGCCTATCTACCAACTATGACCTACCTACCAACTGTCACCTACCTACCATACTCTCACCTACCTATCAACTCTCGCTAATCTCGCCTACCTATAAACTCTCGCTAATCTCACCTACCTATCAACTCTCGCCTACCTATCAACTCATGCTAATCTTACCTAACTATCAACTTTCGCCTACATATCAACTCTCGCTAATCTCACCTACCTATCAACTCTCGCTAATCTCACCTACCTATCAACTCTCGCTAATCTCACCTACCTATTAACTCTCGCTAATCTCACCTACCTATCAACTCTCCCCTACCTATCAACTCTCGCTAATCTCACCTACCTATCAACTCTCGTTAATCTCACCTACCTATCAACTCTCGCTAATCTCACCTACCTATCAACTCTCGCTAATCTCGCATACCTATCAACTCTCGCTAATCTCACCTACCTATCAACTCTCGCTAATCTCACCTACCTATCAACTCTCGCTAATCTCGCCTACCTATCAACTCTCCTTATCTCACCTACCTATGAACTCTCGCTAATCTCACCTACCTATGAACTCTCGCTAATCTCACCTGCCTATCAACTCTCGCTAATCTGGCCTACCTACCAGCTCTCGCTAATCTCACATATCTACCAACTCTCGCTAATCTCGCCTACCTATCAACTCTCGCTAATCTCTCCTACCTACCAACTATCACCTACCTACCAACTGTCACCTACCTACCCACTGTCACCTACCTATCAACTCTCGCTCATCTCACCTACCTATGAACTCTCGCTAATCTCACCTGCCTATCAACTCTCGCTAATCTCACCTACCTATCAACTCTCGCCTACCTATCAACTCATGCTAATCTTACCTAACTATCAACTTTCGCCTACATATCAACTCTCGCTAATCTCACCTACCTACCAGCTCTCGCTAATCTCACATATCTACCAACTCTCGCTAATCTCACCTACCTATTAACTCTCGCTAATCTCACCTACCTATCAACTCTCCCCTACCTATCAACTCTCGCTAATCTCACCTACCTTTCAACTCTCGCTAATCTCACCTACCTATCAACTCTCGCTAATCTCACCTACCTATCAACTCTCGCTAATCTCACCTACCTATCAACTCTCGCTAATCTCGCCTACCTATCAATTCTCGCTAATCTCGCCTACCTATCAACTCTCCTTGTCTCACCTACCTATGAACTCTCGCTAATCTCACCTACCCATAAACTCTCGCTAATCTCACCTGCCTATCAACTCTCGCTAATTTCGCCTACCTACCAACTCTCGCTAATCTCACATTTCTACCAACTCTCGCTAATCTCGCCTACCTATCAACTCTCGCTAATCTCTCCTACCTACCAACTATCACCTACCTACCAACTGTCACCTACCTACCCACTGTCGCCTACCTATCAACTCCCGCCTACATATCAACTCTCGCTAATCTCACCTACCTATCAACTCTCGCTAATCTCACTTACCTATCAACTCTTGCCTACCTATCAACTCTCGCTAATCTCACCTACCAATCAACTCTCGCTAATCTCACCTACCTATCAACTCTCGCTAATCTCGCCTACCAATCAAGTCTCGCTAATCTTGCCTACCTATCAACGCTCGCTAATCTCACCTACCTATCAGCTCTCGCTAATCTCACCTACCTATCAACTCTCGCTAATCTCACCTACCTATCAACTCTCGCTAATCTCGCCTACCTATCAACGCTCGCTAATCTCGCCTACCTATCAACTCTCGCTAATCTTGCCTACCTATCAACGCTCGCTAATCTCACCTACCTATCAGCTCTCGCTAATCTCACCTACCTATCAACTCTCGCTAATCTCACCTACCTATCAACTCTCGCTAATCTCGCCTACCTATCAACTCTCGCTAATCTTGCCTACCTATCAACATTCGCTAATCTCACCTACCTATCAACTCTCGCTAATTTCACCTATCTACCAACTCTCGCTAATCTCGCCTACCTATCAACTCTCGCTAATCTCGCCTACCTACCAACTATGACCTACCTACCAACTGTCACCTACCTACCAACTCTCACCTACCTATCAACTCTCGCTAATCTCGCCTACCTATCAACTCTCGCTAATCTCACCTACCTATCAACTCTCGCCTACCTATCAACTCTCGCTAATCTCACTTACCTATCAACTCTCGCCTACAAATAACTTCTCGCTAATCTCACCTACCTATCAACTCTCGCTAATCTCACCTACCTATCAACTCTCGCTAATCTCACCTACCTAATAACTCTCGCTAATCTCACCTACCTATCAACTCTCGCCTACCTATCAACTCTCGCTAATCTCACCTACCTATCAACTCTCGCTAATTTCACCTACCTATCAACTCTCGCTAATCTCACCTACCTATTAACTCTCGCTAATCTCACCTACCTATCAACTCTCACCTACCTATCAACTCTCGCTAATCTCACCTACCTATCAACTCTCGTTAATCTCACCTACATATCAACTCTCGCTAATCTCACCTACCTATCAACTCTCGCTAATCTCGCATACCTATAAACTCTCGCTAATCTCACCTACCTATCAACTCTCGCTAATCTCACCTACCTATCAACTCTCGCTAATCTCGCCTACCTATCAACTCTCCTTATCTCACCTACCTATGAACTCTCGCTAATCTCACCTACCTATGAACTCTCGCTAATCTCACCTGCCTATCAACTCTCGCTAATCTCGCCTACCTACCAGCTCTCGCTAATCTCAGATATCTACCAACTCTCGCTAATCTCGCCTACCTATCAACTCTCGCTAATCTCTCCTACCTACCAACTATCACCTACCTACCAACTGTCACCTACCTACCCACTGTCACCTACCTATCAACTCTCGCTAATCTCACCTACCTATGAACTCTCGCTAATCTCACCTGCCTATCAACTCTCGCTAATCTCGCCTACCTACCAGCTCTCGCTAATCTCACATATCTACCAACTCTCGCTAATCTCACCTACCTATCGACTCTCGCTAATCTCACCTACCTATCAACTCTCGCCTACCTATCAACTCTCGCTAATCTCACCTACCTATCAACTCTCGCTAATCTCACCTACCTATCAACTCTCGCTAATCTCACCTACCTATCAACTCTCGCTAATCTCACCTACCTATCAACTCTCGCTAATCTCGCCTACCTATCAACTCTCGCTAATCTCGCCTACCTATCAACTCTCCTTGTCTCACCTACCTATGAACTCTCGCTAATCTCACCTACCTATAAACTCTCGCTAATCTCACCTGCCTATCAACTCTCGCTAATCTCGCCTACCTATCAACTCTCGCTAATCTCTCCTACCTACCAACTATCACCTACCTACCAACTGTCACCTACCTACCCACTGTCGCCTACCTATCAACTCCCGCCTACATATCAACTCTCGCTAATCTCACCTACCTATCAACTCTCGCTAATCTCACTTACCTATCAACTCTCGCCTACCTATCAACTCTCGCTAATCTCACCTACCAATCAACTCTCGCTAATCTCACCTACCTATCAACTCTCGCTAATCTCGCCTACTTATCAACTCTCGCTAATCTTGCCTACCTATCAACGCTCGCTAATCTCACCTACCTATCAGCTCTCGCTAATCTCACCTACCTATCAACTCTCGCTAATCTCACCTACCTATCAACTCTCGCTAATCTCGCCTACCTATCAACTCTCGCTAATCTCACATACCTATCAACTCTCACTAATCTCGCCTACCTATCAACTCTCGCTAATCTTGCCTACCTATCAACTTTCGCTAATCTCACCAACCTATCAACTCTCGCTAATCTCGCCTACCTATCAACTCTCGATAATCTCACCTACCTATCAACTCCCGCTAATCTCGCCTACCTACCAACTCTCGCCTACCTACCAACTCTCACCTACCTATCAACTCTCGCTAATCTTACCTACCTACCAACTCTCGCCTACCTACCATCTCTCACCTACCTATCAACTCTCGCTAATCTCACCTACCTATCAACTCTCGCTAATGTCACCTACCTATCAACTCTCGCTAAACTCACGTACCTATCAACTTTCGCTAATCTCACCTACCTATCCACTCTCGATAATCTCGCCTACCTATCAACTCTCGCTAATCTTACCTACCTACCAACTCTCGCCTACCTACCAACTCTCACCTACCTACCAACTCTCACCTACCTATAAACTCTCGCTAATCTTACCTACCTACCAACTCTCGCCTACCTACCAACTCTCACCTACCTACCAAATCTCAGCTACCTATCAACTCTCACCTACCTACCAACTCTCGCTAATCTCGCCTACCTACCAACTATGACCTACCTACCAACTGTCACCTACCTACCATACTCTCACCTACCTATCAACTCTCGCTAATCTCGCCTACCTATAAACTCTCGCTAATCTCACCTACCTATCAACTCTCGCCTACCTATCAACTCATGCTAATCTTACCTACCTATCAACTTTCGCCTACATATCAACTCTCGCTAATCTCACCTACCTATCAACTCTCGCTAATCTCACCTACCTATCAACTCTCGCTAATCTCACCTACCTATTAACTCTCGCTAATCTCACCTACCTATCAACTCTCACCTACCTATCAACTCTCGCTAATCTCGCCTACCTATCAACTCTCGCTAATCTCGCCTACCTATCAACTCTCCTTGTCTCACCTACCTATGAACTCTCGCTAATCTCACCTACCTATAAACTCTCGCTAATCTCACCTGCCTATCAACTCTCGCTAATTTCGCCTACCTACCAACTCTCGCTAATCTCACATATTTACTAACTCTCGCTAATCTCGCCTACCTATCAACTCTCGCTAATCTCTCCTACCTACCAACTATCACCTACCTACCAACTGTCACCTACTTACCCACTGTCGCCTACCTATCAACTCCCGCCTACATATCAACTCTCGCTAATCTCACCTACCTATCAACTCTCGCTAATCTCACCTACCAATCAACTCTCGCTAATCTCACCTACCTATCAACTCTCGCTAATCTCGCCTACTTATCAACTCTCGCTAATCTTGCCTACCTATCAACGCTCGCTAATCTCACCTACCTATCAGCTCTCGCTAATATCACCTACCTATCAACTCTCGCTAATCTCACCTACCTATCAACTCTCGCTAATCTCGCCTACCTATCAACTCTCGCTAATCTCACCTACCTATCAACTCTCACTAATCTCGCCTACCTATAAACTCTCGCTAATCTTGCCTACCTATCAACTTTCGCTAATCTCACCAACCTATCAACTCTCGCTAATCTCGCCTACCTATCAACTCTCGATAATCTCACCTACCTATCAACTCCCGCTAATCTCGCCTACCTACCAACTCTCGCATACCTACCAACTCTCACCTACCTATCAACTCTCGCTAATCTTACCTACCTACCAACTCTCGCCTACCTACCATCTCTCACCTACCTATCAACTCTCGCTAATCTCACCTACCTATCAACTCTCGCTAATGTCACCTACCTATCAACTCTCGCTAAACTCACGTACCTATCAACTTTCGCTAATCTCACCTACCTATCCACTCTCGATAATCTCGCCTACCTATCAACTCTCGCTAATCTTACCTACCTACCAACTCTCGCCTACCTACCAACTCTCACCTACCTACCAACTCTCACCTACCTATAAACTCTCGCTAATCTTACCTACCTACCAACTCTCGCCTACCTACCAACTCTCACCTACCTACCAAATCTCAGCTACCTATCAACTCTCACCTACCTACCAACTCTCGCTAATCTCGCCTACCTACCAACTATGACCTACCTACCAACTGTCACCTACCTACCATACTCTCACCTACCTATCAACTCTCGCTAATCTCGCCTACCTATAAACTCTCGCTAATCTCACCTACCTATCAACTCTCGCCTACCTATCAACTCATGCTAATCTTACCTACCTATCAACTTTCGCCTACATATCAACTCTCGCTAATCTCACCTACCTATCAACTCTCGCTAATCTCACCTACCTATCAACTCTCGCTAATCTCACCTACCTATTAACTCTCGCTAATCTCACCTACCTATCAACTCTCACCTACCTATCAACTCTCGCTAATCTCACCTACCTATCAACTCTCGTTAATCTCACCTACCTATCAACTCTCGCTAATCTCACCTACCTATCAACTCTCGCTAATCTCGCATACCTATCAACTCTCGCTAATCTCGCCTACCTATCAACTCTCCTTATCTCACCTACCTATGAACTCTCGCTAATCTCACCTACCTATGAACTCTCGCTAATCTCACCTGCCTATCAACTCTCGCTAATCTCGCCTACCTACCAGCTCTCGCTAATCTCAGATATCTACCAACTCTCGCTAATCTCGCCTACCTATCAACTCTCGCTAATCTCTCCTACCTACCAACTATCACCTACCTACCAACTGTCACCTACCTACCCACTGTCACCTACCTATCAACTCTCGCTAATCTCACCTACCTATGAACTCTCGCTAATCTCACCTGCCTATCAACTCTCGCTAATCTCGCCTACCTACCAGCTCTCGCTAATCTCACATATCTACCAACTCTCGCTAATCTCACCTACCTATCGACTCTCGCTAATCTCACCTACCTATCAACTCTCGCCTACCTATCAACTCTCGCTAATCTCACCTACCTATCAACTCTCGCTAATCTCACCTACCTATCAACTCTCGCTAATCTCACCTACCTATCAACTCTCGCTAATCTCACCTACCTATCAACTCTCGCTAATCTCGCCTACCTATCAACTCTCGCTAATCTCGCCTACCTATCAACTCTCCTTGTCTCACCTACCTATGAACTCTCGCTAATCTCACCTGCCTATCAACTCTCGCTAATCTCGCCTACCTATCAACTCTCGCTAATCTCTCCTACCTACCAACTATCACCTACCTACCAACTGTCACCTACCTACCCACTGTCGCCTACCTATCAACTCCCGCCTACATATCAACTCTCGCTTATCTCACCTACCTATCAACTCTCGCTAATCTCACTTACCTATCAACTCTCGCCTACCTATCAACTCTCGCTAATCTCACCTACCAATCAACTCTCGCTAATCTCACCTACCTATCAACTCTCGCTAATCTCGCCTACTTATCAACTCTCGCTAATCTTGCCTACCTATCAACGCTCGCTAATCTCACCTACCTATCAGCTCTCGCTAATCTCACCTACCTATCAACTCTCGCTAATCTCACCTACCTATCAACTCTCGCTAATCTCGCCTACCTATCAACTCTCGCTAATCTCACATACCTATCAACTCTCACTAATCTCGCCTACCTATCAACTCTCGCTAATCTTGCCTACCTATCAACTTTCGCTAATCTCACCAACCTATCAACTCTCGCTAATCTCGCCTACCTATCAACTCTCGATAATCTCACCTACCTATCAACTCCCGCTAATCTCGCCTACCTACCAACTCTCGCCTACCTACCAACTCTCACCTACCTATCAACTCTCGCTAATCTTACCTACCTACCAACTCTCGCCTACCTACCATCTCTCACCTACCTATCAACTCTCGCTAATCTCACCTACCTATCAACTCTCGCTAATGTCACCTACCTATCAACTCTCGCTAAACTCACGTACCTATCAACTTTCGCTAATCTCACCTACCTATCCACTCTCGATAATCTCGCCTACCTATCAACTCTCGCTAATCTTACCTACCTACCAACTCTCGCCTACCTACCAACTCTCACCTACCTACCAACTCTCACCTACCTATAAACTCTCGCTAATCTTACCTACCTACCAACTCTCGCCTACCTACCAACTCTCACCTACCTACCAAATCTCAGCTACCTATCAACTCTCACCTACCTACCAACTCTCGCTAATCTCGCCTACCTACCAACTATGACCTACCTACCAACTGTCACCTACCTACCATACTCTCACCTACCTATCAACTCTCGCTAATCTCGCCTACCTATAAACTCTCGCTAATCTCACCTACCTATCAACTCTCGCCTACCTATCAACTCATGCTAATCTTACCTACCTATCAACTTTCGCCTACATATCAACTCTCGCTAATCTCACCTACCTATCAACTCTCGCTAATCTCACCTACCTATCAACTCTCGCTAATCTCACCTACCTATTAACTCTCGCTAATCTCACCTACCTATCAACTCTCACCTACCTATCAACTCTCGCTAATCTCGCCTACCTATCAACTCTCGCTAATCTCGCCTACCTATCAACTCTCCTTGTCTCACCTACCTATGAACTCTCGCTAATCTCACCTACCTATAAACTCTCGCTAATCTCACCTGCCTATCAACTCTCGCTAATTTCGCCTACCTACCAACTCTCGCTAATCTCACATATTTACTAACTCTCGCTAATCTCGCCTACCTATCAACTCTCGCTAATCTCTCCTACCTACCAACTATCACCTACCTACCAACTGTCACCTACTTACCCACTGTCGCCTACCTATCAACTCCCGCCTACATATCAACTCTCGCTAATCTCACCTACCTATCAACTCTCGCTAATCTCACCTACCAATCAACTCTCGCTAATCTCACCTAGCTATCAACTCTCGCTAATCTCGCCTACTTATCAACTCTCGCTAATCTTGCCTACCTATCAACGCTCGCTAATCTCACCTACCTATCAGCTCTCGCTAATATCACCTACCTATCAACTCTCGCTAATCTCACCTACCTATCAACTCTCGCTAATCTCGCCTACCTATCAACTCTCGCTAATCTCACCTACCTATCAACTCTCACTAATCTCGCCTACCTATCAACTCTTGCTAATCTTGCCTACCTATCAACTTTCGCTAATCTCACCAACCTATCAACTCTCGCTAATCTCGCCTACCTATCAACTCTCGATAATCTCACCTACCTATCAACTCCCGCTAATCTCGCCTACCTACCAACTCTCGCCTACCTACCAACTCTCACCTACCTATCAACTCTCGCTAATCTCCCTACCTATCAACTCTCGCTAATGTCACCCTCCACTATCAACTCTCGCTAAACTCACCCTACCTATCTTTCCCTCGCTAATCGTCACCTACCTATCCACTCTCGATAATCTCGCCCTACCTATCAACTCTCGCTAGCTACTACCTACCAACTCTACCTACACTACGTGAACTCTCACCTACCTATCAACTCTAGCTCGCTAATCTCTACCTATCTACCTCCTACCAACTCTCGCCTACCTACCAACTCTCACCTACCTACCAAATCTCAGCTAACTATAATCTACAACTACTCTACCTTACCTACTACTGACTACCTACAATCTCGCCTACCTACTCAACTATCACCTACTGTCACCTACCTACCATACTCTCACCTACCTATCAACTCTCGCTAATCTCGCCTACCTATAAACTCTCGCTAATCTCACCTACCTATCAACTCTCGCCTACCTATCAACTCATGCTAATCTTACCTACCTATCAACTTTCGCCTACATATCAACTCTCGCTAATCTCACCTACCTATCAACTCTCGCTAATCTCACCTACCTATCAACTCTCGCTAATCTCACCTACCTATTAACTCTCGCTAATCTCACCTACCTATCAACTCTCACCTACCTATCAACTCTCGCTAATCTCACCTACCTATCAACTCTCGTTAATCTCACCTACCTATCAACTCTCGCTAATCTCACCTACCTATCAACTCTCGCTAATCTCGCATACCTATCAACTCTCGCTAATCTCGCCTACCTATCAACTCTCCTTATCTCACCTACCTATGAACTCTCGCTAATCTCACATATTTACTAACTCTCGCTAATCTCGCCTACCTATCAACTCTCGCTAATCTCTCCTACCTACCAACTATCACCTACCTACCAACTGTCACCTACTTACCCACTGTCGCCTACCTATCAACTCCCGCCTACATATCAACTCTCGCTAATCTCCCCTACCTATCAACTCTCGCTAATCTCACCTACCAATCAACTCTCGCTAATCTCACCTAGCTATCAACTCTCGCTAATCTCGCCTACTTATCAACTCTCGCTAATCTTGCCTACCTATCAACGCTCGCTAATCTCACCTACCTATCAGCTCTCGCTAATATCACCTACCTATCAACTCTCGCTAATCTCACCTACCTATCAACTCTCGCTAATCTCGCCTACCTATCAACTCTCGCTAATCTCACCTACCTATCAACTCTCACTAATCTCGCCTACCTATCAACTCTCGCTAATCTTGCCTACCTATCAACTTTCGCTAATCTCACCAACCTATCAACTCTCGCTAATCTCGCCTACCTATCAACTCTCGATAATCTCACCTACCTATCAACTCCCGCTAATCTCGCCTACCTACCAACTCTCGCCTACCTACCAACTCTCACCTACCTATCAACTCTCGCTAATCTTACCTACCTACCAACTCTCGCCTACCTACCATCTCTCACCTACCTATCAACTCTCGCTAATCTCACCTACCTATCAACTCTCGCTAATGTCACCTACCTATCAACTCTCGCTAAACTCACGTACCTATCAACTTTCGCTAATCTCACCTACCTATCCACTCTCGATAATCTCGCCTACCTATCAACTCTCGCTAATCTTACCTACCTACCAACTCTCGCCTACCTACCAACTCTCACCTACCTACCAACTCTCACCTACCTATAAACTCTCGCTAATCTTACCTACCTACCAACTCTCGCCTACCTACCAACTCTCACCTACCTACCAAATCTCAGCTACCTATCAACTCTCACCTACCTACCAACTCTCGCTAATCTCGCCTACCTACCAACTATGACCTACCTACCAACTGTCACCTACCTACCATACTCTCACCTACCTATCAACTCTCGCTAATCTCGCCTACCTATAAACTCTCGCTAATCTCACCTACCTATCAACTCTCGCCTACCTATCAACTCATGCTAATCTTACCTACCTATCAACTTTCGCCTACATATCAACTCTCGCTAATCTCACCTACCTATCAACTCTCGCTAATCTCACCTACCTATCAACTCTCGCTAATCTCACCTACCTATTAACTCTCGCTAATCTCACCTACCTATCAACTCTCACCTACCTATCAACTCTCGCTAATCTCACCTACCTATCAACTCTCGTTAATCTCACCTACCTATCAACTCTCGCTAATCTCACCTACCTATCAACTCTCGCTAATCTCGCATACCTATCAACTCTCGCTAATCTCGCCTACCTATCAACTCTCCTTATCTCACCTACCTATGAACTCTCGCTAATCTCACCTACCTATGAACTCTCGCTAATCTCACCTACCTATCAACTTTCGCTAATCTCACCAACCTATCAACTCTCGCTAATCTCGCCTACCTATCAACTCTCGATAATCTCACCTACCTATCAACTCCCGCTAATCTCGCCTACCTACCAACTCTCGCCTACCTACCAACTCTCACCTACCTATCAACTCTCGCTAATCTTACCTACCTACCAACTCTCGCCTACCTACCATCTCTCACCTACCTATCAACTCTCGCTAATCTCACCTACCTATCAACTCTCGCTAATGTCACCTACCTATCAACTCTCGCTAAACTCACGTACCTATCAACTTTCGCTAATCTCACCTACCTATCCACTCTCGATAATCTCGCCTACCTATCAACTCTCGCTAATCTTACCTACCTACCAACTCTCGCCTACCTACCAACTCTCACCTACCTACCAACTCTCACCTACCTATAAACTCTCGCTAATCTTACCTACCTACCAACTCTCGCCTACCTACCAACTCTCACCTACCTACCAAATCTCAGCTACCTATCAACTCTCACCTACCTACCAACTCTCGCTAATCTCGCCTACCTACCAACTATGACCTACCTACCAACTGTCACCTACCTACCATACTCTCACCTACCTATCAACTCTCGCTAATCTCGCCTACCTATAAACTCTCGCTAATCTCACCTACCTATCAACTCTCGCCTACCTATCAACTCATGCTAATCTTACCTACCTATCAACTTTCGCCTACATATCAACTCTCGCTAATCTCACCTACCTATCAACTCTCGCTAATCTCACCTACCTATCAACTCTCGCTAATCTCACCTACCTATTAACTCTCGCTAATCTCACCTACCTATCAACTCTCACCTACCTATCAACTCTCGCTAATCTCACCTACCTATCAACTCTCGTTAATCTCACCTACCTATCAACTCTCGCTAATCTCACCTACCTATCAACTCTCGCTAATCTCGCATACCTATCAACTCTCGCTAATCTCGCCTACCTATCAACTCTCCTTATCTCACCTACCTATGAACTCTCGCTAATCTCACCTACCTATGAACTCTCGCTAATCTCACCTGCCTATCAACTCTCGCTAATCTCGCCTACCTACCAGCTCTCGCTAATCTCACATATCTACCAACTCTCGCTAATCTCGCCTACCTATCAACTCTCGCTAATCTCTCCTACCTACCAACTATCACCTACCTACCAACTGTCACCTACCTACCCACTGTCACCTACCTATCAACTCTCGCTCATCTCACCTACCTATGAACTCTCGCTAATCTCACCTGCCTATCAACTCTCGCTAATCTCGCCTACCTACCAGCTCTCGCTAATCTCACATATCTACCAACTCTCGCTAATCTCACCTACCTATCAACTCTCGCTAATCTCACCTACCTATCAACTCTCGCCTACCTATCAACTCTCGCTAATCTCACCTACCTTTCAACTCTCGCTAATCTCACCTACCTATCAACTCTCGCTAATCTCACCTACCTATCAACTCTCGCTAATCTCACCTACCTATCAACTCTCGCTAATCTCACCTACCTATCAACTCTCGCTAATCTCACCTACCTATCAACTCTCGCTAATCTCGCCTACCTATCAACTCTCGCTAATCTCGCCTACCTATCAACTCTCCATGTCTCACCTACCTATGAACTCTCGCTAATCTCACCTACCCATAAACTCTCGCTAATCTCACCTGCCTATCAACTCTCGCTAATTTCGCCTACCTACCAACTCTCGCTAATCTCACATATCTACCAACTCTCGCTAATCTCGCCTACCTATCAACTCTCGCTAATCTCTCCTACCTACCAACTATCACCTACCTACCAACTGTCACCTACCTACCCACTGTCGCCTACCTATCAACTCCCGCCTACATATCAACTCTCGCTAATCTCACCTACCTATCAACTCTCGCTAATCTCACTTACCTATCAACTCTCGCCTACCTATCAACTCTCGCTAATCTCACCTACCTATCAACTCTCGCTGATCTCACCTACCAATCAACTCTCGCTAATCTCACCTACCTATCAACTCTCGCTAATCTCGCCTACCTATCAACTCTCGCTAATCTTGCCTACCTATCAACGCTCTCTAATCTCACCTACCTATCAGCTCTCGCTAATCTCACCTACCTATCAACTCTCGCAAATCTCACCTACCTATCAACTCTCGCTAATCTCGCCTACCTATCAACGCTCGCTAATCTCGCCTACCTATCAACTCTCGCTAATCTTGCCTACCTATCAACGCTCGCTAATCTCACCTACCTATCAGCTCTCGCTAATCTCACCTACCTATCAACTCTCGCTAATCTCACCTACCTATCAACTCTCGCTAATCTCACCTACCTATCAACTCTCACTAATCTCGCCTACCTATCAACTCTCGCTAATCTTGCCTACCTATCAACTTTCGCTAATCTCACCTACCTATCAACTCCCGCTAATCTCGCCTACCTACCAACTCTCGCCTACCTACCAACTCTCACCTACCTATCTTCTTCTTCTTCTTCTTCTGCGTACACAGTCAGACAGTAACCATTATTTTTTCGAAAAAAGCAGCGGTCATCCTGAGACTCTCGCCACTACCATACAGCTTGTCTTGCAGTTCCACTGGCAATGGCCACATCTGCTCTCTCTGATCCTCGTATGTCGGGCAGTTCTGCAGCAGATGTTCAGTGGTCATTTTACCAGTACCGCACGGGCATTCGTCGGTACACCCTATCTTCAGTTTGTTGAATAGGTGGTACCTCAGTCTGTTGTGGCCAGTGCGAAGTCTGAAGACAACGACCTGCTCTCTTCGGTTCAACTGGTAATAGGCATCGTTTTTGGTGTAACCAGTATGTTCGGTTTCCCATTTGGACATGTATCTGGCTTTGATAAGCCGTTTTGACTCTTCGTACGTCATACTGGTATCTGTTTGTGGTAGCCTTGCACCTTCTTTTGCCAGTCTGTCTGCCTCCTCGTTGCCTTGGATGTTGCAGTGTGACGGAACCCACTGTACCACCACCCTTTTTGGTGCGGACTGCTGGCACAGTTTGCAGAGTGCTGCTCTTAAGTCATTAAGCTCAGTGTTCTTCTGGCTTTTTAGCGCTGTGACTACTTCGAGAGCATCTGTCAGCAAGACTATATGGCTCTCATTTTCACTGTGTGTTACCATTTCTTCCACTGCCGCCCTCAGTGCCTCTGCCTCCGCTCTGAAATTGCTTGTGTACTTACCAGTAGCGAATGACAGTGTTATTTTTCTGCCATTTGGTAGGTTCAGGAATGCTCCTGCCCCTCCGTTCTGTGTAGTGTTTGTTACAGAACCGTCGGTGTATGCATGGGTCCAGTCCATGCTTGGGTAGCTTTTCGTTATGAAGCTTAGGGTAGTGTCTCTCCTTTCTTTCTCACTCTGGCAGTTTTTGTTTGCAATACCTGGTATATTTTCTACCACCTCTGGAAATATATCCTGCCTCCAAGTAAGTTTTCGTACAGTAGTGATGGGTTTTGGTGTTGTTAGTGCGTTTATGGGATCTTCGTGCATCTTTGCTTTGGCTATTTCTGCAAAGTTTCTCCGCTTCAGTTTCCCATTTCCTAGATTGTTTAGTCTCTGGTACATTGGATGGTCCGTCAGTCTTCGGAGTTTCTCTGACTGCAGCTGGGCTCTGCAGTCTCTTCTATCGGTCATGGATTGCAGTCTTGTAATCTTTTCAAGTTCTACAATTGGCGTTGACTTCATGCCACCTGTTATAATTCTCATGGCTTGGTTTTGAAGTTTGTTAACTTTATCGAAGTTCGCCTTCGCTGCTGTTGTCCATGCCGCAATGCCATACTCGAGAACTGGTCTCACTCTTCCAGTGTACAGTTTCTTTAGTATGCTTTCGTCTGCTCCCCAGCTTGTGCCAGCAAGTTTCCTCATGATCGCCATTCTTTCTCTGGCTTTCATTCGGTTTCTCTCAATCTGACTTTTCCATGTCATGCGCCGATCAAATGTGACTCCCAGATAGGTTGGGTTGTCGTTTGGCTGCAGGATTTTGCCATTTAGGCTTAATTTGGTACTTTGGGGTTTTAATGAGAGCGAGAATATTGTGCACGTGGTTTTCTCCTCGTTTATTTTGACCAGCCATGAGTTCGCCCACTCTTCCAGCGATGTTAGGGCCGTTTGCATCCGATTTCTTGCTATGGTGAGATTCTTTTCAGAGGTCCACATAGCCAGATCGTCTGCAAACATTGAGCTATGGACTCTTCTTGGTATATTCTCTGTAATATCGTTTATATATACCAGAAAGAGTGTGGGTGACAGTACTCCCCCTTGGGGTACTCCCTGCTCGAGTGTCACCTTTTTGCTCATCTGCCCTTGTACTTGGACTCTGGCCGTTCTTTGTTTGAGGTAGTGGTTGATCCACTTGTACATCTTCCCACAGACATCACTTCTTCTCAGCTTGACTCTAAGTCCGTCCTTCCAGACTTTGTCAAATGCCTTTTCCAGATCCACCCAAACAGCTACTGTGTGCTTCTGTGCCTGGTAGGCATCTTCTATCTCCTGGGCTATGAGGATGACCTGGTCCTCAGTGGATCTGTGCTGTCTAAAGCCGGCTTGCTGTGGAATTAGAATTCGTTTTTCTTCCAGATGCCACATCAGTCTGGTGTTTATCATCCGTTCCATCAGCTTGCCGACACAGCTCAGTAGGCTTATGGGCCTGTATCCATTCGGATCTGTTTTATCCTTTCCTGTTTTTGGTACTGGTACCAGTATTGCATCCTTCCATGCCTGGGGTACAATACCCCTTTTCCAGCTTTGGTTCAGGACTGATAGTAGTTTTTTCTTCGCTGTTTGGCCCAGCCCCATCAGCATTTCGTTTGTTATCCCGTCTTTTCCGGGAGATTTCCTTTTCTTTAGTGTTCTCATAGCCTCTTCCATTTCGCGCATGGTTAGTTTGGCCATCATGTGCTCTTCAGGAGCCGTATTTATGTTTTCGTGTCCCTTTAGCTCTTCGCTAATGTCTGTATGCTTATCTGCAGGGACCTCGATGTGGTTTGCTCTGGCATAGTGATCGACAAAGGCGTTTGCGGCTTTCTCACCTTTCTCTCTCGCTAATCTCACCTACCTATCAACTCTCGTTAATCTCACCTACCTATCAACTCTCGCTAATCTCACCTACCTATCAACTCTCGCTAATCTCGCCTACCTATCAACTCTCGCAAATCTCACCTACCTATCAACTCTCGCTAATCTCACCTACCTATCAACTCTCGCTAATCTCGCCTACCTATGAACGCTCGCTAATCTCACCGACCTATCAACTCTCGCTAATCTCACCTACCTATCAACTCTCGCTAATCTCGCCTACCTATCAACTCTCACTAATCTCACCTACCTATCAACTCTCCTTATCTCACCTACCTATGAACTCTCGCTAATCTCACCTGCCTATCAACTCTCGCTAATCTCGCCTACCTATCAACTCTCGCTAATCTTGCCTACCTATTAACTTTCGCTAATCTCACCTACCTATCAACTCTCGCTAATCTCGCCTACCTACCAACTCTCGCCTACCTACCAACTCTCACCTACCTATTAACTCTCGCTAATCTCACCTACCTATCAACTCTCGCCTACCTATCAACTCTCGCTAATCTCACCTACATATCAACTCTCGCTAATCTCACCTACCTATTAAATCTCGCTAATCTGACCTACCTATCATTTCTCACCTACCTATCAACTCTCGCTAATCTCACCTACCTATCAACTCTCGCTAATCTCGCTTACCTATCAACTCTCGCTAATCTCACCTACCTATCAACTCTCGCTAATCTCACCTACCTATCAACTCTCGCTATTCTCACCTACCTATTAACTCTCGCTAATCTCACCTACCTATCAACTCTCACCTACCTATCAACTCTCGCTAATCTCACCTACCTATCAACTCTCGTTAATCTCACCTACCTATCAACTCTCGCTAATCTCACCTACCTATCAACTCTCGCTAATCTCGCCTACCTATCAACTCTCGCAAATCTCACCTACCTATCAACTCTCGCTAATCTCGCCTAACTATCAACTCTCGCTAATCTCGCCTACCTATCAACTCTCCTTATCTCACCTACCTATCAACTCTCGCTAATCTCACCTACCTATTAACTCTCGCTAATCTCACCTACCTATCATTTCTCACCTACCTATCAACTCTCGCTAATCTCACCTACCTATCAACTCTCGCTAATCTCACCTACTTATCAACTCTCGCTAATCTCACCTACCTATCAAACGCTCGCTAATCTCGCCTACCTATCAACTCTCGCTAATCTCACCTACTTATCAACTCTCGCTAATCTCACCTACCTATCAACTCTCGCTAATCTCATCTACCTATCAACTGTCGCTAATCTCGCCTACCTATGAACGCTCGCTAATCTCACCTACCTATCAACTCTCGCTAATCTCGCCTACCTAACAACTCTCGCTAATCTCGCCTACCAATCAACTCTAGCTAATCTTCCCTGCCCATCACCACTCACGAAGCTACATGGACGTCAAAGAAAAGTTTAACCAAATCCAGGTCTGATTGCCCTCATTCGAAACCTTCGTTAAATGAGCGGTTGTCTCTGGGCATTTGTAGAATATTTGTTTAAGGTTGAAGAAAAACACGAAGTGTTCAGGACTGGAGAGCTGTTATTTCGGGTGTGCTATTTGGGAAACTACAGTGTGACAGATGCATAGAAATATGGGTAATCCTTTCTCTGTCTATCTGCCGCTCTCTCTCTCTCTCTCTCTCTCTCTCTGTATGCCTCTCTTTCTCTCTGCCTATCTCTGCGCCTCTCTCTCTCTCTCTCTCTCTCACGCTCTGTGTATTACCTTTCTTTCTCTCTCTTCACTTGGGAGAAAACAGAGGTAGAGATAGAGTTGCTATTCAGTTTGCAGACAGAGCTGGTGAGAATTAGTTTTTTTTTTTTTACTTAGATGTTTGCCTCACTAGTTTCTACTGGCGGAGGCGCGCCATTTTCCACCCCAGACCGTAGTCAATTGGGCGATATCAGGACGCATAAACCAGTGCTTGGATGCATGTGTGCATCTGTATGTACCTATGCTAGGTTTGTGCGCCCTCAGAAGCTAGCCCAACCAAAGTGCAATGGAAGGGCTTTACCACGAGGGCGCGTGTGAAAGTTGTGCAAGGGTGTGACTGTGGGATAGAGTCAAATGAAACAGAGTGAGGTGAGAAGAGAGAGAAGGGGAAGAGTGGCCCCGAGCTGGGGTTGGGTGAGAATTAGGGACTGACAGATCGAAACACAAGGAAGTGAGTTCTTTAATAAATTTGTGGTTCTAACCTCTTGTTTATGTAGACGGCTGTAATTTGAAAAATAAATTGTTAGTCTAATTTATCCTATTCGTTAATTTCCTTATAAACCTGTATTAAATTACCTCGAATTCTTCTCTTTTTAAGAGACAGTTAGATTGGTTTTTCTGAGTCTTTCCTCCTAACTTATAATTCTGGAATCCCACTATCAGTTTTGTCGCTCTTTTTTTGTATTCTTTCTAGCATGTTTATATCCCCTCTATGATAAGGACTCCACACCTGTACACAGTACTCCAATCTAGGTCTAACTAATGCTTTATACAGTTTGACTATCACTCTCTTGCTCCTATGTTTAATATTTCATTTTATCATACCTAACATTTGCCTTTTTCACTCATCTTACCTGTATGATCTATTAGGTTCCTTTCCTTACCTGGCTTCCTAATATTGCGTAATAGTTCTGGTCACGTGAACTTATCTATAAAATGTGACAGTCATATCACATTTCTCTTCAACCAGTTTATCTTTCTTTCACTCCATTTACTCCTTCCTCACATTCAACAACACAAGCTAATTCCTTTACCTTTAGACAGTTTCAAATATATCATTATTATTACAACCTTCCACTGGACGCTGAGCCCCAGAAACGATTTGGAATGGCCTCATCGGCACTTGCCAGGCTCTCCCAGAAAGTGTAGAATATAATCATGCTGACCATCTCCACACAGGCTGCTGTGTAAAGATCTTGTATGATTAGCATCCTGCTCTATGGCAGTGAAACATGGACTATGTATTTCTCTCATGACAAACGGCTAAACGCTTTTCAAATGGGCTGCCTGAGACGGATACTTGGAATTTCATGGAGTGGCAGAGTTACTGATAACGAAGTGTTGGACTGTACAAATATTGTCATCTTAGTTACGATCCTACGCCAGCGCCGCTTGCGGGGGCTTGGTCACGTGTGCAGAATGGAGGATGGGCCACTACCAAAAGATATCATTTATGGAGAGCTGACCACGGGTAAGGATAAAAAAGGTAGCCCCTTCCTCCACTACAAAGATATTTGCAAGAGTGACCTGAAGGCGTTGGATATGAACACCTGCAACTGGGAGGGACTTGCCAAAGACAGACCGGGCTGGAGGCAGGGGAAGACAGGATGCGTCAAGGACAGACCGGGCTGGAGGCAGGGGAAGACAGGATGTGTCAAGATGCAGACCCGGCTGGAGGCGGGGGAAGACAGGATGTGTCAAGATGCAGACCCGGCTGGAGGCGGGGGAAGACAGGATGTGTCAAGATGCAGACCCGGCTGGAGGCGGGGGAAGACAGGATGTGTCAAGATGCAGACCCGGCTGGAGGCGGGGGAAGACAGGATATGTTAAGATGCAGACCCGGCTGAAGGCGGGGGAAGACAGGATGTGTCAAGATGCAAACCCGGCTGGAGGCGGAGGAAGACAGGATGTGTCAAGATGCAGACCCGGCTGGAGGCGGGGGAAGACAGGATGTGTCAAGATGCAGACCCGGCTGGAGGCGGGGGAAGACAGGATGTGTCAAGATGCAGACCCGGCTGGAGGCGGGGGAAGACAGGATGTGTCAAGATGCAGACCCGGCTGGAGGCGGGGGAAGACAGGATGTGTCAAGATGCAGACCCGGCTGAAGGCGGGGGAAGACAGGATGTGTCAAGATGCAGACCCGGCTGAAGGCGGGGGAAGACAGGATGTGTCAAGATGCAAACCCGGCTGGAGGCGGGGGAAGACAGGATGTGTCAAGATGCAGACCCGGCTGGAGGCGGGGGAAGACAGGATGTGTCAAGATGCAGACCCGACTGGAGGCAGGCTTTGTGTCTTGATCTGCAGGCAGGGGAAGACAGGATGCGTCAAGATGCAGACCCGGCTGGAGGCGGGGGAAGACAGGATGCGTCAAGATGCAGACCCGGCTGGAGGCAGGGGAAGACAGGATGCGTCAAGATGCAGACCCGGCTGGAGGCAGGCTTTGTGTGTTGATCTGTAGGCAGGGGAAGACAGGATGCGTCAAGATGCAGACCCGGCTGGAGGCAGGCTTTGTGTCTTGATCTGCAGGCAGGGGAAGACAGGATGCGTCAAGATGCAGACTACAACCATGTGAGGCAAAAGCTAGGGCAACAACTGACTGTCCCCTCTCTAGCGTGAAGTCCATTGTCTCTTGAGACTGACAAAATGCCAATCAATCAGTCAATCATATATATATATATATATATATATATAAAACGAACACGATTGATTCAAAACCCGAGCCCTGTGATACTTCACTGTTTAACCTCACAGCACTCAGAGTACTCATTATTTATTTCAAATCTCTGCCTCCTTCCAGTTAACCAATTTTAAATCCATTTGGCAACTTCGCCACCTATTCCTAAACAATGTGTGATGAGGTACAGTATCAAAGACTTTAGCGAAATCTAGATAAATAACATCCACTGGCTAACCTCCATCTTTCATGTTGGTAATCGCCTCCAGGAATTCAAATAGATTTGTTAAGCCCGGTCTAACTCCAGTAAACCCATGCTGACTATTCCTGATTAGATTACATTTGTCCAAGTCCGGTGTGTAGTCACGCTGTACGCAGCACAGTTGAACACGTTTTTAATCTGCGTCTGCTTAATGAAAAATACCTTTAGCATAATCGTGAACTTTACCAGGTGTTTGTTGACTTTAGAAAAGCTTTTGACATGGTCTGACATGAGGCCTTATAGGCAACTATGTGAAAATATAAGATGGGGTGTTGACTTACCTACGTCATTGATCTACTCCCACGCCACCAGCTTAGTTTTTCTTAACGGGACAACTGGGGAATGGTTCCAGGTCAACCAGTGTACGGCAATGATGTATTCTTTCACCGATCCTATCCAACAATTTTCTTGAACGTATCATGTCCGAAGCTCTGGAGGTTTACGTGGGTCTTGTCAACATAGGTGGTCGTACACTCACCTTCCATAGGTGGTCGTACACTCACCTTCCATAGGTGGTCGTACACTCACCTTCCATAGATGGTCGTACACTCACCTTCCATAGATGGTCCTACACTCACCTTCCATAGATGGTCGTACACTCACCTTGCATATGTGGTCGTACACTCACCTTCCATATGTGGTCGTACAGTCACCAATCTCCGGTTTGCTGATGACATGACGAGGCTGGCTGGAACGGAGCTAGAACTTGGGAAACTAATCTCAAACATCGGACTGGAAAGTGCAGAGAAGAGTCAAATCATGGTTAACGTCCCAGAGGGCCTAACAAGTCCTATTGTGATCAAAAGCGAACCATTGCAAATTGTTAAAAACAGTTGATATACCTGGGAGCACCGGTGGATAGAAAAGGTTCCAGAACTGAGATTCAGGCATGAACAGCGATGACCATGGCTGCTCTGACCAAACTGAGGCCCCTGTGGAGGGACACAAGCATCAACCGGAAATCCAAGTTGAGTTTAATGTATGCACTTATCACTTCTGTGTACCTTTACTCGCACGAAACATGGACAGCGGTTCTAGAGCGGACAATTTGTGCAATGAAGGTGGGATGTCTGCGTCGATTCCTCGGCATTTCATATCTAGAGCATGTCACGAAAAAGGAGTTCGGGACACGACTAAGAGAGAGGTCGGCCAATATAAGGACCTGTTGTCTATGATAAAAGCAGGCACGCTAACATGGTATGGGCAAGTTTCAAGATCGTCTGGGTTGACGAGAATGTCCATAACTAGAACAAATATTCTGGCACAAAACCGAGGGGACTGGTCCAACAATATTGGTGTCCCAATGACCATTCAGGTTACGGGACTCATGATGATGATAAAGATGAAATGTATTACAATGTTTTCTTTTTTTATTGACTCTAACAATTGACAGACTATGCTCGTTAAACTCAGCGGTCTATAACTGATTATTGACTCTAACAATTGACAGGCTATGCTCGTTAAACTCACCGGTCTATAACTGATTATTGACTCTAACAATTGACAGGCTATGCTCGTTAAACTCACCGGTCTATAACTGATTATTGACTCTAACAATTGACAGGCTATGCTCGTTAAACTCACCGGTCTATAACTTGCTGGAACATATTTGTTGTTCTTTTTGAATAAGGGGGTCACTCCTGGATCGACCCAATGCCCCAGAACAATTCCCTTGGTAAGTGATTGGGAATATCCGACGTAATCCAGCCAATAGTTTTACTAACAGGTCTCTGATGTCAAACAGCAATTGTGGATGACTACAGTCTTGACCTGGACATTTATCTGCTTTAAACCCTTCCAATGACAAAAAACAACCTATTTTCTACGTTACCTAGACTATCTTAATCCCTCAGTATCTGTGTCCCTTGGGAAAATATATGTGGACTCTCTGGGATCTTGGATCAGTCTTCTCTTGAGCAGACTGTGCCAAAGTACTGATTAAGTAGATTAGTTGCCTCCCTATTCTTACTTCTTATTTGTCCTGTACTATCTTCGATCACAGACTCAGCTCTTTGATCACAGACTCAGCTCTTTGATCACAGACTCACTTCTTACTTATTACAGACTCACTTCTCTTTGTTCACAGACTCACTTCTCTTTAATGAGACCCTCACTTCTCTTTGATCACAGGCTCACTTCTCTTTGATAAGACGCTCAGTTCTCTTTGATAAGACGCTCACTTCTCTTTGATGAGACGCTCACTTCTCTTTGAACAAACAAACTTTTCTTTGATGACAAGCTGACAAATTCTTTGCTCTAGAAACCCTGTCAGACACACAGTTCAATAGTTGTAGTTGAAGAAATACAGAAAATGTTAAATATGGCAAGTATGCATTCGGAATAAGGATGAAGACATCTTGTTTGATCAAACAGAAAGATATATCACATACATGTGAACTGTCTGATCAAACAGGAGGATATCACATACATGTGAACTGTCTGATCAAACAGGAGGATATCACATACATGTGAACTGTCTGATCAAACAGGAGGATATCACATACATGTGAACTGTCTGATCAAACAGGAGGATATCACATACATGTGAACTGTCTGATCAAACAGGAGGATATCACATACATGTGAACTGTCTGATCAAACAGGAGGATATCACATACATGTGAAATGTTTGGTCAAACAGCAGGATATCACATACATGTGAACTGTCTGATCAAACAGGAGGATATCACATACATGTGAAATGTTTGGTCAAACAGCAGGACATCACATACATGTGAACTGTCTGATCAAACAGGAGGATATCACATACATGTGAAATATGTGATCGAACAGCAGGATATCACATACATGTGAACTGTCTGATCAAACAGGAGGATATCACATACATGTGAACTGTCTGATCAAACAGGAGGATATCACATACATGTGAACTTTCTGATCAAACCGGAGGATATCACATACATGTGAACTGTTTGATCAAACAGAAGGAAGGATATCACATACATGTGAAATGTTTGATCAAACAGCAGGATATCACATACATGTGAACTATTTGATCAAACAGAAGGATATCACAGACATGTGAACTGTTTGATCAAACAGAAGGATATCACATACATGTGAACTGTTTGATCAAACAGGACATCATGTGAACTATTCTACGATAATATTGGAACCATTAGCATGTGAAACCAAGGGCAACGCGCTCTCATATGACAAGGAGGACAATGAAATGGAGGAGGGGTGGGGAGGGGAGGGGAGGGCGGAGAGGGTAGTCTGCTAACGGGTTAGGCCCTTCCGGCATCGAGTACACGTAACACAATAAAACCGACCAACGATACACTGGAGTCCCCATTCGGTCAGAACAGAGTTTTACTCCCAAGCCATACCGATTTTATGGCAACCCGATATTAGCTTAGAGCAACCCTTGAAGATATCACCAATATTCTCTTAGATACCACTTGGCTGAGCTATTTATTTCTCTTTGATCACAGTCTAACTTCTCTTTGTCACAGTAACTTCTCTCTGCCACAGTCTCACTTCTCTTTGATCACAGTCTCACTTCTCTTTGGTCACAGCAACTTCTCTTTGATCACAGTCTCACTTCTCTTTGATCACAGCAACTTCTCTTTGTCACAGTCTCACTTCTCTTTGGTCACAGCAACTTCTCTTTGTCACAGTCTCACTTCTCTTTGGTCACATCAACTTCTCTTTGATCACAGTCTCACTTCTCTTTGGTCACAGCAACTTCTCTTTGTCACAGTCTCACTTCTCTTTGGTCACAGCAACTTCTCTTTGATCACAGTCTCACTTCTCTTTGGTCACAGCAACTTCTCTTTCATCACAGTCTCACTTCTCTTTGATCACAGTAACTTCTCTTTGATGACAGACTAACTCCTCTTTGTCACGGTAACTTCTATTTGATCACAGTCTAACTTCTCTTTGTCACAGTAACCTGTCTTTGTCACAGTCTCATTTTTCTTTCATCACGGTCTAGCTTCTCTTTGACACAGTAACGTGTCTTTGATCACAGTAAAACATCTTTTTGACCACAGTAACTTCTCTTTGCCACAGTAACTTCTCTATTTCATCACAGTTTAACTTCTCTTTGATCACAGTATAACTTCTCTTTGATCACAGTATAACTTCTCTTTGATCACAGTAACTTCGCTTTGATCACAGTATCACTTCTCATTGTCACGGTAACTTCTCCTTGATCCCAGTTTCACTTCTCTTTGATCACAGTAAATTCTCTTTGATCACATTCTCACTTCTCATTGTCACAGTAACTTCTCTTTGATCACAGTCTAACTTATCTTTGATCACAGTAACTTGTCTTTGATCACAGTTTAACTTCTCTTTGATCACAGTCTAACTTCCTTTTCATTACAGTATAACTTCTCTTTGATCACATCCTAACTTTTCTTTGTTCGCAATCTCACTTTTCTTTGTTCACAATCTCACTTCTCTTTGTTAGCAATCTTGCTTCTCTTTGATGAGACGCTTGCAAAGGTCGTACTCGATGCTGTCCATGTTCCCCAGACACCGAGAACTGCTGTCCTCTCCAAGCCTCCCCTCTCATACCACATGTCAGTATCCTGAGTAACAGACTACCCGCTGGAGTTCCCAGTACACACAGGTTAATGAGCATCGTATGTTGTTTCTATCAATACCTGTTCCTTGCATACATTTAATTAGTTGCTCACTCTTGACTCTGCCAGAACAATATTTCCATCTTATAAAACATAAAATGGGTGTTTTAAAAAAATAACTTCTATATACGTCTCTGCCAGCGCTCAGATGCACACACACACCCACATCCACACACACACACCCACATCCACACCCACACCAACACACACACCCACACCAACACACACACACAAGTGTTGGTCTTGTTCTGTTATTCTGTAGAAATTCCAATAGCTCTACTCGATTGTCTGCTAGACGCCGTATTCTCTTCTGTGTGTGGTTGAGTGGCTTGAATGACCCAATGAGCTCGGGTTCAATCAGCCAGTGTGACATGTTTTTTTCAATGTGTGCTTAAATAAAATAAAAGCCTGCATACTGAATGGCGACTGTGCGGACAAGTGGCAATTCTATTTCTAGCTGTGAAAATAATCAATGAAAAATTGGATGATGTTATATTCAATAGTTTGTGTTAGAAATAGCCCAACCAAGTGGTTTCTTGAATGAAATATTGTGCTGACACGATGTCTTCAAGGGCCGCTCTAAGCTAATATCGGGTTGCCATAAAGTCTGTATGGCTTGAGAGTAAAACTCTGTTCTGACAGAATGGGGACTCATGTGTATCATTGGTCGGGTTTATTGTGTTATGTGTACTGGATGCCGGAAGGGCCTAGCCAGTTAGCAGTCAAGCACATGCTTGATCACGTGACCCTATCGCTAGGGACCAAAGAGTAGCGCATGTCTGTTCTAGGACATCATCATATCTATATTGATGGTGTGCGCGCCTGTTATTCCCCACCTCTCCCTCTCCATTGCATTGCCCTCCTTGTGATCTGAAAGCGCGTTGCCCTTAGTTTGACAAGCTAATGGTTCCAATGTTATCGTAGAACAGTTCACATGTATATGATGTCCTGTTTGATCAAACAGTTCACATGTATATGATGTCCTGTTTGATCAAACAGTTCACATGTATATGATGTCCTGTTTGATCAAACAGTTCACATGTATATGATGTCCTTCTGTTTGATCAAACAGTTCACATGTATATGATGTCCTGTTTGATCAAACAGTTCACATGTATATGATGTCCTGTTTGATCAAACAGTTCACATGTATATGATGTCCTGTTTGATCAAACAGTTCACATGTATATGATGTCCTGTTTGATCAAACAGTTCACATGTATATGATGTCCTGTTTGATCCAACAGTTCACATGTATATGATGTCCTGTTTGATCAAACAGTTCACATGTATATGATGTCCTCCTGTTTGATCAAACAGTTCACATGTATATGATGTCCTGTTTGATCAAACAGTTCACATGTATATGATGTCCTGTTTGATCAAACAGTTCACATGTATATGATGTCCTGTTTGATCAAACAGTTCACATGTATATGATGTCCTGTTTGATCAAACAGTTCACATGTATATGATGTCCTTCTGTTTGATCAAACAGTTCACATGTATATGATGTCCTGTTTGATCAAACAGTTCACATGTATATGATGTCCTGTTTGATCAAACAGTTCACATGTATATGATGTCCTGTTTGATCAAACAGTTAACATGTATATGATGTCCTGTTTGATCAAACAGTTCACATGTATATGATGTCCTTCTGTTTGATCAAACAGTTCACATGTATATGATGTCCTCCTGTTTGATCAAACAAGATGTCTTCGTTCTTATTCCAAATGTCAATTTGTTCTGTATTTCTTCAACTACAACAATTCAACTACTTTTCCCCCACTGTATCTTCTATTACTTTCTATTTACTTTCACCGGTTGCACGTTCGTCTGCTTGTGTATTATACATCCTTTTTGTCTGCTCTTCTATATTTTGAAGTTTCTTGACCCGTTTCTCTCTGCCAATATTGTTGAACATACGCTCTGTCATCCATATTTCATTTCTTTAAACATGTTTTTGCACTGTTTTATTTGCTGCGTTTTTGCTTCTTTTAAAACATTTCGGTTATTACTGACTTTCTCTTCTTCGCTTTACCTCCTGTGTCTCTCCATGCATTCTGTCCGTGAGCTTTCTTATTTATTGTTAACTTTCTCAAGATATTTCTATTTGATGACTGGCTGCTTGAACGATAATATTTTACGCTATTTGATGTGTTTAAAATGTTTCCCTTTTTCTGTCAATTGTATAACGCTGTTTGAATCTCCAACGGAGTGCTCTCTCAATTGTCTGGTCCTAGGTTTGTGCTCTTAAATGTAACCCTATTTTTCAGTTTGGTATCGTCATAATTAAGCGGACTTGATTTCCTACGATATATGATTGGTTCTTCCATGTGTATACACGTAGGGGGGGGGGGCAGATAGACAGGCAGGAAGCCTGTTAGATAAAGGGATAGACAGACAAAGAACATACAGGAACACAGACAAATAAACAATTAGACAGGTAGACAACGAATAGACAGGAACACAGACAAATAGGCAAATATATAGACACGAAAACAGACACTCAGGCAAATATACAGACAGGTAATTAGGTACACAAGCAAACAGCTAAGCAGGTAAGTAGGCAGACACATAAACAAGCAAGTATATGTCAAGGCAAAAGATAAACAAGCAATTATGCAGACAGACAAAAAGACATAATGGCAATGATGGAGACAGACACAGAAAAATATAATGAAATTGGAGAAAGGAGATGGGAGATGGGAGATAGGAGATGGGAGATGGGAGATAGGAGATGGTATATGCGTTTAGTCACTCTAGGGGAGACTATACGATGAGGGTCGTTGTGGTCGAGACATTACTATTGAGGCCACAGTGGAGATTAAACGGTTCTGGAAGCGCCCATCGTTGTCTATCTAGACAGCGCCATGAAGAGACCAGGCGTTACACTTTCATAATGGAGTTATCGCTTCAACAAATTCTGTGTTTGACATTCACAAATCGAGCCGGGTTTGAAGTGGAAAGCAAGCAATTCTCGCTGTTTACTATGTGAAACTGATGCCTAGGTATGTTCTGAGAGGTCGAGACACAGATCTATCCAGGTGAGAATGATATTATCGTTGGTCTGTCTGTCAGCAGAAGACAAAGTGAGATTGAATAGCAAACAAATGGGGAAGTCACGTGTGCTTCCGTTGCGTCATATACAGTCAGCTCTGGGCGATGATGACGCTATCCCAGAATATATGCTCTCTCTGTCCCTCGTTCAGACGGCCTGTCAGTCCCCAGAATATTTGCTCTCTCTGTCCCTCGTTAGGACGGCCTGTCAGTCCCCAGAATATATGCTCTCTGTCCCTCGTTCAGACGGCCTGTCAGTCCCCAGAATATTTGCTCTCTCTGTCCCTCGTTAGGACGGCCTGTCAGTCCCCAGAATATATGCTCTCTCTGTCCCTAGTTCAGACGGCCTGTCAGTCCTCAGAATATTTGATCTCTCTGTCTCTCGTTAGGACGGCCTGTCAGTCCCCAGAATATGTGCTCTCTCTCTCTGTTCCTCGTTAGGACGGCCTGTCAGTCCCCAGAATATTTGCTCTCTCCGTTCCTCGTTCAGACGGTCTGTCAGTCCCCAGAATATTTGCTCTCTCTGTCCCTCGTTAGGACGGCCTGTCAGTCCCCAGAATATATGCTCTCTCTGTCCCTAGTTCAGACGGCCTGTCAGTCCTCAGAATATTTGATCTCTCTGTCCCTAGTTCAGACGGCCTGTCAGTCCCCAGAATATATACTCTCTCTCTCTGTTCCTCGTTAGGACGGCCTGTCAGTCCCCAGAATATTTGCTCTCTCCGTTCCTCGTTCAGACGGTCTGTCAGTCCCCAGAATATTTGCTCTCTCTGTCCCTCGTTAGGACGGCCTGTCAGTCCCCAGAATATGTGCTCTCTCTGTCCCTAGTTCAGACGGCCTGTCAGTCCCCAGAATATATGCTCTCTCTCTCTCTGTCCCTCGTTAGGACGGCCTGTCAGTCCCCAGAATATTTGCTCTCTCTGTCCCTCGTTAGGACGGCCTGTCAGTCCCCAGAATATTTGCTCTCTCTGTCCCTCGTTAGGACGGCCTGTCAGTCCCCAGAATATTTGCTCTCTCTGTCCCTTGTTAGGACGGCCTGTCAGTACTCATAATAACAAAATAAAAACAGTTTTTCCTCGAAAAGAGAACCAATTCTTCCATCTCCTCTTCTACCTTCATTCGACTGAACAAACTTGCCCTAACTCCTCAAACTTGAGAGCTGAATGTCCATTTCTCCGACCAGATCAGCGATGTGGCTGTAGCCACTAAAATTGGCCTTGGCTAGGCAAGTCTTTTCTTAGGCTACGTCAAGTACTTTATTTGGTCGCTGTAGCAGCGGTCCTTGGTCGCTGTAGCAGCTGTCTTTGGTCGCTGTAGCAGCTGTCCTTGGTCGCTGTAGCAGCTGTCCTTGGTCGCTGTAGCAGCTGTCCTTGGTTGCTGTAGCAGCTATCCTTGGTCGCTGTAGCAGCTGTCCTTGGTCGCTGTAGCAGCTGTCCTTGGTCGCTGTAGCAGCTGTCCTTGGTCGCTGTAGCAGCTGTCCTTGGTCGCTGTTGCAGCTGTCCTTGGTCGCTGTAGCAGCTGTCCTTGGTCGCTGTAGCAGCTGTCTTTGGTCGCTGTAGCAGCTGTCCTTGGTCGCTGAAGCAGCTGTCCTTGGTCGCTGTAGCAGCTGTCTCTCTTATGTCCTACCAATTCGCGGACGCCCGTATCACCGACGAACCTCTCCCTGTCCTCTCCAGCTTCTGTGACTGTGTCAACAACTTCCATCCCATTATCTCAATCCCATTAGATCGTTCTCCCTTTGGCCAGCTTTCTTGACATTACTGTCTCCATCAGTCCTTTCGGCCCACTGTAGAACAAACCCACTAGTGCCCACAACTGTAGAACAAACCCACTAGCGCCCACAACTGTAGAACAAACCCACTAGCGCCCACAACTGTAGAACAAACCCACTAGCGCCCACAACTGTAGAACAAACCCACTAGCGCCCACAACTGTAGAACAAACCCACTAGCGCCCACAACTGTAGAACAAACCCACTCGCGCCCACAACTGTAGAACAAACCCACTAGCGCCCACAACTGTAGAACAAACCCACTAGCGCCCACAACTGTAGAACAAACCCACTAGCGCCCACAACTGTAGAACAAACCCACTAGCGCCCACAACTGTAGAACAAACCCACTAGCGCCCACAACTGTAGAACAAACCCACTAGCGCCCACAACTGTAGAACAAACCCACTAGCGCCCACAACTGTATCCTAGTTACTTCCTCTCATTCCACATCCTGTCGGAACTCGCTCCTTTTCTCCCAGCTGGTACGTGACATAGCCTGTGACAGGATGACTCCCTCGAGATGATCTCCTTCATCTCCGCTCGTGTCTACCCTCAGACTACTCTCATCTCCGCTCATGTCTACCCTCAGACCACTCTCATCTCCGCTCGTGTCTACCCTCAGACTACTCTCATCTCCGCTCGTGTCTACCCTCAGACTACTCTCATCTCCGCTCGTGTCTACCCTCAGACCACTCTCATCTCCGCTCGTGTCTACCCCCTCAGACTACTCTCATCTCCGCTCTCCAGATAGTTCTCCCTATCATCTTCATTCATTACCTCGCACCGTTTCCCCAACCTGCCTCTTGCCATCCACACATCTCCTTCGTTCGTACCATCTTTTCCTCCGTCTCTCTATGCTTCATTCTGGTAATTCCACAATCTATGTATTCCATGATCCTCCATTTGTTGCCCGAGAACGGGACAAAAGCCCTAGTGACGCGCTCATGAAAGCCTCTATGACCAATCTCCATGACGACCCTTGCACCACGCCCTACAAGAAGGGGCGTGGCTGGGGTACGTGTCCCTGTGTCACCCAGCCATGTTCGGTGGCTTTCTCCAAACAGTGTTTTTATCATCAAAGAGGGATTGACTTGCACGTCCATAAACCTGATACATTGGATGATTTATCACCAGTGTGGGATGCCATGCATTGGATGATTTATCACCAGTGGGGCATGCCATACATTGGATGATTTATCACCAGTGAGGCATGCCCTACATTGGATGATTTATCACCAGTGGGGCATGCCATACATTGGATGATTTATCACCAGTGGGGCATGCCATACATTGGATGATTTATCACCAGTGGGGCATGCCATACATTGGATGATTTATCACCAGTGGGGCATGCCACACATTGGATGATTTATCACCAGTGGGGCATGCCATACATTGGATGATTTATCACCAGTGGGGCATGCCATACATTGGATGATTTATCACCAATGTGGCATGCCATACATTGGATATGCTGCTTTTGAAACTATGTAGATGTTCCTGACAACACATTCTTGACATGTCCAAGAACTTGAGGTTCCCCGGTCGCCAACTACTTCAGTGGTCCTGATTATTGGAAAAGGGCTGATGTTATGTCGCTGGCATCATCTCCTGCTCCTCGGATGATCAATTTGGTTCCACGCTGTAGATGTACGATCCCTCGCACGGACTGCCTTCACACGGACAACGGCAATATTTTGCATACCTTTATCTAGGTTCTCTTTCCTCTAACCTTCCTCCCTCCTTCTCTCCCTCCCTCCTTCTCTATCCTCCCTCTTTATCTCTTCTTCTCTCTCTCCCTTCTTCTCACCCTCCCTCCTTCTCTCTCTCCCTCCCCCATTCACCCTCTCACTCATACCCTCCTTCCCTCACTCCCTCACCCTCTTCCTCCCTCCTTCTCTCTCTCCCTCCCTCACCCTCTCCTTCACCCTCTCCCTCACTCTCTTCTTCACCCTCTCCCTCCATCCTTCTCTATCCGCCTCCCTCCTTCACTCCCTCCCTCCCTCACCCTCTCCTTTCCCCTCTCCCTCCCTCTCTGCTTCTCCCTCTCTCCTTCATCCTCTCCCTCCCTCAGTCCTTCACATCTCCCTCTCTCTCTCCTTCACCCTCTACCTCACTCCCGCCTTTTCTCTCACTCCCTCCTTCACTCCCTCCCTCCTTCACTCCCTCCCTCACTCACCCTCTCCCTCACCCTCTCCCTCCCTCCCTCTGCTTCTCCCTCTCTCCTTCACCCTCTCTTTCCCTCCCTCTATCTCTATTCCCCCTACTTCTCTTCCTCCCTCCTTCACCCTCTCCCTCCCTCTGTCTCTCCCTCACGCCCTCCTTCTGTCATTTCTCTCTGTGTTGTCCCATTATTGTGACCACCTGGTCCCTCATTTAGCCGCTGTCGGTTTATTTGACCTCTATTCCTTCTGTCATTCATTCGTTAATGTGGGTCACTGCAGTCAAGAGGTTAAGGCACTCGCCTCTCCCAGAGATGAACGGAAACGGTGGGCGATCGAATCCCGCAAGTGTCAAGCGACCCCTGGTCTCACGGGAGGTCAGACCAGAGTGCCCCTATCCCGAGTTACCTCCAGTTGTCTGGACCAATAGTTTTGCCACTGATCCAAGGTAACTCGAGATAAGAGTCAGACCCATGACCAGCGCACATTCTTGCTCACTATAATCCTCATACAGCGCACATTCTTGCTCACTATAATTCTCATACAGCGCACATTCTTGCTCACTATAATCCTCATACAGCGCACATTCTTGCTCACTACAATCCTCATACAGCGCACATTCTTGCTCACTATAATCCTCATACAGCGCACATTCTTGCTCACTATAATCCTCATACAGCGCACATTCTTGCTCACTATAATCCTCATACAGCGCACATTCTTGCTCACTATAATCCTCATACAGCGCACATTCTTGCTCACTATAATCCTCAGACAGTGCACATTCTTACTCACTATAATCCTCATACAGCGCACATCAGATTATTAAGACAAAACCATCTGATGTTGTGGCCAGCATCGCTTGCTATGGCAATAACTATTCATTCTGTTCATGATCAGTTATCTTTCCTTCCTTTGTTAAATGTTCCGCTCGGCATGGTAACGGGTCTACGTGTAAAGCCTTCTTTAAGTAACTTTCTATGTTCTTTGGTTTTTGTTTTGTTTTATATCTCGTTTTGATGTAGTCTTCTCACGTGAGGTACAAGCTTATGTTTATTGTTGGATCTTCCTGAAGAGGGATCTTGTCATAATGTTGGTTGCGTTTTTGGTCTTCGTTCCAGCGGTATCTGCACCTTAAGTTTACATGTTTGTAACACTTTATTATAATTTACAGTACAATCGCAGCTTCGCCCTGTTTATTATATTAAAAAGATTGTACTTGACACTAAAAAGTCCACTTGTATTCTAGTCAATGCCATCAAAATCCCGATATGGTCCTAGTATCTGAGACCAGAAACCACTTTTATCCCAGCTTTTCACACAAAAAGGCCACTTATTTCGAGTATGTTTACAAGAGAAAGAAAACTAAATTAGATCTATTTGGAGTGACAGCAGGCAACAATAAAACATCTTCTGAAATGATAAGGTCAACAATGGAAACGCATTAATTAACCCCGGTCTGGTAAGACGCGCTTTCAAATGAGCGAATAATTGCAGTCAACCCGGTATTGTATTCGAGGTTTTCAAATGAACGAACATTCTCAGACTTCTTGGTATTGTACGAGACTTCAACAGGTTCTGCGCCAGACAAGTTGGTTTAATGGCTTCTCTGTAGCAGCCTCACAATCTAAAAACCATTGCTACTGAAACATTACTACAACCAAATGGATTCAGAATTCCATAAAAGATGGTTAGGGTAAAACAAATGCAGTGTCGGACCTATACTAATTCATCTGGGTCGACAGGTAAGTGAGGATGGTGATGGATGTTGGCAGCGGTGCAGGTAATAGCGTACTGTAGCTCTGCCAATTTTGCACGTGTCTAAGACAAGACTTTAGCGAGCCAGGAAGGAAGGCACTATTTAGAAAGACAAGACTTTACTAGAGTTAACAGAACAACAAAAACAAGAATACAGAAAGGAAGACAAAATATAAGTGTGAGAAAGCTATGAGCACGTGAATTAAAATATTCATGATATTTATCGGCATTAATAAATAAAACCATATGCCAGCCTCAATTGCGGCTGATTTACACTTATAACGCTTACCTGGGGTACTAGCAGACACGAGGCCAAGTATCTACCTGAACATGCCAGAGTAGATTTACCTGAGAACAGGAAGAGACAAGCAGCCACGTTTCTACTTAAATAGTGGTCGCCCCCAGAACGTCCGTATTACCCGAGGCAGCCTCACGTCCTGGTTAACGTTCTCCGGAACGCCTCGATAGCCAGGTTACCACCAATAACTACCAATTACCACCAATAACCACAAATTACCACCAATAACCACAAATTACCACCAATAACCACAAATTACCACCAATAACCACAAATTACCACCAATAACCACAAATTACCACCAATAACCACAAATTATCACCAATAACCACAAATTACCACCAATAACCACAAATTACCACCAATAACCACAAATTACCACCAATAACCACAAATTACCACCAATAACCACAAATTACCACCAATAACCACAAATTACCACCAATAACCACAAATTATCACCAATAACCACAAATTACCACCAATAACCACAAATTACCACCAATAACCACAAATTACCACCAATAACCACAAATTACCACCAATAACCACAAATTACCACCAATAACCACAAATTACCACCAATAACCACAAATTACCACCAATAACCACAAATTACCACCTATAACCACAAATTACCACCAATAACCACAAATTATCACCAATAACCACAAATTACCACCAATAACCACAAATTACCACCAATAACCACAAATTACCACCAATAACCACAAATTACCACCAATAACCACAAATTACCACCAATAACCACAAATTACCACCAATAACCATCCAAATTAAAAAAGAGAAGCATGGAGAATTTGTACAAATGGCACCGTCCCAATAAAATGGCGGGTGGCAGAACAAGGAACCACTTACTTCATTACTAGCCTAACGTTTCAATCATACACAATCAGAGGTTTCAATCATATACAATCAAAGGATCCAATCATACACAATCAGAAGTTTTAATCATACACAATCAGAGGTTTCAATCACACACAATCAGAGGTTTCAATCATACACAATCAGAGAGTCACAGGAAACGGTTTTTAGGACGCCCTGTGATCGCTCTCCCTCACTCAGTTCGCCATACAGGAGCCTCATTGGAAGCCTTTCATCTGACATTCAGACACGGTGGCCAGCCCATCTTAATTGAGATTTCTGCAGAAGTGCTTTAATGCTTTGCATGTTGGCTCTGGACAGCACTTCAGCATCTGTGGTATGGTTTTGCCAGCGTATATGCAATTTACGTCTCAGACAGTTTATGTGAACATGATGTTCGCCCCTGGCTTCACCAGCGTAGACAGTTCAACTCTCACACGCACAGAGCAGGGTGGATGGGGACAATGGAGGCACGGTAGATCTTCAGTTTAGTCATTATGCTGATTCCTCGACGTTCCCATACTGTTGAGCGCATTCGGCCAAAAGCTGTGCTGGCCTTTGCTATTCTATTAGCAAAGTCATCAGCAATAGTCACTGATGTCGACAACGTGCTTCCGAGGTAGACACATTTTTCAACTGCTTGTAATTTCTGTCTCTTCACTGTAACTACTTGCTTTTTAATACGATGTGCCTGGTGTGGGTTGATACATGGTCTCAGTTTTCTTTGTTCTAATTGTCAAGCCAAAGTTTTCACAAGCAGCAACCGGTCCATACTCTCCTCCATACTCCGTCGTGAGCTACTGTTCAGAGCACAGTCATCCGCAAACAAGAGTTAGCATATCGTGTCGTACATCACTTTGGTGTTCGCCTTCAGTCTGCAGAGATTGAATAGACCACCATCCATGCGGTAATTTATTGGAATGCCATACTTGGTATTCCTGAAGGCGTCAGTCAACATATCTGAAAACATCATACTGAGCCGTGCTGGAGCAAGTACACCTCCCTATTTCACACCATTGTTGATCTCGAATGGTGGAGAGGTCTCGCCGCTGTCCATTACACGTGCGCCCATGCCCTCGTGGAGTTGTTTCACCACTGGACAAATTTGCTAGGACAGCAGAATTTAGACACGATCTGCCATAGCACATCTCTGCTGACATTAATGGACGTAATATAGAGCTCGCGGTTATGTTCTCGACATTTCTCCTGCACCTGACGCCCTGCAAATATCATGTCTACTGCTCCTCGACCAACTCTAAATCCACAATGACCTCCCGGGAGGTGATGGTCTAGCTCAAGTACCTCGACCAACTCGATATCCACAATGACCTTCTAGGAGGAGATGGTCTAGCTCAAGTACCTCGACCAACTCTATATCCACAATGACCTTCCAGGAGGTGATGGTCTAGCTCAAGTACCTCGACCAACTCTATATCCACAATGACCTTCCGGTGATGGTCTAGTTCAAGATGTTTGTTCGGCCGGTTGAGCAGCACGAGTAGAACTTTCCGTCAACAGATATAAGTGAAATCCTCGGTGATTGTCACAGTCCTGACGATTGCCTTTTCTCTTGTAGATATGCACGCATCCTTCCTTTCCTATGGGACTTACCCCTTCCTTCAGCTCCACGCAGCAGAAAAGTCTAGTGAACCTTTTGGTGAGACATATTTCTTCTGCTGTATACACTTCTGCTGGTATTGCGTCAGCTCCATGGGCTTCGTCTACTCCATCCTCAGTTATGATATCACCCATGGCCGTGTTCATTTCTACCTTGAGCATGCGTTGGATGGCCTCTTCATTTATGGATGATGGATTGTTAAGAACGTTGCAGAAATGCTCTGCCCACCTGTCGATGATCTAAGCTGATAACATATATCAGCAATCCATTAGCGTTGAGAACTGGAGCGTTACCAGAAGGCTGTGGTCCATATAGTGATTTCAGCGCCGCGTAGACCTTTTGAGGTCATGTCGTACAGCAAAACGCCTCTATCTGGTCTGTCTGCTTACCCAGGAACCCTTAACTTAGCGTCTTCATACTGGTTTAGAAGACCATGCAGAGTCTGTATACAACCAGTTACATTTACATCCCCTTGCTCTAAAATCTATGCGCATCCAGTTTATTCTTAAATGCATTAACTGTCCCTGCCTCCACTACCTCCCCTGGCAATGCATTCCAAGCAGACACCACTCTCTGACTAAAAAAATATTTCCTAATATCTAACCTGGACCTCTCTTTAGTCAGCTTGTAGCTATGCCCTCGTGTTATTGTGGGTGGCTGTATTTTAAAAAAAACTTGTTATAGTCTAATTTATCCAATCCTCTGATCATCTTATAAACCTGTATTAAGTCACCACGAATTCTTCTCTCTTCGAGACACTGTAGGCCGGTTTTTCTGAGTCGTTCCTCATAACTGTAATTCTGGAATCCCACTATCATCTTTGTCGCTCTTTTTTGTATCCTTTCTAGCATGTTTATGTCCCCTCTATGATAAGGACTCCACACCTGTACACAGTACTCCAATCTAGGTCTAACTAAAGCTTTATACAGTTTGACGATCACTTCCTTGCTCCTATGTTTAATATTTCTTTTTATCATACCTAACATTGCATTTGCCTTTTTCACTGCTACCTTAACTTGCTCACTCACCTTTCCTGTATGATCTATTATAACCCCTAGATCCCTTTCCTTATCTATCTTTCTAATATTGTTTTCTCTCATTCTGTAATTATGTTCCATATTGGATCTACCCATGTGGATGACTGTGCATTTATCTACATTAAACTCCATTTGCCAGCTTACAGACCATTCTCGAATTTTATCTAAATCCGACCTTAATAAATCCACTTCCGCTTTAGATGAGACACTACTGCATAGTTTTGTGTCATCAGCAAATTTTGCAACCATGGATCCCATATCAATGTCCAAATCATTTATATATATATATATCAAGAACAAAAATTGGTCCCAAAACCGAGCCGTGTGGCACACCACTTTTCACTTCACACCACTCAGAGTACTCCTTATTTATGCCCACCTTCTGCCTTCTTCCCGTTAACCAATTTTCAATCCATTTGGCAACTTCCTCACCTATTCCATGTGATTTTAACTTTCGAAATAATCTTTGATGAGGTACTCTATCAAAGGCCTTTGCAAAATCTAGATAAATAACATCCACTGGCTCCCCTTTATCTATGATTTTAGTAACCTCCTCCATGAATTCTAATAGATTTGTTAAGCATGATCTCCCTCTAGTAAACCCATGCTGACTATTTCTAATTAGATTAAATTTGTCTAAATGCATTACAATGTTTTCTTTGATTATTGACTCTAACAATTTACAGACTATGCTCGTTAAACTCACCGGTCTATAATTTGCTGGATCTGATTCTTTGCCCTTTTTGAATAAGGGGATCACTCCTGCATCTTTCCAATCCCGTGGAACAATCCCTTTTGTAAGTGATTGAGAACATAATATAGCCAATGGTTTTGCTAGTTGGTCTCTAATTTCATACAGCAATTTTGGATGAATACCATCTTGACCTGGACATTTATTCACAGTCCTCAAAGTCCTCTTTTGTGTAGACTGTGCCAAAGTAGTGATTGAGTTGATTAGCTGCCTCCCTATTCTCACTTATTATTTTCTCTGTACTGTCTATGAGAGGGCCTACTTTGTCTTTCGTTCTTTGTTTGTTCCTAACATAAGAGAAGAAGCTTTTACTGTCAGTCTTGATCCTCTGAGCAAGTTTTTTTTCAAAGTCTATTTTTGCTGTTTTATTCGCTTTCTGAGATATGTTCTGCTTGTCCAACTATTTTACATTTGTTTCTTTTGATTTACCTGCCTCTATATATTTTGTCCATGCTTTATTTTTTGCTCTTCTACATTTCACTACAAATCTAGTTATCTACTTTTTACGCTTGGGGTTTACCTCCCTACATGGAACACATTCCTCTTTTAGCGTTTCTAGAACTGTTTTAAAACTTTCCCACTCCTGTTCAACATCTGTTCCTACGACAATATCTTTCCAGATTATGTGGTTCGCCGCCTCTTTCATCCTCTTAACATCTGCCTTAGAGTAGTCGTATGTTCGCGTGTTTATGTTTACTTCTTTTCCTGCAATAAGATCCCAACGGATGATTTGATTGTCACTTGAGCCAAACAGTTCCCCAACGGTAACGTTTTCAATCATATTTTCCTCTGTAGTAACAACCCAGTAACTCCCTGAGTCCTTTCGATCTGTCCTTCGAGTACTAGTGAAGGCCATTATCTTGAACGAGGATGATGTATCATTTTGAAGAACTCTGTATGCTTGACGCTGTCCGTCGACACGCATCTTAATTTCGCCATCATTTTCGTCGAACCAGTCGTTGTGCTGTCGTGTGTATGGACCAAGCTGTTTTAGTGCTTTTCAGTAAACAGTGTCCCTTAGGGTCGCCCAGTTTTTATCGGTGCTGGAGTTTCCAAGTTGAATCTCATACAATCTGGTTTCTAGCCAGGAGCGAAACTATTTCTAGCAAGTTCCCACTTCAACTTCTCAACATTCAGTCTCCTCGATGCTTGTGTCCCCTTACTTGGCTCCCACCGCAGATTACTCAACACTTACACGTCCCCCTCAGATTACTCAACACTTACACGTCCCCCCCCCCCAGATTACTCAACACTTACACGCCCCCCCCCAGATTACTAAACACTTACACGTCCCCCCCCCCCAGATTACTAAACACTTACACGCCCCCCCCCCCAGATTACTAAACACTTACACGTCCCCCCCCCCCCAGATTACTAAACACTTACACGCCCCCCCCCCAGATTACTAAACACTTACACGTCCCCCCCCCCAGATTACTAAACACTTACACGCCCCCCCCCAGATTACTCAACACTTACACGCCCCCCCCCCACAGATTACTCAACACTTACACGCCCCCCCCCCCCCACATATTACTCAACACTTACACGCCCCCCCCACAGATTACTCAACACTTACTCGCTTCCGACCCCCCCCCCCCCCACAGATTACTCAACACTTACACGCCCCCCCCCCCCACAGATTACTCAACACTTACACGCCCCCCCCACAGATTACTCAACACTTACTCGCTCCCCCCCCCCCACAGATTACTCAACACTTACTCGCTTCCCCCCCCCCCACAGATTACTCAACACTTACTCGCTTCCCCCCCCCACAGATTACTCAACACTTACACGCCCCCCCCCCCCCCACAGATTACTCAACACTTACACCCCCCCCCCCCAGATTACTCAACACTTACTCGCCCCCCCCCCCTCCCCAGATTACTCAACACTTACTCGCTCCCCCCTCCCCAGATTACTCAACACTTACTCGCTCCCCCCTCCCCAGATTACTCAACACTTACTCGCCCCCCCCCCCCCCAGATTACTCAACACTTACTCGCCCCCCCCCCCCAGATTACTCAACACTCACTCGGTCACTTAGAATACTCAGCACTTACTCGGCTCCCACACCTAGATTACTCAACACTTACTCGGCCACCTAGATTACTCAACACTCACTCGGTCACCTAGATTACTCAACACTTACTCGGCCACCTAGATTACTCAACACTTACTCGGAGAGAATAATGAATCAGCTGTTGTAACATGACTGTGATTGTCACGCGCTAATTGCTGTTAATTCACACACGATCAGGCATTAGTCGAGCGGACAGAGGGGATTTTACCAGACTTAATCAACATAATTAGCAGCACCGCAAAGGTCAATGGAATATGTCATCGTTACAGCAGTACCACTACAAACAGCAGATCTATAAATAGCACATGGCACGAGTGAACCAGTTTCCATATTTGGAGCATACCATTCCTGAGAATGCTTGTTGCCAGAAATATATCAGAGCTAGAACTGTAATAACACAAGAAGCGGTCAACGAAAAACGGAGAGTTCTACATAGACAGTACAAATACATCCAATCAGTCCGTAAGAGGCATGTCAACACTTCAATCTGGCATGTGGCAATAGGTGGCTGGGATCCATGGATTTTATACAAGAGGGACGTTAGGCGTTTGGAGGATTTGGAGAAATGGTGTCATCGAAAGATGAAAAATATCAGTTGGACATAAAGGAAGTCTGATAAAGCGATGATGCAATCAGTAGAGGATAAAAGGAAAACGTCTGACAATAACAAGTAGGTGAATATTATCTTCGCTTGTCCACAATCTGAGATACGCTGGTGAAGTACAATTCGTTCTTGAGAATATGAACATCAATAGGAGAGGCTGAGGACGGCCAAGGGATAGCTTCATCAAACAAGTTTGTCGGGATGTTGCAGTACAATCCTACACAGAAGAGCACCGCGTGACAGCCGGCATTGGAATGAAATGTTATGGGGGTTAGAGGACTGATTATCCTTGGAGGAAGACTGGAGCTTGACTTGAAGGGCGGATAGTACAGTACGAGCGATAGAGCGGACGATCAACAGGTTTCAATGAACATTTGTATGTGTGTAATAAATGCTGTTTGACGTAACATTGTTTTGAATGTAGACACAATTAGCATAGCCGGTTAAACTGGCTATAGGGGAGTCAAGACAGGAGTCAGTGTCAGGTAAAACATTCTGACCAAGATCTAACCTCTTCTCAGCGTCAGGTAAAACATTCTAACCAAGATCTAACCTCTTCTCAGCGTCAGGTAAAAGATTCTAACCAAGATCTAACCTTTTAAAAATCTTTTTTATTTCTTTTAGCAAGGTAAAGTCCGAAAATAGGTACAAATGGATTTTTTATTTTTATAAATAGAAAACCAACTTGGAAATATATTTGTTGCTGCACTTAGAGCACCTGCTTGTTTCTCAACTTTCTACAAACATGCATACACTTACACCTTCGATTTATCAGTCCACCAAAACCTGCACAACTACGTTCATGTTAAACCTCTTCGTCACTCTCGAAACGTCTCCCACCAAGGTGGGGTCACGCATTATGATGTAGGCTAAACCATCCTAAAACCCTATTGCAGTTGCCACACTGTCTTCACTACTCGCCAGCTCATCTCCATCACCCACCGCACAGATGCATCTTTTGCGATCTCATGAGGACGACCTGGTCGGGTTTCATCAGCAATATTGAAGCGTCCTTGAGAAAATACATCGACCCAGTTATGCATCCTTTGCGCGACAAGCACTTCTCACCGTAAACAGCAAGAATTTCAATATGTACTCTATGCACCTACTTAGCCTTGTACAACAAGTGTCAACTAACAAAACAATAAGTGCACTGACGCAAAAGTCTTCGTCGGCCAGACTTATAAAGATGCAGAAATAGTTTAAGCTTTATTTGTCATGAATCCACAGAAGAATCGTTATTATTATTAAGATAATATGGCTTGGTTTGCCTTCGTTTGTCTTTGTTCGCTCTCAATCTCCCGCTATCAAACCCTGAAAAGGGCTTAAGTAGCATAATTTAGTCCAGAGAACGGAAGGCATTGTGTCGTAGTTTACAGCTTGACTGCGATATTTACACCTTTCGATCCAACACATCAAGCATTTCAGTACCGGGTTACCATTCCCTCTTCGATCCCTTCTCCTTAGCCAGTCTGCCGTGCTGCACCTGTTATCCAGGATCTACGCGTGGAGGTGTAGAAGCTGGCCCTGACGCTAGCAGTCAGCTATGGGTCGCTGACCACTGCAGCTCATGCGCTGCTCAGCATCTTGATCCATTAAGATAATAATATTATTATTATTGCTATTAGTATTATTATTACTATTATTATTATTGCTATTATTACCACTCTCTATTTGTGTAGTTATTATTATACCATTAATATTATTTTTATTACTATTATTATCATTCTATGTTGCTGTCGTGTCCGGCTTACTGCGCTTCTTAGAAATTTATCTCATATCTAACAGAATAGGAGCCAAATTAAGAGCTGCCTAGCATAAAAGAAGCCAAATTAAATGCTGACTGGCCGACTTTATCTGTGACTTATTCATGCTTGCGTTGACGTATCTCGTTAGGCCAGCTTGTTTGTGCATCCTCTGTACTGATCAGATTTCCCTGAATTGCGATGCTCTGTCTCAAGACCTTCATGTGTATGTTGTGTGAACGTTTAGATACGTGCAGTAACTGTCTCTGACTGACAGGAAGGTTCAACAATTAATCTTCATTTGCTGCTGCTTGCGTTGAACATCTGCCTGGTGCTAATGGTTACCTTGACACATCACAGATTTGTGGCTAAGTTTCTTTCTCATCAGGTTGATCTGTAGATCAAATTCCTAAAATTGATCAGTCGGCGCACACCTTCAGCTTGTGTGTGTGTGGGAGGTTGTTCACACCTGGGTCTGAACTGGTGAACAGTCACAACTCTTTGGTGATTTGTGAACTGACAACTCTCTGGTGATTTGTGAACTGACAACTCTCTGGTGATTTGTGAACTGACAACTCTCTGGTGATTTATGAACTGACAACTCTCTGGTGATTTGTGAACTGACAACTCTCTGGTGATTTGTGAACTGACAACTCTCTGGTGATTTGTGAACTGACAACTCTCTGGTGATTTATGAACTGACAACTCTCTGGTGATTTGTGAACTGACAACTCTCTGGTGATTTGTGAACTGACAACTCTCTGGTGATTTGTGAACTGACAACTCTCTGGTGATTTGTGAACTGACAACTCTTTGGTGATTTATGAACTGACAACTCTCTGGTGATTTGTGAACTGACAACTCTCGGGTGATTTGTGAACTGACAACTCTCTGGTGATTTGTGAACTGACAACTCTCTGGTGATTTGTGAACTGACAACTCTCTGGTGATTTGTGAGCTCACAACTCTCTGGTGATTTGTTAACTGGCAACTCTCTGGTGATTTGTGAACTGACAACTCTCTGGTGATTTGTTAACTGACAACTCTCTGGTGATTTGTGAACTTAGAACTCTCTGGTGATTTGTGAACTCTGAACTCTCTGGTGATTTGTGAACTCACAACTCTCTGGTGATTTGAGAACTCTGAACTCTCTGGTGATTTGTGAACTTAGAACTCTCTGGTGATTTGTGAACTTAGAACTCTCTGGTGATTTGTGAACTTAGAACTCTCTGGTGATTTGTGAACTTAGAACTGTCTGGTGATTTGTGAACTGACAACTCTCTGGTGATTTGGGAACTGACAACTCTCTGGTGATTTGTGAACTGACTACTCTCTGGTGATTTGTGAACTTAGAACTCTCTGGTGATTTGTGAACTTAGAACTCTCTGGTGATTTGTGAACTTAGAACTCTCTGGTGATTTGTGAACTCACATCTCTCTGGTGATTTGTGAACTGAGAACTCTCTGGTGATTTGTGAACTAAGAACTCTCTGGTGATTTGTGAACTTAAAACTCTCTGGTGATTTGTGAATTCTCAACTCTCTGGTGATTTGTGAACTGACAACTCTCTGGTGATTTGTGAACTGACAACTCTCTGGTGATTTGTGAACTGACAACTCTCTGGTGATTTGTGAACTGACAACTCTCTGGTGATTTGTGAACTGACAACTCTCTGGTGATTTATGAACTGACAACTCTCTGGTGATTTGTGAACTGACAACTCTCTGGTGATTTGTGAACTGACAACTCTCTGGTGATTTGTGAACTGACAACTCTCTGGTGATTTGTGAACTGACAACTCTTTGGTGATTTATAAACTGACAACTCTCTGGTGATTTGTGAACTGACAACTCTCTGGTGATTTGTGAACTGACAACTCTCTGGTGATTTGTGAACTGACAACTCTCTGGTGATTTGTGAACTGACAACTCTCTGGTGATTTATGAACTGACAACTCTCTGGTGATTTGTGAACTGACAACTCTCTTGTGATTTGTGAACTGACAACTCTCTGGTGATTTGTGAACTGACAACTCTCTGGTGATTTGTGAACTGACAACTCTTTGGTGATTTATGAACTGACAACTCTCTGGTGATTTGTGAACTGACAACTCTCGGGTGATTTGTGAACTGACAACTCTCTGGTGATTTGTGAACTGACAACTCTCTGGTGATTTGTGAACTGACAACTCTCTGGTGATTTGTGAGCTCACAACTCTCTGGTGATTTGTTAACTGGCAACTCTCTGGTGATTTGTGAACTGACAACTCTCTGGTGATTTGTTAACTGACAACTCTCTGGTGATTTGTGAACTTAGAACTCTCTGGTGATTTGTGAACTTAGAACTCTCTGGTGATTTGTGAACTTAGAACTCTCTGGTGATTTGTGAATTTAGAACTCTCTGGTGATTTGTGAACTGACAACTCTCTGGTGATTTGTGAACTGACAACTTCCTGGTGATTTGTGAACTGACAACTCTCTGGTGATTTGTGAACTGACAACTCTCTGGTGATTTGTGAACTGACAACTCTCTGGTGATTTGGGAACTGACAACTCTCTGGTGATTTGGGAACTGACAACTCTCTGGTGATTTGTGAACTCTGAACTCTCTGGTGATTTGTGAACTCACAACTCTCTGGTGATTTGAGAACTCTGAACTCTCTGGTGATTTGTGAACTTAGAACTCTCTGGTGATTTGTGAACTTAGAACTCTCTGGTGATTTGTGAACTTAGAACTCTCTGGTGATTTGTGAACTTAGAACTGTCTGGTGATTTGTGAACGCACAACTCTCTGGTGATTTGTGAACTCACAACTCTCTGGTGATTTGTGAACTGACAACTCTCTGGTGATTTGTGAACTGACAACTCTCTGGTGATTTGTGAACTGACTACTCTCTGGTGATTTGTGAACTTAGAACTCTCTGGTGATTTGTGAACTTAGAACTCTCTGGTGATTTGTGATCTTAGAACTCTCTGGTGATTTGTGAACTCACAACTCTCTGGTGATTTGTGAACTGAGAACTCTCTGGTGATTTGTGAACTAAGAACTCTCTGGTGATTTGTGAACTTAAAACTCTCTGGTGATTTGTGAATTCTCAACTCTCTGGTGATTTGTGAACTGACAACTCTCTGGTGATTTGTGAACTGACAACTCTCTGGTGATTTGTGAACTGACAACTCTCTGGTGATTTGTGAACTGACAACTCTCTGGTGATTTATGAACTGACAACTCTCTGGTGATTTGTGAACTGACAACTCTCTGGTGATTTGTGAACTGACAACTCTCTGGTGATTTGTGAACTGACAACTCTCTGGTGATTTGTGAACTGACAACTCTTTGGTGATTTATGAACTGACAACTCTCTGGTGATTTGTGAACTGACAACTCTCTGGTGATTTGTGAACTGACAACTCTCTGGTGATTTGTGAACTGACAACTCTCTGGTGATTTGTGAACTGACAACTCTCTGGTGATTTGTGAGCTCACAACTCTCTGGTGATTTGTTAACTGGCAACTCTCTGGTGATTTGTGAACTGACAACTCTCTGGTGATTTGTTAACTGACAACTCTCTGGTGATTTGTGAACTGACAACTCTCTGGTGATTTGTGAACTGACAACTCTCTGGTGATTTGTGAGCTCACAACTCTCTGGTGATTTGTTAACTGGCAACTCTCTGGTGATTTGTGAACTGACAACTCTCTGGTGATTTGTTAACTGACAACTCTCTGGTGATTTGTGAACTTAGAACTCTCTGGTGATTTGTGAACTTAGAACTCTCTGGTGATTTGTGAACTTAGAACTCTCTGGTGATTTGTGAATTTAGAACTCTCTGGTGATTTGTGAACTGACAACTCTCTGGTGATTTGTGAACTGACAACTTCCTGGTGATTTGTGAACTGACAACTCTCTGGTGATTTGTGAACTGACAACTCTCTGGTGATTTGTGAACTGACAACTCTCTGGTGATTTGGGAACTGACAACTCTCTGGTGATTTGGGAACTGACAACTCTCTGGTGATTTGTGAACTCTGAACTCTCTGGTGATTTGTGAACTCACAACTCTCTGGTGATTTGAGAACTCTGAACTCTCTGGTGATTTGTGAACTTAGAACTCTCTGGTGATTTGTGAACTTAGAACTCTCTGGTGATTTGTGAACTTAGAACTCTCTGGTGATTTGTGAACTTAGAACTGTCTGGTGATTTGTGAACTGACAACTCTCTGGTGATTTGGGAACTGACAACTCTCTGGTGATTTGTGAACTGACTACTCTCTGGTGATTTGTGAACTTAGAACTCTCTGGTGATTTGTGAACTTAGAACTCTCTGGTGATTTGTGAACTTAGAACTCTCTGGTGATTTGTGAACTCACATCTCTCTGGTGATTTGTGAACTGAGAACTCTCTGGTGATTTGTGAACTAAGAACTCTCTGGTGATTTGTGAACTTAAAACTCTCTGGTGATTTGTGAATTCTCAACTCTCTGGTGATTTGTGAACTGACAACTCTCTGGTGATTTGTGAACTGACAACTCTCTGGTGATTTGTGAACTGACAACTCTCTGGTGATTTGTGAACTGACAACTCTCTGGTGATTTGTGAACTGACAACTCTCTGGTGATTTATGAACTGACAACTCTCTGGTGATTTGTGAACTGACAACTCTCTGGTGATTTGTGAACTGACAACTCTCTGGTGATTTGTGAACTGACAACTCTCTGGTGATTTGTGAACTGACAACTCTTTGGTGATTTATGAACTGACAACTCTCTGGTGATTTGTGAACTGACAACTCTCTGGTGATTTGTGAACTGACAACTCTCTGGTGATTTGTGAACTGACAACTCTCTGGTGATTTGTGAACTGACAACTCTCTGGTGATTTATGAACTGACAATTCTCTGGTGATTTGTGAACTGACAACTCTCTGGTGATTTGTGAACTGACAACTCTCTGGTGATTTGTGAACTGACAACTCTCTGGTGATTTGTGAACTGACAACTCTTTGGTGATTTATGAACTGACAACTCTCTGGTGATTTGTGAACTGACAACTCTCGGGTGATTTGTGAACTGACAACTCTCTGGTGATTTGTGAACTGACAACTCTCTGGTGATTTGTGAACTGACAACTCTCTGGTGATTTGTGAGCTCACAACTCTCTGGTGATTTGTTAACTGGCAACTCTCTGGTGATTTGTGAACTGACAACTCTCTGGTGATTTGTTAACTGACAACTCTCTGGTGATTTGTGAACTTAGAACTCTCTGGTGATTTGTGAACTTAGAACTCTCTGGTGATTTGTGAACTTAGAACTCTCTGGTGATTTGTGAATTTAGAACTCTCTGGTGATTTGTGAACTGACAACTCTCTGGTGATTTGTGAACTGACAACTTCCTGGTGATTTGTGAACTGACAACTCTCTGGTGATTTGTGAACTGACAACTCTCTGGTGATTTGTGAACTGACAACTCTCTGGTGATTTGGGAACTGACAACTCTCTGGTGATTTGGGAACTGACAACTCTCTGGTGATTTGTGAACTCTGAACTCTCTGGTGATTTGTGAACTCACAACTCTCTGGTGATTTGAGAACTCTGAACTCTCTGGTGATTTGTGAACTTAGAACTCTCTGGTGATTTGTGAACTTAGAACTCTCTGGTGATTTGTGAACTTAGAACTCTCTGGTGATTTGTGAACTTAGAACTGTCTGGTGATTTGTGAACGCACAACTCTCTGGTGATTTGTGAACTCACAACTCTCTGGTGATTTGTGAACTGACAACTCTCTGGTGATTTGTGAACTGACAACTCTCTGGTGATTTGTGAACTGACTACTCTCTGGTGATTTGTGAACTTAGAACTCTCTGGTGATTTGTGAACTTAGAACTCTCTGGTGATTTGTGATCTTAGAACTCTCTGGTGATTTGTGAACTCACAACTCTCTGGTGATTTGTGAACTGAGAACTCTCTGGTGATTTGTGAACTAAGAACTCTCTGGTGATTTGTGAACTTAAAACTCTCTGGTGATTTGTGAATTCTCAACTCTCTGGTGATTTGTGAACTGACAACTCTCTGGTGATTTGTGAACTGACAACTCTCTGGTGATTTGTGAACTGACAACTCTCTGGTGATTTGTGAACTGACAACTCTCTGGTGATTTATGAACTGACAACTCTCTGGTGATTTGTGAACTGACAACTCTCTGGTGATTTGTGAACTGACAACTCTCTGGTGATTTGTGAACTGACAACTCTCTGGTGATTTGTGAACTGACAACTCTTTGGTGATTTATGAACTGACAACTCTCTGGTGATTTGTGAACTGACAACTCTCTGGTGATTTGTGAACTGACAACTCTCTGGTGATTTGTGAACTGACAACTCTCTGGTGATTTGTGAACTGACAACTCTCTGGTGATTTGTGAGCTCACAACTCTCTGGTGATTTGTTAACTGGCAACTCTCTGGTGATTTGTGAACTGACAACTCTCTGGTGATTTGTTAACTGACAACTCTCTGGTGATTTGTGAACTGACAACTCTCTGGTGATTTGTGAACTGACAACTCTCTGGTGATTTGTGAACTGACAACTCTCTGGTGATTTGTGAACTGACAACTCTCTGGCGATTTGTGAACTGACAACTCTCTGATGATTTTTGAACTCACAACTCTCTGGTGATTTGTGAACTTATTCACACCAGTTGTTGAGCTCGTGAACTTATTTTAGGGAAACATGTTAGTCAGGGTCAGGCAAAATATACTGGCCAAGACATTCACTTCGCCTTCCTAATAGCCATCCCTGGAAACGGGCTGTGTTCATGGCAGCCTGGCTAACGAGGTGAGGTATCGATGTGATCCCCGTAGTAGTGAGCGATACGCAGATGAAGCCAATCATAGCACAACTGCCTGGAGGACCCCGGCCCACCTTCATCAGCACGCTCGGAATATGAGGGAACGTACTGCAACCCGCCACCCAACGTCCTTTCAGGGCGGACAGAACAGTAACCTACTCATTATGGGCATTCGCAAACAACAACAACTCTGAACTTACCACTTATTCACTTCTGTCTCTGAACTTAGCACTTATTCACTTCTGTCTCTGAACTTACCACTTATTCACTTCTGTCTCTGAACTTACCACTTATTCACTTCTGTTTCTGAACTTACCACTTATTCACTTCTGTCTCTGAACTTACCACTTATTCACTTCTGTCTCTGAACTTACCACTTATTCACTTCTGTCTCTGAACTTACCACTTATTCACTTCTGTCTCTGAACTTACCACTTATTCACTTCTGTTTCTGAACTTACCACTTATTCACTTCTGTCTCTGAACTTACCACTTATTCACTTCTGTCTCTGAACTTACCACTTATTCACTTCTGTCTCTGAACTTACCACTTATTCACTTCTGTACCGTAATTTGGACACACTGATTACCTTTCACGGTTGTTGTAACCTCCCAATGTGTGTAGTGTATTCTGGAGTACATGAGCACAGAAGAGACAAAGTGGCGGGTATTTAAGTGTAAATTGGAAGCAGCAAACATTAGAGTCGCTCCCGTACGCAACAATCTTTGGGTCTGAGAAGATCATAAATGGAGCAGAATGAACAGTCATCTAGCGATGCTGCTAAGTTCGTGTCCATATTCCCAGCCGACAGCTTCGAGCAAGCACTGCTTGTGTGCCTCTGGGTGAAGTGTTTGCTGGTTTGATTATAACTAAACTGAACCATTTGTTATTCGTCTCCTGCTATTGAAACCATTGCTGCAGATATTTTCATGATATTATTCATGTTATTGCATGAAGCCTGTTATTGCATGACGCCTGTTATTGCATGACGCCTGTTATTGCATGACGCCTGTTATTGCATGACGCCTGTTATGTTAGTATCGTGTTCTCTATTGGGTACTAGACTTACTATAGCAGTATTTGATCTGGGTAGAAATGACTGAATCCTGAGCTGGGACCGGCTCAATGGTGACCACCACCTTGGCGAAGAACGGGTCGAACTAAATAACTAAGATCATTGGAAGTCCCTGTGCCAATCCTTCAAAAACTCTGTTGTTGGGGGCATCTCCTAGAACGTTTTTTTTAAAAACTAAGTTCGCTGTACAGGATCCTCTTTGGGAGTCTTTCGTTTGACATCCGAGCAAGGTAACCAGCCTATCTTAGTTGGGCTGTCTGTAAAAGTGCTTGAATGCCAGACCTGCTGGAAAAGACTTCATTATCTGTGATATAATCCTGCCAGCGAATATGCAGTATGTGTCTGAGACAAGTCATTGGAAGGGGTTTAGCCTCCTGACATCTCCAGTATAGACAGTCCAGCTCTCTCACACACGTAGAGCAGGCTAAGAGAACGGCAGCCTAGTGGATCTTCAGATGAGTCTTTATGCTGATTCCTCGAGGATCGCACACTGTTGTATTCGTCCAGAAGCTGAGCTGAAAATTGATATTCCAATAGTCAGCTGATCAGTCACTTACCTAGACAGTGGGCTTCCGTAAAAAAATGTACGAGTCGATTAACAGTTAAATATACATTTAGTGTGAGCTGCATTGAGCTGTTTAGTATTTACTGTTTTATCTAGTTAATATATTTGTTTACAGATTGCTTTACGAATATAAATTAAGCTAAGCTTAAATGTAGATGCATTCAATATGAGGTTTAGAACACACGAGAGACGGTCAATATGAGGTTTGGAACTCACGAGAGATGGTCAATATGAGGTTTGGAACTCACGATAGAGGCTCAATATGAGGTTTGGAACTCACGATAGAGAATCAATATGAGGTTTGGAACTCACGATAGAGAGTCAATATGAGGTTTGGAACACGAGAGATGGTCAATATGAGGTTCGGAACACGAGAGATGGTCAATATGTGAGAAAATGACTCAAGTTACAACACGTCAAGTGTTTCCCTCTAGTTGAGATAATGAACTTGAGTAGAGATGAAACCAACTGCTGGTAGGTGTACTTCCTACGTGCGTTATTCTCTTCCTAGCAAAAGCTGTCAGTTAAGGATCCTTCTTTTCCTTGGACGTTGTTTTTATAAAGATAAATTAGTGAATCTCCCTAGACTTTTGGTTGATTTCTCTTGCGGTTCTGTTAGTTCCAATGCTCTATTAGTTCCAATGTTCTATTAGTTCCAATGTTCTATTAGTTCCAATAGCCACACATTTGAAGCCTGCTCCCCACAATCAGCTAATCGGGATAATAAGATTGTAAATGTACTTCTCGCTTACCATGCAACCTTGTGCTGAACTCTCCACCACTGAGACTCTGCCGTACATGGATCGTAATGAAAGGTGATGTTCGGAAGTTAGAGAGAATGTACTGCTATCCTTAGATGACTTTCCCAGAGTTGAAGTTAGAGAGAATGTACTGCTATCCTTAGATGACTTTCCCAGAGTTGAAGTTAGAGAGAATGTACTGCTATCCTTAGATGACTTTCCCAGAGTTGAAGTTAGAGAGAATGTACTGCTATCCTTAGATGACTTTTCCAGAGTTGAAGTTAGAGAGAATGTACTGCTATCCTTAGATGACTTTTCCAGAGTTGAAGTTAGAGAGAATGTACTGCTATCCTTAGATGACTTTTCCAGAGTTGAAGTTAGAGAGAATGTACTGCTATCCTTAGATGACTTTTCCAGAGTTGAAGTTAGAGAGAATGTACTGCTATCCTTAGATGACTTTCCCAGAGTTGAAGTTAGAGAGAATGTACTGCTATCCTTAGATGACTTTCCCAGAGTTGAAGTTAGAGAGAATGTACTGCTATCCTTAGATGACTTTCCCAGAGTTGAAGTTAGAGAGAATGTACTGCTATCCTTAGATGACTTTCCCAGAGTTGAAGTTAGAGAGAATGTACTGCTATCCTTAGATGACTTTCCCAGAGTTGAAGTTTGTTCTCAAGAGCCTGAATGTATCCATACGCGTCATGAACCACCTGTACTTGAGTTTTTAAATAATCATTCAGTTGATTAATTTGAGTTTTAGCGTCTACAAGAATTTTCCGATTGTGCTTGCAAGCTCTCGCAGTGTACATCGAAACAGATATTTTCATTAGCAAAACACAGGAGCGCATCACCATATAACTTATCCAACGAACTTCACAGTACAAGGTGAGGTTTCAATGGCTATGATAGAACGTCTACCAGAAAGTGAGGTCTTCGTGACTCGAATCGAACGTGTCCCAGAAGGTTAGGTCTTCATGACTCGGCACGAACGTCTCCCAGAAGGTGAGGTCTTCATGACTTGAATCGAACGTCTCCCAGACAATCTTGAGACTGGCTATGGTATAGTGCACTCGACTTAAGCAACTTTTGTGCGCAACTACCGAGGTCATGACATATTCGAATTTAATTGATTGTGCACACTTGACTTATTAGTGTACAACACAGGGAAGCAAACACACATTTTATGTATCGATGTTCATATAAGATAGCACAGATCTTATTGATGTTCATATAAGATAACACAGATCTTATTGATGTTCATATAAGATAGCACAGATCTTATTGATGTTCACATAAGATAACACAGATCTTATTGATGTTCACATAAGATAGCACAGATCTTATTGATGTTCATATAAGAAAGCACAGACCTTATCGATGTCCATATAAGATAACACAGATCTTATTTTTAGCAGCCACGCCTAATTGTAACCCAATCATTGCTAGCACGCCGTCTATTGGTATTCCGTGTTGCTACTTCAACTTAAGTTCAAATGATTAAAACTTGTTTCCTTCCTAGAAAATGTCTTCTTTCTTTGTAGTATCTTTCAGTAGTTGAATAGAAAGCAACGTTTGTACAAATATATTTAGCATAGACTAGTTGGGCAAATAAATCCAACAGAGTGGTAGCGTCTGTGCTCTCGTCTGGAAATACTGGCTAAGCTTCAAATTGTGAATTGAGATCTTTTCAAAAAGCTTAGCTTTATGTTTTCTGTCTTTCTGTCGATATATCTCGCCCAAAGAGAAAGACCTATTTGTTGAATATACTTGATTTTGATAGGGCACAGTACTTGGACGATAGAACTGAGACATTCTTTTGCAAAGTCTCCTTCGCAATATGATTTTAGACGCTATGCAATTTTCTAATTTGCAATAGAGCTTGCCTGAAAAATGATGTCAGCTTCATTATTTCCTTTTTGGACCACCATCCACTGAGCAGATATACTCTATATCAATTTGTGAACCGTATCCTTTCCCAGCTGACCTTTTAACATCACTGTAGGTGCAGTGCTTGATATTACAATGCGTCCTAGTTTGCCTTTCACAACACAATTAATCTCTAATCAAATGCAGAAACGAGATTGTGCTTCTGCATGACATAAAAATGAAATCACTTATCAGGAATTAAATGACACCTACTGCCACTTTTTCTTCTTCTTCAATGAAATCCTCTTGATACCGATAACTCAATTATGACCAAATGAAACTAACAAGAGTGTGCCCCAAGATATTCATATTGAAATATCAGGAACTCTTAAATTACTACTTTATAAGACGTTCAATTAAATGCTGACAGTTGTGGGCGATGGTGCCGCTTGGGTGCAATCACCAATTTTCGTTAAAGGGTTTTGATTGACCATTTCTTGTCGCGTCGGCTTCACCTCAACCAACCTTAACTTGCGTTACTTAACACTACACAAACGTAAGAGGTAGGGGTCAACATCGAGTGCTCGCCAAACGATTAAAAAAAAAACTCATTAGTATGTGCTTGTTGTTAGCGAATTGTATGAGTAAGTCTCGTCCCTTTATTTTTCTCTTTGATAACAAACTCAATGATTACAGTCTGTGGGTGGTTGGCGGGCCAAACTCACTGATTACAGTCCGTAGATGGTTGGCGGGCCAAACTCACTGATTACAGTCCGTAGATGGTTGGCGGGCCAAACTCACTGATTACAGTCCGTAGATGGTTGGCGGGCCAAATTCACTGATTACAGTCCGTGGGTGGTGGTTCGTCAAACTTACTGACATTTTAAAAAGTCTCCGCGGGCTGGATAAAGTCAGGGCGGTGAGGCTGCGGCCTGCAGGCTGCGTGTTGTGCATGCATGATGTAGGTCATACCAGCTTCTTGTGTGCCATGTATGGCACATCAACTTTATGCGCATCATATTGGGTACAGCGACTTCCTGTATGCCATGTACGGTACAGCGTCTTCCTGTGTGCCATGTACGGTACAGCGACTTCCTGTGTGCCATGTACGGTACAGCGACTTCCTGTGTGCCATGTACGGTACAGCGACTTCCTGTGTGCCATGTTGGTGAGGACGAGTATATACGCTACAGTCATGTTATATGTGGCCAGTTATGCCAGTCTCAAGATATATCTGTTACATGTTAAGCCGTGGTAGCCGGCCCATGTCTGGGTTCTGCGAGTGATGTAACATTTAGTATACATTACCATACCATCTGGTCCATATTACCATACCATTTAGTCTACATTATCATACTATCTGGTCTATAAGCACACTATATTCTGAACATTCTTCTGTCAGATCTCGTACAGTTTAGTGATTGCTCGTAATTCGCTTCGTTATGACAGAATTGGCTTTTTGTAACAATAAGTATGAGCAAGCATGTCTAACATCAACTGCCATATATTAACCGCAGATAACTCTAGTTTCCTCCTTGAATGTTTTCGCTTGAGTTACTCTGATCTATGGGTCTCCGGCGTCAGTCTGGTGAGACAGATCGGCCCAGGTTCGTCAGTCCTTGACCTTCATGTAGAAACTGCCACGTTTACTTTAAAGCTGTAAAGTGGTAAGCACGTTTCTGCAAAATGAGCATTATTTGATCCTTCTTGGTGTTTATGTTAATTCTGTCTGTATTGCTTTCTATCAGTTTTATTTCAATTGATTTTTGTAACTTAGTTTCGTTTCTTCATTTGCCCATTTTGAGACAATTTCCAACAGCTAATGTTGTCCCTGCAAGTCTAATGTAGTACACGATTTCTGTACAAACTATTGTGTGGAGTCCATACAACTGAGATAACAATACACAGACAGACATACAAGCAAATAAATAAGCAGACAAACATACAAGAGAATAAATAAGTAGATAATCATACAAGAGAATAACAAACCAACAAACATACAAGAGAATAATAAACCAACAAACATTCAAGAGAATAATAAACCAACAAACATACAAGAGAATACATATGCAGATAATCATACAAGAGAATAATAGAGCAACAATAATACAAAAGAATAATAGACCAACAATCATACAAGTGAATAATACACCAACAATCATACAAGAGAATAATAGACCAACAATCATACAAAATAATAAATATGATTGAGTTTTGACCACTATTCTAGCTGTTCCTCACATCCATCTTCCAAGAACGCATCTTACACTGTTCACAAATAAGTTTCACATTTGTTATCGGTCGTGAAAACAATTTTGCTAAAAAAGATCACTCACAAGCGTCCATTCAGATTGGCAGTTGAGACGCTTGTAGAAACTATAGGCTCGTGAAGGCTCGCAAAGTAGTGGCCCTCAATTAATCTCTGACGGAGCATAGAAATGACCCCGTCTACTATGTCCAGGACGAGTCCACCGTCAAGAGTCTGACATGTTGATAAATCTTGCTTGAGCTCTGAGAAGGTCGTGGATGTCTGTGATCTTGTGCGGAAACTGTGCGAGCGTCGGTGATTCAAAGAAGAGACTGCCAGCTATACGAGACGGGCAAGCACGCCGCTCAGGGGAATGAAGCTATCAGCTCTCTGCAGCACGCGCAGATAACGGGAAAGAAAGTGAAGTTGCACGTATCAACCTTACTCCACAATAATCTGTTCAGCGTTTCTTCTTTGACTTTTCACCTTTGACGTTTGGCTTATGATGGATAGAGGTTACAGCTAGCTCCCCCACAGGAAGTCTGTATCGTTGCCCCTATCACACCTGACCCCTTTCCCACCTCGACCCTCTCACACCTGGACCCTCTCACACACGGCCCCTGTCACAACTGGCCCCTCTCACACCTGGCCCCTCTCACACCTGGCCTCTCTCACACCTGGCCCCTCTCACACCTGGCACCCTCTCACACCCGGCCCCTGTCACACCTGGCCCCTCTCACACCCGGCCCGTGTCACACCTGGACCCTCTCACACCTGGCCCCTCTCACACCTGACCCCTCTCAAACCTGGTCCCTCTCACACTTGGCCCCTCTCACACCTGTCCCCTCTCACACCTGACCTCTCTCACACCTGGCCTCTCTCACACCTGACCCCTTTCACAGCTGGACCCTCAGTTTACATACACTAATTGTATCATCACAACATGAGGACGCGGGAGTTATAGCTGTTGACTGTCAACCAAGAGGTTCCGTCAAGTAGCACAGGTCTTTTTATTGAACTAACCCAAATGGGCAAACCACTTTAGTCAGGTATGTTTTAATGTTCCTACAACTTTCACACAATCTTATCTCACTAAAGTTGGCATCAACAAACTAACGAGCTAGCTAACTGGTTCTTTTCTGCTTCCAATCTTCTGGTCTCCGCTCGTCTGGTGGCCATTAATCCTACTCCTCTGCTCCTGTCACCCCTGGGACTTCTAATTCTCCGGTCTCGTCTTCAAGTCAGGAGCTCTGCCACAAATACAGCAGTTCCTGAACCGTGGTGGTTTCCAATCAAGAGCAACTGGTTTGATGTCAGGGGTTCTCGTGTCGGATACAGGTGCTCTTATACTGTAGCTGTCAGGCCAAGAACAACACTTTTGATACGCATGGTGTTCGGAGCGAGGGCTTCGTGTTTAAAGAAAACACGTTTCTTTCTGACACATAATCAGTCGACAGCCACTCCAGGCTTTTAGAGTCAACATCACTCGTGACAAGATTTCAGCGACAAATCATTTCCACAAATCACTTCCAGTCAAATGCTCACAATTGCTGGTTTGGGTTGGCAGTCTTTACCACTCAACCAAGTGCTTGTTTGGGTTGGCAGTCTCTACCACTCAACCGAGTGCTAGTTTGGGTTGGCAGTCTCTACCACTCAACCTACTGTTTAGATAAAAACTTCTCTATTACTGACTAGTCTGCTTCTGTGACTTCTCTGTGGTCCTTATGTTGTTCTGTCTAACTACAACCATAAGCTGATGTTCTAGCTGTTCTAGTTCTGTTCTAGTTTTGTTCTAGCTCTGTTCTAACTACTGACATTAGCTCATGTTCTAGCTCTGTTCTGACATTAGCTGATGTTCTAGCTGTTTTAGCTCTGTTCTAGTTCTGTTTTAGCTCTGTTCTAGTTTTGTTCTAGCTCTGTTCTAACTACTGACATTAGCTGATGTTCTAGCTTTGTTATATCTCTGTTCTACGTCTGTTCTAGCTACTGTACTATCTGCTCGGTGGCCTTCTGTTCTGTGATATATTCTCGAATACCCGGATCCCACTATTTATAAACTATATTCTCCACGGTTGGGTCCATGTCTTCTATCTTTGTCCAGTTCTGGAGCGTAAACTTTCATTGACCTACGGTGCTGCTACAGAAAGAGTACTTTGTCTTGAACATTATATGTGACCTAAACGTTCGTTAGATTTCCCATCTATGTGTTCATATTGGCACAGAGGGCCGTGAGAATTTCAATTTGGCTGGGTACACTCTCTAAACGATCATTGTCAAAGGATCTAAATAATGACTATTATATTAACTGTAGCTCTCGGACAGAGTTCTAAAGTTATGTGCAATTTTATTATTACTGCACAATCACGTAAAAGTTTATCGATGCTGGCTCTCATAAGCATGTCCTCACAAGCACATTAGAGGAAGTGATTCAAACTTGGCCAGGCGATATATTGTTGTTTTCTGAAATAGTCATTTATTGTTTCCAGTCGTCAATAAGAACCTTCTGCTAAACAGTTAGCAATGTGCATTGTTAGGGACATGCGTCATGCGTCATGCGTCATCAATTGGAAATATAACTTGTCTTCGGTCCCCCACTATTATTTCGATGAGATCAGTGTATTTGAGTGTCCTGTTTTCTGTTTCTCCAAACGTTTCAAGCATATAACAGCGGGACTGCCCAAGTTTCACCAAACGTTTCAAGCATATAACTTAACTTAACTTAACGTTTTTATACTGGTTTAGAAGACCCTGCAGAGTCTGTATACAACCAGTTACATTTACATCACCTTACTCTAAAAGCTATGCGCATACAGTTTATTCTTAAATGCATTAACTGTCCCTGCCCCCACTATCTCCTCTGGCAATGCATTCCAAGCAGACATCACTCTCTGACTAAAAAAATATTTCCTAATATCTAACCTGGACCTCTCTTTAGTTAGCTTGTAGCTATGCCCTCGTGTTATTGTAAGTGGCTGTTCGATTCCTCTGATCATCTTATAAACCTGTATTAAGTCACCACGAATTCTTCTCTCTTCGAGACACTGTAGGCCGGTTTTTCTGAGTCGTTCCTCATAACTGTAATTCTGGAATCCCACTATCATCTTTGTCGCTCTTTTTTGTATTCTTTCTAGCATGTTTATATCCCCTCTATGATAAGGACTCCCCACCTGTACACAATACTCCAATCTAGTCTCACTAAAGCTTTATACAGTTTGACGATCACTTCATTGCTCCTACGTTTAATATTTCTTTTCATCATACCTAACATTGCATTTCCCTTTTTCACTGCTACCTTAACTTGCTCACTCACCTTTCCTATATGATCTATTATAACCCCTAGGTCCCTTTCCTTATCTATCTTTCTAATATTGTTCTCTCCCATTCTGTAATTATGTTCCATATTGGATCTACCCATGTGGATGACTGTACATTTATCTACATTAAACTCAATTTGCAGCTTACAGACCTTTCTCGAATTTTATCTAAATCCGACATCAATATATCCACTTCCGCTTTAGATGAGACACTACTGTATAGTTTTGTGTCATCAGCAAATTTTGCAACCATGGATCCCATATCAATGTGCAAATCTTTTATATATATCAAGAACAAAATTGGTCCCAAAACCGAGCCCTCTGGCACACCACTTTTCACTTCACACCACTCAGAGTACTCATTATTTATGTCCACCCTCTGCCTTCTTCCCGTTAACCAATTTTCAATCCATTTGGCAACTTCCCCACCTATTCCATGTGATTTTAACTTTCGAAATAATCTTTGATGAGGTACTCTATCAAAGACCTTTGCAAAGTCTAGATAAATAACATCCACTGGCTCTCCTTTATCTATGATTTTGGTAACCTCCTCCATGAATTCTATAAGATATGTTAAGCATGATCTCCCTCTAGTAAACCCATGCTGACTATTTCTAATTAGATGAAAATTTGTCTAAATGCATTACAGTGTTTTCTTTGATTATTGACTCTAACAATTTACAGACTATGCTCGTTAAACTCACCAGTCTATAATTTGCTGGACCTGATTTTTTGCCTTTTTTGAATAAGGGGATCACTCCTGCATCTTTCCAATCCCGTGGAACAATCCCTTTTGTATGTGATTGAGAACATAATATAGCCAATGGTTTTGCTAGTTGGTCTCTAATTTCATACAGCAACTTTGGATGAATACCATCTTGACCTGGACATTTATTCAATTTCAACCCCTCCAATTTTTTAAAAACCATTTCCTCTGTAATACAGATTGATCTTAATCCCGCTGTATCTATGTCTCTTTGAAAAATATCTATAGGCTCTGGGATCTTGGAGCAGTCCTCTTTTGTGTAGACTGTGCCAAAGTACTGATTGAGCTGATTAGCTGCCTCCCTATTCTCACTTATTATTTTCTCTGTACTGTCTATGAGAGGGCCTACTTTGTCTTTCGTTCTTTGTTTATTTCTAACATAAGAGAAGAAGCTTTTACTGTCAGTCTTGATCCTCTGAGCAAGTTTTTTTTCAAAGTCTTTTTTTGCTGTTTTATTCGCTTTCTGAGATATGTTCTGCTTGTCCAAATATTTTACATATGTTTGTTTTGATTTACCTGCCTCTATATATTTTTTCCATGCTTTATTTTTCGCTCTTCTACATTTCACTACAAATCTAGTTATCCACTTTTTACGCTTGGGGTTTACCTCCCTACATGGAACACATTCCTCTATTAGCGTTTCTAGAACTGTTTTACAACTTTCCCACTCCTGTTCAACATCTGTTCCTACGACAATATCTTTCCAGATTATGTGGCTCTTTCATCCTCTTAACATCTGCCTTAGAGTAGCGGAACTGCCCTAGTGTCACCAAACGTTTCAAACAAATAACAGCTGAACTGCCCTAGTTTCGCCATTCCTGAATGTTTGCTGTCCACATTTTGTTGATGCCGTAAGCTCGCGCTAAATTGAGTTTGTGTTAATGCGGCACTGAAGTTGATGACGTCCACCATCATCATTTATAGGGGGAGAGATAAAGACCACTTGCTTAATCAGTCACCGCGCAGTGTACAGGCTAGATTTGTATGTTAACACGGAAGAAAACCAAAAAAACTCCTTACCGAGATAATGAACACATGCTTTTATGGCTAGGCGACGGACATCCAAACCGCTCGACTAGTCGCTCCTCGTAGCTGATCAAATAGACAATACAATAATAATAATAACGACTTTTATTATTGTCATAATCCAAACATATTATAAGAATAGTCAAGATAATAACGGCCGAAAAATGCATTTAAATAATAGGCAGGGAAAAAATAATCATATAATAATTGTAACAATAAAAGTCTGTATAACTGAAATAATTGTAACAATAAAAGCCTGTATAACTGAAATAATTGTAACAATAAAAGTCTGTATAACTGAAATAATTGTAACAATAAAAGTCTGAATAACTAAAATAATTGTAACAATAAAAGTCTGTATAACTAAAATAATTGTAACAATAAAAGTCTGTATAACTAAAATAATTGTAACAATAAAAGTCTGTATAACTAAAATAATTGTAACAATAAAAGTCTGTATAACTAAAATAATTGTAACAGGAAAAGTCTGTATAACTGAAATAATAACAGTCACCATAATTGTTTAAAAAAAAATAAACATCATAAATCGAACAATCAAAGTCATCTTAATAAAGGCAACAATAATAATAGTTGCTCGTTGCAAGCGAAGCTGACGGAAGCATGTGACAGGTGTACTCAGGTGTGGCCAACCAATACCTGTTTAGCCCGATTTGAGCACGATGCACTCTGCCACACGTGGAACACATTTGGATTGGGCCGTCCTGCATTTTGTCTTTTCGTGCAGCTCGCTATGTCTGCGTTTCCTCGAAGCATTTCTCTTAGCTTATGCGAGCATCGTGTGTGACCGCAGTGCGCCAGGCTGAGGGACTCAGCGAAAGCAGCTTCCAGGAGACGACCTCAATTAGGCAGCTGTAGAAAGATGCTGTCAGAGAACCTCTATCTAATGTTTCAACTGTTTCTCTTACATACGCTTGCCAGCTCCGACCTCATCGGGCAATAGCTTTTTATGGGAAACGCTCATCCAGCATGCAAACAACATGCCAGGTTCGTCTGGCTTTGGCTCTCTGCAGCAGAGTTTGGATACCTGAGACTCGTCCTGATCGGTACTTCAGAGTTGGGCACACTATCCTGCCAGCTCATGTGGAAAAAGTTGAGTTTCCTGATATGCCTGCTATAGATTGTCCATGTTTTGCATAAGCATAGAAGCATGATTAGCATCACAGCCCGATAGACCTTGACCTTGGTTGCAACACGGATACCTTGCCGGTCTCACACACATTAGCGTGTATGCTTTCACAAGCAACACGTACCTGTGAAATCATGTTGTGTACTCATAATCGGTATATGTCTCTCTGTTGATAGTACTGTCAAGGTAAGTAAAGCTATCATCTCTCTGGTGAGATTACTGTCAAGGTAAGTGAAGCTATCATCTCTCTGGTGAGATTACTGTCAAGGTAAGTGAATCTATCATCTGTCTGGTGAGATTACTGCCAAGGTAAGTACAGCTATAATCTCTAGGGTGCGATTACTGTCAAGGTAAGTAAAGCTATCATATCTCTGGTGAGATTACTGTCAAGGTAAGTACAGCTATAATCTCTATGGTGAGATTACTGTCAAGGTAAGTAAAGCTATCATATCTCTGGTGAGATTACTGTCAAGGTAAGTAAAGCAATCATCTCTCTGGTAAGATTACTGTCAAGGTAAGTAAAGTAATCATCTCTCTGGTAAGATTACTGTCAAGGTAAGTAAAGCAATCATCTCTCTGGTGAGATTACTGTCAAGGTAAGTAATGCTATCAACTGCTTGTAAACGTAGACCCTGTAGATAGATTGTTGGTTCATGCAAGGCCTCCTGGAGCAGGTGGAAACAATAGCTCCGTTACCTTTGGCTTGACGGCGAGACCAGAGAAAGTGCTGGATTGGCGACAACTCTTCTGTGGTGGTCTTTTGTGGAACTCGCTGCTTCTACACACTGCTACATACAGTAGAGCGCCATTCATGGCTCCATCCTTTAAGGCGCCACTGTCGGCTCCATCCTTTAAGGCGCCCCTGTCGGCTCCATCCTGTAAGGCGCCACTGTCGGCTGTATCCTTTAAGGCGCCACTCACGGCTCTACACATGTGTTATGTCACCACTCACAGCTCTACACATGTGTCATGTCACCAGTCACAGCTCTACACATGTGTCGTGTCACCACTCACAGCTCTACACATGTGTTATGTCACCAGTCACAGTTCTAAAATGTGTTATGTCACCAGTCCCAGTTTTACACATGTGTCGTGTCACCACTCACAGCTCTACACATGTGTCGTGTCACCACTCACAGCTCTACACATGTGTTATGTCACCAGTCACAGCTCTACACATGTGTCGTGTCACCACTCACAGCTCTACACATGTGTTATGTCACCAGTCACAGCTCTACACATGTGTTATGTCACCACTCACAGCTCTACACATGTGTTATGTCACCAGTCACAGCTCTACACATGTGTCGTGTCACCACTCAAAGCTCTACACATGTGTTATGTCACCAGTCACAGTTCTACACATGTGTCGTGTCACCACTCACAGCTCTACACATGTGTTATGTCACCAGTCACAGCTCTACACATGTGTTATGTCACCACTCACAGCTCTACACATGTGTTATGTCACCACCCACAGCTCTACACATGTGTCGTGTCACCACCCACAGCTCTACACATGTGTCGTGTCACCACCCACAGCTCTACACATGTGTTATGCCAATCTCTGCAGTCTCGTTTGTTAGCGCATCGATTGCATTGTTAACGTGCAATCGAAAATCATTGATTGAAACAAAAAGTCCCCCCACCCCCCCTCTCACCGGTATGAAATGCCCCCCCCCCCCCTATGGCTACTTCGAGTCACAAAATTGCCTCCTCTTTGATTGGCTGGAAACCTCAGAAAGGCCAGGACAGGAGTTCCTGAAATTTGAGATCTTTATGTCTGCTATCCACTCATGCTGTAGCCATACCTTCTGAAGTAAGGATTGTTAATGAGATCAACCAGCTAGAGCAGGTGCCTCAACCTGATAAAGTCTCCACGTTGAAGGGACCCAAAAAAGTCAAGTTATCTCTAATCATTGCTATGCCCTAAACTGTTCAACAACAGACATTAATGGCTTGCTCACGACCGAATGACACGGCTTAAGAAAACTTCACGTCCTGCGCTTGATCAACGCGTCTTAACTCCGTCATTATCAACATGGCCTTCTCACCTGCGGGGGTGATGAGCTTGCTGATAGCAGGTTTCTGAAACTCACAATAAGTCACAGTTTATGGCCTTCCAAAGAATGAAGTTTCCCCGAACGGTAAGCTAATGAGGCATAGGGTGTTGAAGAGCGTGCTACCATCTTTTCTCGGATGTTCCGCTGACATTTTTGTTTGGCACGGAAAGCAGGAGAGCATGTGGTGTGAAGATGTTCCTCAGACGAACTGAGCCAGACAGGGCTTCCAGAACAGTGTCCCCTAGAAATAACATGTCAGAGGCGTATCTCGACTTGACAGGGGCGGATCATTTCATCACGTGAGGTGGGGTAGTGGTATGAAGGAGAGGGATACAATATCAGCTGGGGTCATTAAATAAAGTGGGGAGGGAGAAGGTATAACGCTGGGTCGGGTAATAGAGGGTGGGGAGTGTGAGAAGGTATAACGCTGGGTCGGGTAATAGAGGGTGGGGAGTGGGAGAAGTAATAAGGTTGGGTCGGGTAATAGAGGGTGGGGAGTGGGAGAAGGTTTAATGTTGGGTCGGGTAGTGGAGAGTGGGAGAAGGTAAAAGATTGGGTTGAGTAATAGAGGGTGGGGAGGGAGAGGTATAAGGTTGGGTCGGGTAATAGAGGGTGGGGAGGGAGAGGTATACGGTTGGGTCGGGTAATAGAGGGTGGGGAGGAAGAGGTATAAGGTTGGGTCGGGTAATAGAGGGTGGGGAGGAAGAGGTATAAGGTTGGGTCGGGTAATAGAGGGTGGGGAGGAAGAGGTATAAGGTTGGGTCGGGTAATAGAGGGTGGGGAGGAAGAGGTATAAGGTTGGGTCGGGTAATAGAGGGTGGGGAGGAAGAGGTATAAGGTTGGGTCGGGTAATAGAGGGTGGGGAGTGGGAGAAGGTATGAGGTTGGGTCGGGTAATAGAGATATTATGAGAGAGAGTGTGGTTGGGTCAGAGCTTGAGAGGGACCAGATAGGAGGGCGTGAGGAGAGGGATATGGTATGAGGGAGTGAGGACAGGAACTTCATGTAGCAGACGGAACGGGGTTTTGCTCTCCCGCCTCTCTGAGGCCACACCTTGACTATCCACCTTTGCAGTATTAAATATATCACATCAACTAACACTTCAACAAACTAACTAAAGACACTATTTCAAAACAATAATAAACACATTCTTTATTTCTACGTTACAACACTTCAACTCTTCTACCTTACACAACTTCCTACATGCCTCCTGTCTAAACGTTACCTAACTTAAATCTCTCTTCTACCTTACACAACTTCCTACATGCCTCCTGTCTAAACGTTACCTAACTTAAATCTCTCTTCTACCTTACACAACTTCCTACATGCCTCCTGTCTAAACGTTACCTAACTTAAATCTCTCTTCTACCTTACACAACTTCCTACATGCCTCCTGTCTAAACGTTACCTAACTTAAATCTCTCTTCTACCTTACACAACTTCCTACATGCCTCCTGTCTAAACATTATCTAACTTAAATCACTAACTACCGCAAAACCTAAAACTATTGTCCACAGTCTACTTTCCGTACTTGTCTGCCGTAAGATGAATCCAAATTAAGGCGCATTGAAGCTTATGGTTAATTTGTGGTTTAAACGAAACCCAGGTAAACGTCCTTGGTTCAGTTTCTTAGCGACGACTGTCGATCTGCGTGGTGGATGTCGAAAGACTAGGCTACTTCTGTTAATCTACGATGACTACAAACTTGGCAAGACAGCAACTTGTTAAACTGTTGAATGTTGACCACGTGGTAACCTGGCGCAGGTCGACACACGTGTAAAATGGTAAAGTTTTCTCTCAGCCGATCTAGATCTGACAGGAAGTCTGGTCTCTCCTATAGCGGGTAGCTATGACTGATCTAGGCTGCTTCTGTGAGATTTATAGAGACTCTGCGATGACTATAAACTTGAAAGGTCGCCCACGTGTCTGACGCTGGTTAAACTTAGCCTGGTGAAATTCTAATTACTCACAAATGAAAAACAGTAATACTTTACTTTAGTAAACTGAGTCTGGGACGCCATCAATGCGATGTTCACTCTTCTCTGACCGTTTTTCTGAATCGTCTCTCTGAAAAATGACCCTTCTGAATGTTCCTCTCTGAATCGTCTCTCTCCAAATGTCTCTTTGGAGATACCTCGTTGAATGAGTCTGAACGACTCTCTCCAAATGTTCCTCTCAAAAATGCGTCGTTTAATGTCGAAATCTCTCATGAAATGTGTCGGCCCTGAAATGCTGCCTTTCTTACTGAATCTCTCAGAATGAATATCATGGGCTCTCGGCTCGCCTTGACTTTTATTATGCCCGGACTATTTTCTCTGTCGGTCCGATATTTCAAAATGTGGTCGTAAGGGGGGGGGGGGGGGGGGGGTGGGGGGGGGGGGGGGAAGGGGCGGCGGCTCATATTAATCCGCCACAAAACTGGGAATAGATGCTGACGTGAGTGGTCAGGTCCTGTGAAAAGTCTACCCATAATTATTCAAAATTTATAATTACGATTGCGACGTAATTCTAGAAAAATACGAGCTGTCAATATGGAGACAAGATTTGTCTGACAAGACTAAATCTGTCACCTTCAGATGGTTGAGAGAGTGAGGACATGAGAGGGACCAAATAGTATGAGGGAGTGAGGACAGGGACTTCAGATGGTATGAGGGAGTGAGGACATGCGAGGGACCAGGTAGTATGAGGGAGTGAGGACATGACAGGGACCAGGTAGTATGAGGGAGTGAGGACATGACAGGGACCAGATAGTATGAGGTGAGTCAGTGAGTGAGTATGGTTAATTAAAATGAGAGAGTGAGAGATAAAAGCAAGCACTCCGTCTGGCGTGGGCGATCACGTCTTTACACAGCTGCATGTTCTTGTGTTGTCCGTCATTACGTCTGTAGATACACCTCCATATGTCTCTGTCTTTCTTTATATATTTATATATATATAAAGAGAGAGAGAGAGAGAGAGAGAGAGAGAGATTTTCTCTCGCTTTTTCTCTCATAATTTTGTGTCTGCAGGTCATTGCGTTTTTCCATCCTCGCCCCTTCTCCACTACTCACTGCTTCTCTCCCACCCCTCCCACCCACCCACCCACTAAACTCTCTGCCACATTAACAACTGTTTTCCAAGAAAAAAAAATCGACATGTTTATGTGTATTTTGAATACGTCCCATCCTACACTACTCTCTTAGACTATCTTACACTGGTCTCTTTCTCAGACTATCTTACACTGGTCTCTCTCTCAGACTATCTTACACTGGTCTCTCTCTCTCAGACTATCTTACACTGTCTCTCTCTGATTATTTTACACTTGTATCTCTCTGAGACTATCTTACACTGGTCTCTCTCTCAGACTATCTTACACAGGTCTCTCTCTCAGACTATCTTCTATCTTACGCTGATCTCTCTCTCAGACTATCTTACACTGGTCTTTGTCTCTCTCAGACTATCTACACTGGCCTCTCTCTCTCTCTCTCTCACTCTCTCTCTCTCAGATGTAACAGATCCCACTGTTTGCACTGGGGTTTTTCTAACTAGAATATTACCACACTCATCCACAACATTCATGATCGCACACAGCAAATAATTTAGCACACGCAGGTGCATATTTATTATATAATACTCATACAACACTATCAAGGTGAGTACAATGTGATACAAATAATACAAGAACACTTCTTAACTAATTATATACTTGGGAGTTATAAGTATAAACTATTGATGTTACTCCCACTATTCTAACCCAGTTCTTGCCACACACACCACTAGATCTGTCCTAGACACAACTGTACACTCGCACAACTCTAGAACATACATCGTTCCCTCGGTGTCTACACACACCACACATACATCTTAATTTCTCCTAGACACAGCTATACACTCGCGCAACTCTAGAACATATCTCGTTCACAAGGTGTCCTGCGTACAACACACATTCAGATTACCCTCTAGACACAGGACGCCCAATACACCTTATTAGAGCAACTGCCAAGACTCAAGTCGTATGCTGTTTCAACGTTCCTGGTCTATTCGTAAAACAGTCCATCAATCGCTCCTTTATCAAATCGGTGAACTAATCAGACTTATATCTGAATTCTCCGTCTCTAACACACATTCTCTAGCCAGTCTGCTTGAGCTAAACTTTGTCTAGTATTTTATAGTCTCGAGCAGTATCAGAGCTATCCAATATCTCTGGGAGATGGCTCTATTCAGTCGTTAATGGAACGAATTACTCTGAAGACCTGTCACTAAAATATTGCAGCAAGCTCTGCTGCCCTCTTTTCTGTCACTCATCCCCCACTACCCAAATCGGAACGCCATATGTTAGCGTCTAGCTGGACTAAACATTCTTTCCCCCAGCCCGTTTTCCTTTGTTGAGACGGTGAGTGACCTTGGCGTAATGTCCAGACAGAGAGTGACATTGGCACACATCCAGGTACCTTTGTTCTCAGAGTCGCCGATCACATCACCACTGCCCTTAACGCTCATGATGAGGCTGGAACTGTTACACAGACTATCTCACACTGGTCTCTCTCTCTCAGACTATCTTACACTGGTCTCTCTCTCAGACTATCTTACACTGGTCTCTCTCTCAGACTATCTTACACTGGTCTCTCTCAGATTATCTTACACTGGTCTCTCACTCTCAGATTATCTTACACTACTCTTTTCAGACTATCTCCATTTAAACAGCCCCCTGGACTCTCTGTATGACTGCTCACCATAAATGTGCCCAATCTCAAACATCTGTTAATTTGTATGACCCCATCTCGCTGTATGACCCCATCTCGCTGTATGACCCCCATCTGACTGTATGCTCCACTTAAATGTACACACTTCCAGGCCCTGCTGACGAAAGAATCAGTTTCAATTAGCTTGACTGTCTCTGAAACTGTCTCGTTTTATTGATGTCAGATACAACACACTCCCTGTCTTGGGATCTTATTGAGAGCAAATGTCTTCCATTGATGTATGCAAGTCTGTAACTGGTTCCTCTGATGTTAGTTTTGGTATCGACGACGATGGACAGTGGGCTGACACGAACGAGTAGAAAGCACAAATACTGGGTGTTTTAGAATACAATGCTCTGTGTAGCTGAAAGTGAGGAGGTTGTTAACTTTCGGGAGAAGGCATGTGATAATCATGGCAATTATGATCAGTTTAACCAGCTGCTATCGTAGACTCACACCACCACCTGCAAGATCCTGACGAACTGAGTAACACTAGGCCGCAGACGAAACGGCATCAATTACTGCCTTACAGCGAGGACAGGTGTGAAACACATTGGAAGCATCCAACTGTGATAGGTATAAGCTGACACCCCTTCAGGCCCGACTGTCCCAGGACTAGTATAATCTGATATCCCAACAGGGCAGGCTGTCTCATGACTGGTATAAGCTGACACCCCTACAAGGCAGGATGGCTCAGGACTGCTTGTTAATTGCCTCGAGAACTTTCATGTTAGAAAAAACTATATAACCCAAAAAACTAACAACCCTGGAAACACTATTTAATGACTGATTTCTGGTCAGTTTGATTACGGTGTCGTACAGCCAATTTATCTCCCTTACATTAATTTATTTCCCCTTTCACACGAAACGCATCAAGCAAACACGAAAGCTTATTCTTCCATAAAAAACAAAACATTAACTGCATAATCTAGTTATTACAACAAACATCGACTAAGTTAGCTCTAACTAAATTCTCACAGTAGAAGGTGTCAGTAATTAATTGGATGGTGTCTCTAGATCTCAAACCAGTTCTATCGCAGGTTAAACTATGCCCTTTTCTCCCTAACAATGGCAGCGCATAACTAATTAACATATTGGGTATTGTGGTCCATGTCTCCTGTAGCCTGCCTGGCCTCTGGCAGTCTGACAGCTTCCTTCCGTCTAGCCTGTATTGGGGAACATATTATATCTCACAAGTGTGATGGAATGTGATCCATGCTGTCTCTGCTACACCTTGGTGTCAGAGAGTTATGCTGAAACGCCTGACTATCCTACACGACCAGTGTTCGAGACAGTTGTTGGGTTCTTGGCCTGGACATTTCGGACTCTTATTTTGGAATGGGATCGACGTGCTGGACTACACTTATCGTACTCGTGAGACGTTCCTTCTGACTTAGTCCAGACCACAGCTTCGTCCACGAGGCCACTAGTTCACCCCCTTGAGTTTACCGAAGTTCAGAGGTCAATGAAGTATTTGTTTGTCTAACCCGGTTCTCCATCGAACTCAAGCCTTTGGGTCGACTTACCATCACATCTCTCTCTCTCTCTTTCTCTCTTTCTTTCTTTGTCTCTCTCTCTTTCTCTTTCTTTCTTTTTCTCTCTCTCTCTCTTTCTCTCTCTCTGTCTCTCTCTTTCTCTCTCTCTCTCTCTCTCTCTCGCATGATGAGAGCCAAGCCACTGTCCTTTTAAAGAGGCTATGTTGTCTAAACTTTTAAAATGTAGAGTCGACCTCCCGCCCCGCTCTGCCTGAAATCCCCTTTGTTATTGGTCTTCTGAACCTTCACCTATCCTATATGGCCGAGCTGGGCGCAAGTCACGTGGCACTACAGTCCCCACCCCGTTGACCAGCTCATGCCACCGTTTACTTGTCCTGCTGACCAATACGTAAATGTAGCCATTTCTGGACCTTCCTCTTCTTCTAACATGCCCCCACCACTTTTCCTGGGACGTCTTGCCAGAACTTCATGTGCAGCTCTAACCGCCCCCAGCTCTAACCGCCCCCAGCTCTAACCGCCCCCAGCTCTAACCGCCACCAGCTCTAACCGCCCCCAGCTCTAACCACCACCAGCTCTATCCGCCCTCAGCTCTAACTGCCCCCAGCTCTAACCGCGTCCAGCTCTAACCACCCCCAGCTCTAACCACCCCCAACCCTAACTACCCCCAGCTCTAACCGCCACCAGTTCTAACAGCCACCAGTTCTAACCACCACCAGCTCTAACCACAACCAGTTCTAACCGTCCCCAGTTCTAACTGCCCCCAGCTCTAACTACCCCCAGCTGTAATCGCCCACAGCTCTAACCGCCTCCAGCTCTAACCACCCCCAGCTCTAACCGCCCCCAGCTCTAACCACCTCCAGCTCTAACTGCCCCCAGCTCTAACAACCTCCAGCTCTAACCGCGTCCAGCTCTAACCACCCCCAGCTCTAACCGCCCCCAGATCTAACCACCCCAGCTCTAACCGCCTCCAGCTCTAACCACGCCCAGCTCTAACCGCCCCCAGCTCTAACCGCCCCCAGTCTGACTTGAAGTCTTATAAACAGATTTGACCAGACTGAACTTGTACAACTAACGCTGGATACTAACCGTTGATAATAACGAAAGTAATTCAGACAATCCTTCCTTCCCATGACTTGATTTCCCGACAAATTAAAGCCAGGCCGGCTTTGATAGAATTGACCCGCATTAATATCTTTATTTCTTTCCTATCTATATGCTTGCTTACTACCAAGTTGAAATAAGCTTCCAACGTCTAAGTTAGTGTTAGTCTTCAGTTGGCAAGTTAGAAGTTCATTCGCCCGAGCCTCCATAGACACTACAACCAGAGTGTAGCGTGTAGTGTAATCTGTTGTAGCACGTATCGCCAAGGCGGGCACTTTTACGTAATCTAACGGGCAGGTGTGAACCATCTAACCAGGCGGGATGTTCAGATTAGCAGTCAGTCGGTGTAATAGGCTCGTTCAGGACGAGGAGAAGCGCAAAGCCCGACCTCTGTGGTATGTTATTTTGGGGAGACAGCTGAGCCAGCCAGGAAGTCGACGAACCATCTTGCGAGCGGTGATTTGCTTTTGTCCAGGGCATAAAGGGAAACTAAACCGCCATGGTCCGCTTAAACACAGGCCGGAACCAGCTGGACGTGATGGTACAATTCAGGGGGCGGCTAATTGTTTTTATCCGATCTGGCGAAAGCATGTCTGCAAGACAGAACAAAGTCTAGACATGCAGGTGGATTGTTCGGTTGACCCTTAAGTGCGGAAGGGAATTCAGCAATAAAATTGATTCCACTGAGATTGAAACTGTCTACATGGATTTAACTATAAAACAGAGAAAGACAACCCGAGGGAAGGAACAAAACAGAGAGAACACCAGAGGGTAGGAACAAAACAGAGAGATAAGCCGAGAGCAGGAACAAAACAGAGAGGGACAAGTCGAGAGAAGGAACAAAACAGAGAGAGACAAGTCGAGAGAAGGAACAAAACAGAGAGAGACAAGTCGAGGGAAGGAACAAAACAGAGAGAACACCAGAGGGTAGGAACAAAACAGAGAGATAAGCCGAGAAAAAGAACCAACCAGAGAGGGACAAGTCGAGGGAAGGAACAAAACAGAGAGGGACAAGTCGAGGGAAGGAACAAAACAGAGAGGGACAAGTCGAGGGAAGGAACAAAACAGAGAGGGACAAGTCGAGGGAAGGAACAAAACAGAGAGGGACAAGTCGAGGGAAGGAACAAAACAGAGAGGGACAAGTCGAGGGAAGGAACAAAACAGAGAGGGACAAGTCGAGGGAAGGAACAAAACAGAGAGGGACAAGTCGAGGGAAGGAACAAAACAGAGAGGGACAAGTCGAGGGAAGGAACAAAACAGAGAGGGACAAGTCGAGGGAAGGAACAAAACAGAGGGACAAGCCTTTCTCTACTGAGCTGAGCGTATGCTGCTGAGAGCACAGTTTGAGAGCACAGTTTAAGAGCACTGTTTAAGAGCACTGTTTGAGAGCACAGTTTGAGAGCACTGTTTAAGAGCACTGTTTAAGAGCACTGTTTGAGAGCACAGTTTAAGAGCACTGTTTAAGAGCACTGTTTAAGAGCACTGTTTGAGAGCACAGTTTAAGAGCACTGTTTAAGAGCACTGTTTAAGAGCACTGTTTAAGAGCACTGTTTAAGAGCACAGTTTGAGAGCACAGTTTAAGAGCACAGTTTGAGAGAACAGTTTGAGAGCACTGTTTAAGAGCACAGTTTGAGAGCACAGTTTGAGAGAACAGTTTGAGAGCACTGTTTAAGAGCACAGTTTGAGAACAGAGTTTGGGAGCACTGTTTGGAAACAGAAATGGTCTATCCTTACGTAACACGACACGCTGATGTAAGCACACACGTCTTTGATAACCTCGGCTAATTGAGCTTCAACCAAACACTTTGTGGACACAGAGATACCCGAATTGCTCATCAAAGACCAGTCTAGGGTTTGACGCAGATAGAAACGAAGAGCATGACCCTGTTAACCCAACGAAAGGAGAGCCAACCTGGATTAATACAGCTTTCTGGGAGTAACATACGCATGTAATGTATGAAACTTCTGATATACACACCATTATAATTTTAACCACTTGACAGCCGCCTTATTTCAGCTTGAATGTTCCGTGTTATTTTCATCCAATGTACATCAGTTTATCGATGGCCTCTTTCGATCTCTCTAATATGATTCTGTTTAATATTTGTCCAAGAACTGATAATAACATTAATCTCCTAAAATGTGTATTCTGCTACAGATCCCTCCCCCCCCCCCCCCCCCCCTTTTCCGCCTCGTCGACAACTTGGCTAGAAATGCTTTCTTCTATTCCTCTGGCTATTTCTCCCTTTTCTCAAACTGTCAAGAAATTTGCTCACTAAAATAATTCAGAAAACGTAGGACAATATGCTATGGAGAGCTCTAGATGGTGGACATCTTTCTAAGCTTTTTGAGTTAAGAGCTGGGAATCGACAATGAGGTCTCTTATCACCCTACCACATTCAACTGGCTATGGATTGCATTCTGAAGAACTTAAACCAACGAAAATGAAATTGGACAAACGACTTGATGACTTTGCTGTTGACGTTGCTATTCTGTCTGCCTCCCGTCCACAAGCAGGTGCAAAATAAAATAGGTGTACTTGATGTGTGGTCAAAATAATATAGGTGTACTTGATGTGTGGTCAAAATAATATAGGTGTACTTGATGTGTGGTCAAAATAATATAGGTGTACTTGATGTGTGGTCAAAATAATATAGGTGTACTTGATGTGTGGTCAAAATAATATAGGTGTACTTGATGTGTGGTCAAAATAATATAGGTGTACTTGATGTGTGGTCAAAATAATATAAGTGTACTTGATGTGTGGTCAAAATAATTGATAGTGAGCTTAGATTTAGGAGCACAGAAACAGGTCATGGGAATAAATGTAGCTTACTACGTCAATCACATTGTGACATGTTACTTTCACAGCTGGGATCGTTTGCATATCTTAACTGAACTTCTTTTATACTCTTTTAGAAGGTCATGTAGAGTCTGCATACAACCGTTTTCATCTCCTCAACTTTATCTAAAAAAACTAAATACATCCACTCAATTTTTTAATGTATTAACTGACCCAGCCTCCCCCCCCCCCCCGCCCCCCGCTATTGTCTGTAGCAATGCACTCCAAGCATTGATGACTCTTTGACTAAAAAATATTTCCTAATCTCTATTCTAGAACTTTCTTGAATTCCTTTGTAGCTGTGCCCTCTTGTTCTTTTTGCCGGATGTATTTTGAAAAAACTTGTTATAGTTTAATTGATCCTTTGTCTTGACTATTGAAAACCTTTATTAAATCACTTCAATCTCTTCTCTTTTCTAGACAACGGAGACCGTTAATCTGAGTTTTTCATAGTAACTGTAATTCTGGAATCCTACTATCAGTGGTATCGCTCTTCGTTGTATCATATCAAGCATATTTATATCCCCTTTACGATAAGGACTCCACACCTGTACAGAGTCCTTGAATCTAGGTCTAACTAAAGCTTTATACAGTTTAACTATCACTTCCTTGCTCCTATGTTTAATATTTCTTGTTATCATATCTAATTTGCCTTCTTCACTAGCTACCTGGACTTGCTCACTCACAATACCTGTATGATCTATTATTACCCCTAGGTTTATTTGATTTCCTTTCTTTCTAAAATTCTTCTCTCCCATTCTGTAATTATTTTCCATATTTAATCTACCCATGTGGAAGACTTTGTATCTATTTACATTAAACTCCATCTGCCAGCTCTCAGCCCAGTTTTTTAATGTTATCTAAATCCCCCCTCAATGTATCCACCTCTGCTGTAGAAGGAGCACTTCTGCAAAGTGTTGTGCCGTCCACAAATTTAGTATCCGATATATATATATCGAGAACAAAATTGGTCCCAAAACCAAGCCCTGTGGCACTTCACTTTTTATTTCACACCACTAAGAGTACTCCTTATTGATGCCCACTTTCTACTTTCATCCTTTTAACCAATTTTCAATCCACTTGGCAACTTCTCCACCTATTCCATGTGATTTTAATTGTATAAACAATCTTTGAGGTTCTCTATCAAACGCCTATGCAAAATCTAGATAAATAACATCCACTGCCTCCAGCTTTCATTGTATTAACCTCCTCCATGGATTCTAATAGATTTATTAGGCGCCATCTCCCTATGTTACCTATTCTTGATTATATTACATTTGTACACGTGCATTACAATGTTTTCTTTGATCATTAACTAACAGTTAACAGACAATGCTCGTTAAACGCACCTGTCTATCTTGTTAACATAAATAAAGTAGCTAGCGACAATCAGATTGTGTTGGATGGAACAGTACCAACCCAACAAAGGTGGAATCATTCATATTTCTTGGTAGCATTATAGGCAAGGTCGGATATTCTTGTAGAGACAGCACATTGACACTAGAAGTCGGGGGAAAGGCGGGTTCCGGTCTTTAATTGCGCCAGGGAATGTATGAGCTAGAGGGACTTTAATTGCGCCAGGGAATGTATGAGCTAGAGGGACTTTAATTGCGCCAGGGAATGTATGAGCTAGAGGGACTTTAATTGCGCCAGGGAATGTATGAGCTAGAGGGACTTTAATTGCGCCAGGGAATGTATGAGCTATAGGGACTTTAATTGCGCCAGGGAATGTATGAGCTAGAGGGACTTTAATTAGAGAACGTATGAACGAGGGTGACTAATTCCGTCAGGGAACGTATAAAAATGCAAGAAAGTTTAGCCAACCACAAAAATACATATTTCAACTCCAACAGAACGTCCGTCTAGCAGTGTAACATTGAGAACAAAATAAACTACAAACTAAAATGGTCAAGTTTCTTATATGAGTGCCTGTGCCAAGTAGAGGGATTCAAGTGGTAGGTCAAGGTCACTAGTGTTGAACTGTTGGTACTTACAATGGTAGGCAAAGGTCACTAGTGTTGAACTGTTGGTACTTACAATGGTAGGCAAAGGTCACTAGTGTTGAACTGTTGGTACTTACAATGGTAGGCAAAGGTCACTAGTGTTGAACTGTTGGTACTTACAATGGTAGGCAAAGGTCACTAGTGTTGAACTGTTGGTAAGACCGACCTACTTAGTAACGGCTCTCCTTCCCTGGAAAGAGCCAGACGATTATGGGTGGCCCTTGAAGGGAGAAGGCGCTGGTGGATGGCATTTGAAGGAGGGAGAAGGAGTCGATGGGTGGCCTTTGAAGGATGGAAAAGACGCTGATGCTCGATAGAGCATTTGACAAAAAGTAGCTGATAGCATTACAAGAAAGTCTCTGTTCTAGAATCCCCAGGGCCAGAGCAAGAAGAGAAAGACCTAAACGCTCCCGGAGAAGTGAGTTTTCGTCACATGACATGACTTGTAGTTCATTGGTTCAATAGCTATGCTCTGCAATAGGCTGAAATGATTTATTTGATTTATTTATTGATTGATTGATCGATCGATTGCACATACGTTGGGTTTTCATTCCCTTATTGGTATAAAGATTCGTACGACTTTATTGTTCGGGTAGTCGAGAAGTTTTTAAGTTGAGGACTATAGGCCGTTAGGTTACCGATGTTACCACGTCGTGTGCTGGCTGTTATTTCACCTTCAACTAAAAAACAACGTATACTTTACCGGGGATTTGATCCCTGTCCTCTTTGTCAGCAGGCAAGCATCTAAACCAGGGCGCCACAACTTTTTTTTTTAACATGACGTCCACTTTTATAATGTTTGTGAGGGTCATTCCTCCCCACCTCCCACTCGTGAGGGCCAACCCTCCTCACCTCCCACTCGTGAGGGTCAATACTCCTCACCTCCCACTCGCGAGGGTCAATCCAATCCTCCCTACCTCCCCCACTCGTGAGGGTCAATCCTTCTCACCGCCCTTACTCGTTAGGGTCAATCCTTTTCACCGCCCCCACTCGTGAGGGTCAATCCTCCTCACCTCCCACTCGTGAGGGCCAACCCTCCTCACCTCCCACTCGTGAGGGCCAACCCTCCTCACCTCCCACTCGTGAGGGCCAACCCTCCTCACCTCCCACTCGTGAGGGCCAACCCTCCTCACCTCCCTCACGTGAGGGCCAACCCTCATCACCTCCCACCAAAGTCTAAATTAAAGAACATTTCGCGGTCGTCCATATTTTGGATGCTTTTAATACATCATCATCATGTCGTATGCCATTTACAGAAGGTCGCTCCCCCTGACAACCCGTCTGAAAGAAACTCCATCTCTTGCCTAAGCATTCTTTGACACCTTAATGCCATCACCTTCTTGGTCTGCCTCTGTCGCTCTAGCGCGTCACCATGCACTCTAGAGGGGAACTTGAGCGCGTTGTGTTCCTGACGATTTATAGATAACTGGTGAACTGTTGAACTAGTGCCGTCATTGGTTGGAATGTGATGTCTGCGGAACTAGTGTCGTCATTGGTTGGAATGATATGTCTGCTGAACTAGTGCCATCATTGGTTGGAATGAAATGTCTGCTGAACTAGTGCCGTCATTGGTTGGAATGATATGTCTGCTGAACTAGTGCCATCATTGGTTGGAATGAAATGTCTGCTGAACTAGTGCCGTCATTGGTTGGAATGATATGTCTGCTGAACTAGTGCCATCATTGGTTGGAATGAAATGTCTGCTGAACTAGTGCCGTCATTGGTTGGAATGATATGTCTCCTGAACTAGTGCCGTCATTGGTTGGAATGTGATGTCTCCTGAACTAGTGCCGTCATTGGTTGGAATGTGATGTCTCCTGAACTAGTGCCGTCATTGGTTGGAATGTGATGTCTCCTGAACTAGTGCCGTCATTGGTTGGAATGTGATGTCTCCTGAACTAGTGCCGTCATTGGTTGGAATGTGATGTCTCCTGAACTAGTGCCGTCATTGGTTGGAATGTGATGTCTCCTGAACTAGTGTTACGTGAATGGCGAGGTGAGAGGTCTGCTGCAGACTTCATAAACACATCAACAAACTGCATGTCTGTCTGTCCGTAAGATCAACATGCATAAGTTGAATAAGAGCAAGATAGATTTTAACATAGAAATATTAGATGCTGTCGACAAACAGGAACAACTAGAGAGAATAAAACGCGCGAGACGAGTACCGTCTGCTAGCGACTTACGTTGTCAGGTGATCTCGGCTGGTTTTGTGACTCGCTGATCGTGTTCATTCTAGCGTGAAATAGTTAACGTCCCGTCTGTCGGAGACCTGGGATGATACAGGCCTTCTTGTAGTTTGTGGTTGATTCTGTCTGCTGAAGACTTGAAGCTGCGCCCCTCTAGACTCGCATCTTGTCTGCTGAGGATCTGGAGCTGCGCCTCTCTAGACTCGCATCCTGTCAGGACCTGGAGCTGCGCCCCTCTAGTCTCACATCCTGTCAGGACCTGGAGCTGGGCCCCTCTAGTCTCACATCCTGTCAGGACCTGGCGCTAGGCCCCTCTCTCACATCCTGTCAGGCCCCTCTAGATTCGCATCCTGTCAGGACTTTAAGCTGTGCCCCTCTAGTCTCACGTCCTGTCAGGACCTGGCGCTAGGCCCCTCTAGTCTCACATCCTGTCAGGCCCCTCTAGATTCGCATCCCGTAAGGACCAGGAGCCTCGCCCCTCTAGACTCGCATCCTGTAAGGACCTGGAGCTGGGCCCCTCTAGTCTCACATCCTGTCAGGACCTGGAGCTGGGCCCCTCTAGTCTCACATCCTGTCAGGACCTGGAGCCTCGCCCCTCTAGTCTCACATCCTGTCAGGACCTGGAGCTGGGCCCCTCTAGTCTCACATCCTGTCAGGACCTGGAGCTGGGCCCCTCTAGTCTCACATCCTGTCAGGACCTGGAGCCTCGCCCCTCTAGTCTCACATCCTGTCAGGACCTGGAGCTGGGCCCCTCTAGTCTCACATCCTTTCAGGACCTGGAGCTGGGCCCCTCTAGACTCACATCCTGTCAGGACCTGGAGATGGGCCCCTCTAGTCTCACATCCTGTCAGGACCTGGAGCCTCGCCCCTCTAGTCTCACATCCTGTCAGGACCTGGAGCTGGGCCCCTCTAGTCTCACATCCTGTCAGGACCTGGAGCTGGGCCCCTCTAGACTCACATCCTGTCAGGACCTGGAGCTGGGCCCCTCTAGTCTCACATCCTGTCAGGACCTGGAGCCTCGCCCTTCTAGTCTCACATCCTGTCAGGACCTGGAGCTGGGCCCCTCTAGACTCACATCCTGTCAGGACCTGGAGCTGGGCCCCTCTAGTCTCACATCCTGTCAGGACCTGGAGCCTCGTCCTTCTAGTCTCACATCCTGTCAGGACCTGGAGCTGGGCCCCTCTAGTCTCACATCCTGTCAGGACCTGGAGCTGGGCCCCTCTAGTCTCACATCCTGTCAGGACCTGGAGCTGGGCCCCTCTAGACTCACATCCTGTCAGGACCTGGAGCTGGGCCCCTCTAGTCTCACATCCTGTCAGGACCTGGAGCCTCGCCCTTCTAGTTTCACATCCTGTCAGGACCTGGAGCTGGGCCCCTCTAGTCTCACATCCTGTCAGGACCTGGAGCTAGGCTCCTCCAGACTCGCATCCTGTAATGCTAACTGGAAGAAACACCAAGAGTGCCCAGCCTTACACAGAAGACAATCGGTACACTCATTCCGAAGGAGACTGTGCACCCTATCATCCGCCGGGAGTGCAATTAGGCATGTTCTAATGTTGTCGGGGCAAAGTAGTGATGGGACAGGTGAGCCAGGAAATGCAGGCAGGGCACGGGCAGTTAATGCAGGTAGGGCAAGAGTAGTGATAGAACAGGGGGGGGGGGGGCAGGTAGGACACGTGTATTCATGGGACAGGCGGGGTACGGATAGTTATAGCATATCTGGGGCGTGTGTAGTGATGGAACAGGGGGGGGGGGGGGGCAGGTAGGACACGTGTATTCATGGGACAGGCGGGGTACGGATAGTTATAGCATAGCTGGGGCGTGTGTAGTGATGGAAAACGTTTAGACATGCACGGAAGTACGAGGCGTGTTCAAATGAAACCGGACCTAACTGCACCAAGTGAACATACGTACGATGCGCATGATGACGTTACTTCTGATGGAAACAGCACATACCAACAGTCAACTTTGCAAAATGTATTTATCCTCCGACTCATAGTTTCTTCAACAGACCGTTGAAAACATGGTGGGTGTGATACGGAATCCGTCCAGAGTTGATCAGCGAGCGGTGATTCTGTTTCTAACAGCTGAAGGATGTCGACCAGTTGACATTCATTGCTGGCAGTGTGTGGTGACAAAAGTGTGACGAAAACAACAGTGAAGAACTGGACAACGATGTTTAAAGAAGGACACGAGTTAATAACAGATCTTCCGAGACCAGGTCAGGCACATATTGTTGCGTTAGAAGATGTCATCAACAAAATTGATGCAGCAATTCGAGTGGACCGTCGCCGGAGCTTACATTCGCCACACATTTGTCACCATACACTGCCTGCATTCTGCGATGAATATCAGCTGGTCGACATCCTTCAACTGTTAGAAACGGAATCGCTGATCAACTCTGGACGGATTCCGTATCACACCCACCATGTTTTCAACAGCCTGCTGAGGAAACTATGAGTCGGAGGATGATGAAATTTTGCATACTTGAAGGTTGGTATGTGCTGTTTACATCAGAAACGACGTCATCGTGCGCATCGTACGTATGTTCACTGATGCAGTTAGGTCCGGTTTCATTTGAACACGCCTCGTACTGATAGAACACATTCAGACATGTACGGACGAGTAGTGATGGAACACATTCAGACATGTACGGACGAGTAGTGATGGAACACATTCAGACATGTACGGACGAGTAGTGATGGAACACATTCAGACATGCACGCACAAGCACACAAAAAACATACGTACACACATTGTGAATAAATGTAAACTTGACAAGGTCAGAACAGAGCAAGTGTTTGGTTCTTGACAATTTCAACAAGGCTTGTACCGGGATCGTACTCACACCTAATCACCTGCATCCAGGCGATAATCGATTTGTTCAAAGGTAAGTATAACCACATGAAAATATCAAGACAGAACCAATTTAGTAATTGAAGACATCTGATAGATTCATTCTAGATTTAAGCTGCAAGGAACGTGACATAATATCAGTCTGAAAATATTAGAAACACAATTACCATCAAACGATAATGTCATTCATTTAATTACTACAACGTTACATTAACAGGAATTTCCATTACAAAAATATCTTCAGCTGGTTTTGTGGTTGGAAGATCGTCTTGCTGAACTAAGCTGACTCTTGGCGATACTTCTTTCGTTGCAGGTTACAGTGGCTCTTCGTGTATCACCTGCTGTATTTGAGAAGGTGAACCGGACTCCTCCTAGCTGTAGTTCAATGCGAGGCTCCTAAGTAAGCTCGCCGTTATGGGGATTACAGTGTCCATCCCCACGTCGTTGCCGAGATTTATGTGACACTACCTCTTTCCAGAAGCATTGGTCAGCATCTGAGGTGGAGGTCTTAATCAGTATGTTTCACCTGACCCTGACCATTCGTCTCTCCCACCTTAGTCAGTATGTTTCACCTGACCTTGAGCATTCGTCTCTCCCACCTAGATCAGCATGTTTCACCTGGCCTTGACCATTCGTCTCTCCCACCTAGATCAGCATGTTTCACCTGACCTTGACCATTCGTCTCTCCCACCGAGATCAGCATGTTTCACCTGACCTTGACCATTCGTCTCTCCCACCTAAATCAGCATGTTTCACCTGACCTTGACCATTCGTCTCTCCCACCTAGATCAGCATGTTTCACCTGACCTTGACCATTCGTCTCTCCCACCGAGATCAGCATGTTTCACCTGACCTTGACCATTCGTCTCTCCCACCTAGATCAGTATGTTTCACCTGACCTTGACCATTCTTCCCTCCAATTAAGCAGCTCAGAGACTAAGAAAACCAATCCAAATTATCTGCAAGAAGAAATCGTGTCAAACGTAATGAACGTGCCCTCACATCCGGCCTGAGATTGAATCCTCCAATGCCTGCTTGGGCAAGATGAACTACTGACACCAATTTCGTCTAGACTGGCTGTATCGAGACGAACTCCGCCAGGGTTCTGGAGGTCTAGCACAGAACGACACACACCAAGCTATTATATAAATGTGGCGCTACAAAATAATCTGTTATCTGGACAGCATGCGTCCAATTAAATCGTTATTCTGAGCAGAGGTCATAGATCGTTATACTCAATCCTTCTTCGTCTTTGGAATCTTGGAGCTTTCCCAGAATAAGTCGGGCCATGACCTATTCTAGATCAGATGGTCGGGCTGTATATCTGTAATAAAATACATTGTCAGAGTAACAGGTGTTGTACGTAATAGTGGGCATAACTGTGCACGTGAGGTTTCCGTAAACATGGCTTCCAGTTCTATTGTCTTCCCATGGAACTGTACAATAACATCGTGTCGGATATGAAATCTGTAACATAACACCGATTCAGATATGCAACATTGTGTTATTGATACAACACCTTTTCGAAGGCACACCATCTTATAAGACAATAAATACTTTCTCAGAGACACAACACCTAAGACATACAACAAGTTGTAATAAATAAACCTTTTTTCAGATATGGCCAACACAGTTATACATCAAAACGTGAATACATTTATTCAACATAACGTGAATACACCTGTCGTGGTGTGGATACATGTAACTCTTTAGATAAGTAAACTACTTAGCGAAATCTAAACTCCACCACACTACAACAAACCCATTACCAATACACTACAACCAACACATTATCAACAACCTACAACGAACACACTACCAATACACTACCAACACACTACCAACACACTACCTATACCCTACAACCAACCCATTACCAACACACTACAACTAACACACAACCAACATACCACCAACACACTAAAACAAACACACTACCAACACACTACCAACACACTACCAACACACTACCTATACCCTACAACCAACCCATTACCAACACACTACAACCAACACACTACAACCAACACACTACAACCAACATACTATTAACACACTACAACCAACTCTACCAATTCACTACAACCAACACACAACCAGCATACTACAAACACACTACCAACATACTACCAACGTACTACAACCAACACACTGCAACCAACACACAACAACAAATATACTACTAACACACTACCAACACACTACAAGTAACACACTACAACCAACACTCTACAACCAACATAATACTAACACACTACCAACACACTACCAACACACTACCAACACATTACCAACACACTATAACCAACACACTACCAACACAGCAACATAGCCAGTTATATCCTATCCTAGTACCCGTGCATCAAATATAATGTTTAACACTTAAACCACACCGACGCTAAGACACTCTGGCACAAACAATAAACCTTATATTCCCTCTACTTGACGAATGCCCAGCATACACTCAGAAATACCAGAATACAGGTCACACAAAAGAAAAATGTATTTCAGATACATTTACCAAAGTCAATAAGCACAGCAACTACATACCTGCTGTACCTGACATCGCTTGCACGCGCACTGATGGACCGTCCGTTCTAAGGCTCCCAGGTTCTCTCTATCATCCCTGGTACAAAAAAAATTCCTAACCCTTCTATCTTGACCAGACTGGTGACTTAACCAGATTCTAACACAAATCACGGTCCGGGTGACTCGATTGTAGATATAGATAAACCTATCTTTGGAAATCAGACCTGGGCTGGAATCGAGTTTCTCTGAGCTCTTCTCCGTTGATTTCATGGACATCGGGTGACATCTTTAGATGTGGATATTACAACTGCGCCACGTTGACTTCTAACTGAAAAGCTACTCTGGACTGGAATTCTTGCGTTTGGCGCAGTTATGCAAACGAAATATGAGTTTAATTCTCTTGTCTCAAGGTGAAAACAAACCCCGTCATATTAATGTCTTAATAAGGGGATATTTGAACTGCTTTCCGCTGACCTCTAACTGGAAACCTATTCTAGATTATCGCTTGCAATTAGATAAGTTATATTTACCAAGGCTGTCACTGATGCGTCTGATGTCTCTATATGGGTCATTGTTATTGTGGCAGAGTCCAGGTTTTCACTGGACTTTTTCTATCTATAATATTATCACGTACATCCACATCATTCACGACCACACACGGCAAATAACATAGTATGCAGCGGGTTGCAGATTTATTACATAAATATCAACAAAATCAACATACAGCAAAAGCGATATTATTACAAATGAACATACACAATATTTTTTAAGAGAGTGCACTGAAATTACAAACAACACAAGAAATTCATCTTAACTAAATAATCATATCTTATAATTTTTCTGTATTATTAATAACTTCGTGGAGGTTGTAAGTATAAGCTTTCGACGATTGCCCTCAATATAATACAACCCAGTTCTAGCCGCACACTCCCCTCTCCTTATCTGCACGCTCAACACACTCTCAAAAACTCGTCTTCACGATCGTATTCTATGCATCCACTCACACTCAGATCCCCTCAGACGGGTGATCTTGACATACAGCCAATCTATTCAACGTATACTCACATGTGATCCCACACTCAATCAATCTGCGTATACACACACTCCGGAACATACACCGTTCCCTCAGTGTCCTTCACACCACACAAATCTAGATATCTTCTAGTCACAGGGCGCCTAACACGTACCCTATAGAGCGACTGGCCAACACTCAAAAGCGTATTCTGGTTCAGTCACCCTGCATACCATTCTATCTCTCTAACATTCGTCAAACAGCCTATCAATCTCTCTTCTATAAAGTCGTCGAGCTAAACTGAACCCTAGCTAAATTATGTATCTCTCGCTTTGTCTCTCTCTCTCTCTCTCTCTCTCTCTCTCTCTCTCTGTCTCTCTATTTCCATGGCCAGCTAAAATTTGTCTAGTATTATACATTCTCAAACAGTATTAGAACTGTCCAATGGGCCTCTGTGGGATGTCTGACCCTGCGTTCATCTAGTTTAGATCTACCTCCATTTACTTGTTATTGTCCCGAATCATTCTGAATTCCTTTCACTCAAAATATCCTAGCAAGTCCTGATGGCCTCTGTCTGTCACTAACCCCTCACTACCCACATCGGAACGCCAGAGTGGTCAGCTCCTATCCCCTACTTGTACTGGAGACATTCTTTCCATCAAACCCCCGATTTCCTTTGTCGACTTAGTGTCGAGACGGTGAGTGACCTTGACACGCATACAGGTGCCTCTGTTCTCAGAGTCGCCGACTCTTTCACCCATGCCCTAAACGCTCATGCTCCGGCTGGAACTGTTACATCATTCAGGCGTTCGTTTGGTTTGTTCATCTCTTCGTCCTCTCACTAACTGATTTTGACTACTTAACCTCGGTTTTAATGTTGGTGCCAACACCCGACACTCCACTGGCCGGCATCAGGTCATCTTCTGCGACCAGGTTTTCCTCTCCCACCCCTTGCTGGGTCAGTCTTTTTTCCAATGTGAATGTTTGCCCAAAGGTCAGTCTGTGACAGAATGGCACATCTTCCGTTTCTGGGTAGACTAAATTGTTAATTTGTTCAGAACTGGATTTTAATTTGGGAGAGCGGGATTTATTTAACACAAAAGTGTTTGGCCTTCAGCTTGGGTTGAGGTACTGAAACTGTATTATAGGGGGAAATATGTCCTTAATGCTTTCACGATTCTTAAACTACTGGGTGCTATGACGGTGTGTCCCGTGTGTGGGTCTGTCACATAACGCAGGATCCACTGAATTGTCGGACAGTGTGCGCACCTTTGGTACCCAAAGAACGGACTGGCAAGCACAACATGAACCGCATGGGGGTAATGTTAACCAATTCCCAGAAGAAAGGTGACAATGTGGATGCTGTATCGTACTGTAAAGATCTGGTCATGCTTCTGAATGCAGTTAGAAGAAAACATTTGGCCTGTTGACTAGTCGAGCACTGCTCCGTCATGACTAGCCAGTTCACATACGACTCGATTTACCCAGGAGAAAATTGATCTACTAAGATGGCACTTTTTTAACATCCACCTGACAGACCCGACTGAGGGTGAGCTTCGCCTTCTTGTTTAGTGCACTAAAACTGCGTCTTCCTGTTTAGTGCACTAAAACGTCTTCCTGTTTAGTGCACCAAAACGTCTTTCTGTTTAATCCACTAAAACGTCTTCCTGTTTAGTGCACTAAAACTACGTCTTCCTGTTTAGTGCGGTGAGACAAAACATGGTGAGATAAAACATTTTGAGACACAACACGCCTTATAAGACACAACACGCTAAGACACAACACGCTAAGACACAACACGCTAAGACACAACACGTTAAGACACAGCACGCTAAGACACAACACAAGAAAACAAACGTAGAAGCCCAATACATGGATCACAAACACTCCGGTGTGAGACCACTAGATGGTCTTGTTGACCTGACATAACTAAGAACTACTTCTGCGCCATGTTTTCTCAGCTCAGTTGAGAAGATTGTCAAACAACAAGCCATGGGTGAGCCAGGCGTCATGTGGGCACACAATATCAACTACATATTTTCGCTCGTACGTCATACTGTCACTTTCTGATGTCTGCGGGAACTTGAGCGTGCAAGTGGGCGCTCTAACAATACCGAGACCGATAATCTGCAAAAGTCGACATGTTTGACTGATCATTAGTTGCGATTCTAACTAACAGCTGATAGCTAACCTCACACAGCTGATAGCTAACTCCACACAGTTGATAGCTAACCGAACACAGCTGATAGTTAACCCCACACAGCTGATAGTTAACTCCACAAAGTTGATAGTTAACACCCCACAGTTGATAGCTAACCCCACACAGCTGATAGCTAACCACACACAGCTGATAGCTACCCCCACACAGCTGATAGCTAACCCCACACAGCTGATAGTTAACTCCACACACTTGATAGTTAACCCCACACAGCTGATAGCTACCCTCACACAGCTGATAGCTACCCCCACACAGCTGATAGTTAATATATCACTCCAATGATACATACAAAATATTACGATCATTATGCGCAACGCTAATCAGACCTTCCCATAACCAGCTGTTACATACATTGTACTCGCTGTTATAACCTGCTCAATCAGACCTTTTCATAACCAGCTGTTACAGACATTGTACTCGCTGTTATAACCTGCTCAATCAGACCTTCCCATAACCAGCTGTTCCAGACCTTGTACTCGCTGTTATAACCTGCTCAATCAGACCTTCCCATAACCAGCTGTTACAGACATTGTACTCGCTGTTATAACCTGCTCAATCAGACCTTCCCATAACCAGCTGTTACAGACATTGTACTTGCTGTTATAATCTGATCAATCAGACCTTCTCATAACCAGCTGTTCCAGACCTTGTACTCGCTGTTATAACCTGCTCAATCAGACCTTCCCATAACCAGCTGTTCCATATCTTGTACTCGCTGTTATAACCTGCTCAATCAGACCTTCCCATAACCAGCTGTTGCAGACCGTGTATTCGCTGTTATAACCTGATCATTCTCTATTCATATTTCTCTAGATTTTCGCAGTTCATCCTATAAGTATTCTTTCTCTTTTTAATGTTTATTGCATCACTAGCGCTTGTCGACTTGTCCCCCTGTGTTCTATGTACTTTATATATGTCCATGAAGGGAAGCGACATTTAACCCAGGCACTATATGGACTCCCCTCCTCCGTGCCACGGGCCTCAATAATTGGAGTGAAGGCCGTCTTGTCTCTGTCATCAAACGGTCATACTCAGGAACGACTCAGAAAACCCGGCCTACAGTGTGTAGAAGAGAGAAGAATTCGAGGTGACAATACAGGTTTATAAGATGATCAGAGGAATGGATAAATTAGACTATAACAAGTTAGTTTTTTTAATACAACCACCTACAATAACACGAGGGAACAGCTACAAATCAACTAAAGAGAGGTCCAGATTAGATATTAGGAAATATTTTTAGCCAGAGAGTGGCGAATGCTTGGAATGCATTGCCACAGGAAGTAGTGGAGGCAGGGACAGTTAATGCATTTCAGAATAAATTAGATCAGAGTCTTCTAAACCCGTATAAAGACGTTCAGTTAAGCTCAACTCTTTCTGTCAGTTTTTGGTCTTCTGGTGTTATAGCCAATTTTAAGATCCGCCTGAACAAAGACGGCGGTAGTCATTAGATCCACACCTCCATCCCAATTGACTGGTCAGCAATCAAGCTTACTTAGCTACTCTCCTTTTGAATCATATTGACTCCTATCGCTTCTTGTCACTGTCGTTATTAATTGTGACAGCTTGACGTGTGATTGTCACCTATCTCCACCACCCTTACTCTGGACTCACTCAACCAAAGATTGTCACCTATCTCAACCCTCCTTACTCTGGACTCACTCAACCCAAAGATTGTCAGACTACCGAACCGTTTTTTTTTAGTTCATCATTCTTCACAACACGCCGGCCTCGCTAGCCGGGCGACGCGAGGTGAACTCTGACCAGTCTCGCTAACCGGGCGACGCGAGGTGAACTCTGACCAGTCTCGCTAGCCGGGCGACGCGAGGTGAACTCTGACCAGTCTCGCTAGCCGGGCGACGCGAGGTGAACTCTGACCAGTCTCGCTAACCGGGCGACGCGAGGTGAACTCTGACGAGTCTCGCTAACCGGACGACGCGAGGGGAACTCTGACGAGTCTCGCTAACCGGACGACGCGACGTGAGACCCGTGCCCTCTAAATGAGACATTATTCCCTGTCCCAACTCATTTTAGCTTCAGAGAATAAGCTGCTGTCTCTAACCTTCATACATTCCTGGCGGATGACCCTGTTACATACTGCTCTCTGACACATGACCCTGTTACATACTGCTCTCTGACACATGACCCTGTTACATACTGCTCTCTGACACATTACCCTGTTACATACTGCTCTCTGACACATAACCCTGTTACATACTGTTCTCTGACACATAACCCTGTTACATACTGCTCTCTGACACATTACCCTATTACATACTGTTCTCTGACACATAACCCTGTTACATACTGCTCTCTGACACATAACCCCGTTACATAGTGCTCTCTGACACATAACCCTGTTACACCGCCACCATGGTAAAAGTGTGTCGTGCTGCAGTGCTAATCACTATGTTCAGACCTGCGACACTTGGACAGTGTATAGCAGGTGATCCCACGTGATAGGTCGTCGAGGATCAGCTGGCAGGGCAATGTACATAACTCTGACATTCTCAACAGGTCAAACATGGTCAGCGTTCATTGGCTTTTGAAAAAACTCTAAAAAAGATGGACGGAACCCATTGTTCGTGTACACGATACGTCGCTCCTCAAACAAGTTGCAATGTGGTGAGTTCAGAACAGGGAGATGTTTGATATGGGTGACGAGGGAGGGGGAGGGGGAAGATGAAACGCTGCGAAGGGGAAGGTGTGGACGGGAGGGGTGGCAGGATGCTGAAATGCTAAAGAGTGAGTCTTTACAAATTTTTTTTTAAAGTATTTATGTCACATCCTGGCGTGCTAGATCCCCACAAGGTGCTCAGATCGATGAGTAAAACTTTACCACTGAGACTCAGAGAAAGTGAGCTCCCCGAAAAAAAAACAACGCACGACAATTGCACAGCTGCCTTCTGGCATGTGTGACCTTACGGCGCACAGTCTGCCGTGCCATGATTGGACTGCCATTACCACTGCTCACACACAAAGTGACAATTGGTCACACACAAAGTGATAACTGGTCACACACAAAGTGACAACTGCTCACACACAAAGTGACAACTTCTCACACACAAAGTGACAACTGCTCACACACAAAGTGACAACTGCTCACACACAAAGTGACAACTGCTCACACATAAAGTGACATCTGCTCACACACAAAGCCAGCAATACACATTTATTCACGTATCTTAAAAGAGAAAGTGTGTACGGGTGTTAGCCCGCGCAATCTACGTGAAAACTCAGTATTCCAGAATGTTCTGTAATGTATCGCCTGCCATGTCATTGCGGCATGTTCTAGCCATCAAGGGGTGCCTGAGATTCCTCTCTTCTGGATAATTGAACCAATGTATCCAGTTTCCATGGATTCATAGTTGGCCTACTTGTCAACACAGTAGATAAACAAACAGTTATGGGAGAGTCTATTGAATGTATGACACAGATCGCTGGACACAGATCGCTGGACACAGATCGCTGGACAAAGATCACTGGACACAGATCGCTGGACACAGATCGCTGGACACAGATCGCTGGACACAGATCACTGGACACAGATTGCTGGACACAGATCGCTGGACACAGATCACTGGACACAGATCGCTGGACACAGATCACTGGACACAGATCGCTGGACACAGATTGATGGACACAGATCGCTGGACACAGATCGCTGGACACAGATCGCTTGACCCAACAGAGGAACACGAAATTTTGAGGAAATTAGGGATAGAAAGAAAATGCATGCACGAAATAAGTTAGACATTTAAGATACTTCTAGAACATTCAAAAAGTCATAACAGATTACTGAAAACAATACTAGTCAAAACATTAAAGATAGTTAACCACTGCCATAAACAGGAGGATAACATTTGGTAATGGTAAGAGGAGGAAGACGTTGGAGATCCACTGTCGCGGACCTTCGTATGTGCGTCTGATCCGTTCTGGTCTGATCTGATCTGATCTGGTCTGGTCTGATCTGGTCTGATCTGATCTGATCTGGTCTGGTCTGATCTGGTCTGATCTGATCTGATCTGGTCTGGTCTGATCTGGTCTGATCTGATCTGATCTGGTCTGGTCTGATCTGGTCTGGTCTGATCTAGTCTGATCTGATCTGGTCTGATCTAGTCTAGTCTAGTCTGGTCTGGTCTGGTCTGGCCTAGTCTGATCTTATCTGATCTAACCTGGACTGGTCTGATTTGATCTAGTCTGGTCTAGTCTGGTCCGATCTGGTCTGATCTGGTCTGGTCTGGTTCGGTCTGATCTCGTCTGATCTTTTTTTTTTTTATTTGCGTGCGCCTAATTTTTCTAATCCTCAACGCGGTGTGCGTTGCACTGTGTTTTTATTTTGCGCCTGTCGGCCCAGTGCATCCGACTTCAGCATGCATTTTATGTATAGGTCTGCTTCCTCCTGCATTTTCTAAGGGTTTGCTTCTCTAGGGTAACGGCCGGTGCTGTGATGGGGATCGAACCCAGCACCTTCTGGTTGTGAGCCGTGCCACTTAACCACTACGTCACGCCGTCCCCCTATCACGTCTGATCTGAACTGACCTGTCCCGATCTGATCTGACACCCCTGAGACGAATATCGTCCGTTCAGAACACATTAGTGAAAGTCAGCTGACGTGACTGGCAACTGCTGGTTCATAGATCATGTTGGCTGTTGTTCTCATGGCACTTTCTTGATGGAACGGCTCGTCCATGAGTGTCTAATATGGAACGGCTCGTCCATGAGTGTCTAATATGGAACGGCTCGTCCATGAGTGTCTAATATGGAACGGTTCGTCCTTGAGTGTCTAATATGGATCGACTCGTCTATGAGTATATGATGGAGTCACTCATCCATGAGTGTATGATGGAACGACTCATCCATGAGTGTCTATGATGGAACGACTCATCCATGAGTGTATGATGGAACGACTCATCCATGAGTGTCTATGATGGAACGACTCATCTATGAGTGTATGATGGAGTCACTCATCCATGAGTGTCTATGATGGAACTTCTCGTCTTCGGGTGACTACGCATTTCTCAACAGACTATTTTGTTGTTGAAGCTTTTCTTGATATCATGTATATCCTTCTTGAGTAGAAGGCTCCACAACTCTCCACAACAACCATTTACTCGGATCAGCCAGTAACACGCAGACTAACTAGCTTGGTTGGAAGGAAAGCTCTAGAGCAAAAACTTCCCACATGATACACGAACATCTGTGAACTTGCTTTACGTGCAAATGGAGACCAATAAAAAACTTGATTTGACACGCAATGCCTGGGGCGCTGTTGGAACCAGGATCTGTAACGAGTTTTCTGAAGGCCGCTTGCGGTTTCTTGTGTTGTATGGGGCCTGGTATATCAATCCAGTCCTGGGACACTGAGCTGTAGCAGGTGATATGTCCTGGGGGACTGGACTACATGAGGTGATAAGTCCTGGGGCACTGGACTACATGAGGTGATAAGTCCTGGGGCACTGGGCTGTAGCTTGTGATAAGTCCTGGGGCACTGGACTACATGAGGTGATAAGTCCTGGGGCACTGGGCTGTAGCAGGTGATAAGTCCTGGGGCACTGGGCTGCAGAAGGGGACACATGACGCTGGCTAGTTCATCTTTTTGTGCACATAAGGTCATTATGCTACCATAAGGTCATCATGCTACCATTAGGTCATCATGCTGCCATAAGGTCATCATGCTACCATAAGGTCATCATGCTACCATAAGGTCATCATGCTACCATAAGGTCATCATGCTACCAGGTTCAGTGTAACTACTCCTGGTCGCCACACACAACCTCCCCCTCTCCCTCCCCCTCCCCCACCCAGCCGTTGCTCTGAGATGTTCTATCCCCATCTCTATACTGATGTGTGTGCCAGGGTCCTTGAATCTTTTTTCACAAATCTGAAATACTGAGAACCGTTCCTTCCAATCGTTTGTGTTCTAGTTTTCCTGTAGCGTGGTTCTACTCTACAGAGTTCACTGGCCTGGTCTTACAGACACTTGCACACCTTCATTTGTTCATCCTTCCTGCTCACCTTCAGTTAACTTAACTTAACTTAACTTAACTTAACGTCTTTATACTGGTTTAGAAGACCCTGCAGAGTCTGTATACAACCAGTTACATTTACATCACCTTGCTCTAAAAGCTATGCGCATCCAATATATTCTTAAATGCATTAACTGTCCCTGCCTCCACTACCTCCCCTGGCAATCCATTCCAAGCAGACACCACTCTCTGACTAAAAAAATATTTCCTAATATCTAACCTGGACCTCTCTTTAATCAGCTTGTAGCTATGCCCTCGTGTTATTGTGGGTGGCTGTATTTTTTAAAAAACTTGTTATAGTCTAATTTATCGATTCCTCTGATCATCTTATAAACCTGTATTAAGTCACCACGAATTCTTCTCTCTTCTAGACACTGTAGGCCGGTTTTTCTGAGTCGTTCCTCGTAACTGTAATTCTGAAATCCCACTATCAGCTTTGTCGCTCTTTCTTGTATTCTTTCCAGCATGTTTATATCCCCTCTACGATAAGAACTCCACACCTGTACACAGTACTCCAATCTAGGTCTAACTAAAGCTTTATACAGTTTGACGATCACTTCCTTGCTCCTATGTTTAATATTTCTTTTTATCATACCTAACATTGCATTTGCCTTTTTCACTGTTACCTTAACTTGCTCACTCACCTTACCTGTATGATCTATTATAACCCCTAGGTCCCTTTCCTTATCTATCTTTCTAATATTATTTTCTCCCATTCTGTAATTATGTTCCATATAGTATCTACCCATGTGGGTGACTGTACATTTATCTAAACTCCATTTTCCAGTTTACAGACCATTCTTGAATTTTATCAAAATCCGACCTCAATATATCCACTTCCGCTTTAGATGAGACACTACTGCATAGTTTTGTGTCATCAGCAAATTTTGCAATCATGGATCCCATATCAATGTCCAAATCATTTACATATATCAAGAACAAAATTGGTCACAAAACCGAGCCCTGTGGCACACCACTTTTCACTTCACACCCCTCAGAGTACTCCTTATTTATGCCCACCCTCTGCATTCTTCCCGTTAACCAAATTTCAATCCATTTGGCAACTTCCCCACCTATTCCATGTGATTTTAACTTTTGAAATAATCTTTGATGAGGTACTCTATCAAAGGCCTTTGCAAAGTCTAGATAAATAACACCCACTGGCTCCCCTTTATCTATGATTTTAGTAACCTCCTCCATGAATTCTAATAGATTTGTTAAGCATGATCTCCCTCTAAGTAAACCCATGCTGACTATTTCTAATTAGATTAAATTTGTCTAAATGCATTACAATGTTTTCTTTGATTATTGACTCTAACAATTTACAGACTATGCTCGTTAAACTCACTGGTCTATAATTTGCTGGATCTGATTTTTTGCCTTTTTTAATAAGGGGATCACTCCTGCATCTTTCCAATCCCGTGGAACAATCCCTTTTGTAAGTGATTGAGAACATAATATAGCCAATGGTTTTGCTAGTTGATCTCTAATTTCATACAGCAATTTTGGATGAATACCATCTTGACCTGGACATTTATTCACTTTCAACCCCTCCAATTTTTAAAAAACCATTTCCTCTGTAATACAGATTGATCTTAATCCCGCTGTATCCATGTCTCTTTGAAAAATATCTATATGCTCTGGGATCTTGGAGCAGTCCTCTTTTGTGTAGATGGTGCCAAAGTAGTGATTGAGTAGATTAGCTGCCTCCCTATTCTCACTTACTATTTTTCCTGTACTGTCTATGAGAGGGCCTACTTTGTCTTTCGTTCTTTGTTTATTTCTAACATAAGAGAAGAAGCTTTTACTGTCAGTCTTGATCCTCTGAGCAAGTTTTTTTTTCAAAGTCTATTTTTGCTTTTTTTTTCTTCACTTTCTGAGATATGTTGAGTCGTCCATTCTTCATGTACACCTTCAGTTGTCCCTCCTTCCTTCCTTCACACCTTCAGTTGTCCATCCTTCCTTTTTGCACACCTTTAGTTGTCCATCTTTCCTGCACACCTTCAGTTGTACCTCCGTCCTGCACACCTTCAGTTGTCCATCCATCCTCCATGTTCAGTTACTCTCTCCCACTGTGAGGTTTTCCTAGCGACGAGAGACATGCTCGCGATGACGTCATGAAACGGGAGAAAATATTTCTGGCAGTTCTGATGCCGTTCTATTATTTGTGCGTGAAATAGTCTGGAGACCAACCGTTAAGCCGCCCTGGGTCTGCTGTCAGTGTTTACTTAAGTCAGTTAGAGCCAACAATGTCTGCACGCATGTTGAACTAACAGAAATATGATTTACCTGCAGCTTCTTGAGTTCCCAGGTAGGCGAAACTTAATGCACACAATGTCACAGAGTCTCACTGAGTATGTTTGTCTGAAACTTAATGCACACAATGTCACAGAGTCTCATCTAGTCTCTTCGAGTCGCACTGAGTATGTTTGACTGTGTGGCAGTTCCAGCTGGAGCATGGGCGTTTAGAGCAGGAGAGATAGGGCTGTCAACTTTGGGAACAACCCGTCTCAACACTAGGTCGACAAAGGAAATGATGGGCTTAGGTGGAAGACTTTGTCTGGTACAAATGGGGAGGGGTGTTCGGACCTGGGGTGGAGGTTCGTAGCTGACCGTTCTGGCGTTCCGAATTAGCGTAGTTGGGGGGGGGAGGGGGGGGGGGTTGGTGTCAACGACATTTGTAACAGTTCCAGTTGGAGCATGGGCGTTAATGGCAAGGTTGATGGGACCGGCGATTCTGGGAACAAAGGTTACCTGAATGTTTAGGGGTTAGGGGGAAGAGTGTGTCTAGTACAGGTGAGGGTTCGGGGCTGATCAATCTGGCCTTCCGTTTAAGCGTACTGAGGGGTTGGTGACAGTCAGAGGCTGCCACGGCTTGCTACTACTTTTAGAGTGACAGGAATTCGGGGTTATTCGTCCAAATTAGAGTGATGGCTAAGTCAGACAACCCACAGAAGACCATTGGACAGCCATGTTCTTTGAGACTATTAAATACGCTGTAAAGTTGAACTCAAACAGACTAGCTGGGAAGAAAACTGAGACGCTATCGGGAATCAGAGTGAGTGAGTCTGCAGGGGGACTGGACCAGTATAAACCTCGAGTTTTGGCCAGTCGCTCTATAGGTGTTCATGTTGGACACCCTGTGAGCAGTAAGAGATCTGAATGTGTGTCGTACGTGCAGGACACCGAGTGAACGATGCGTCATCTAATTACATATGAATGTACAGATTCGTGTGAATACGTGAAGTGATCTAAGTAATTGTGAATTCACAGATAGCCTGATTGTCAGTGATCTGGTTGTATGTGAATGTATAGATCGTCTAAGCACGAGATCTGAATGTCTGTGGTATGTGCAGGACACTTTGGGAACGATGTGTGTTCTAATTGTATGTGTATGCACAGATCGACTGAGTATGTGACCATAATTGAGTGTTATCCGACTATAAGTGAGATCTAATTACATATGAATGCACAGTTCACCTGAGCATACGTGAACCGATTGTATTTGCATGTACAGATCACCTGACTGGAGGTGATCTGGTTATGTGTGAATGCACAGAACGACTGAGGAAGTAATCCGACGAGTTTGTGATTGTGTTTTGAGTGTGCAGATAAGGGGAGTTCAGCCGCAAGAGCCTGGGTTATATAATTGGTGAGGTGGGGGGGGGGGGGGTGGCGGGGGGGGGGGGGATGGAATCAAAAGCAAGTGCTTAGAAACTTCCTATGTAGTTCAATATATATATATAAGGATTATTTAGTTTAGATGTACTTTGTTCTTTTTGTTAATATTGTTTTGTTTTGTTGTGTTATGATAAGATAGTGTTTAGTGTGTTATTGACTGTGTGAAGTCGTGTCGTGGTGTGGATACATGCTGTAACTCTTCAGATAAGTAAACTACTCAGCGAAACCTAGACTCTACCACATGTTGTAACTCTTCAGATAAGTAAACTACTCAGCGAAACCTAGACTCTACCACATATATTATTTTGGTCGAAGTGACCAGCTAATCTTTGATAGGAGAACTACTAGGCAACTCTAAACCCTTACGCTGTCACGACTGTTTCAGTTTCTATATACCGGGGACATTTGTGTTTGGACCAGGCTTCATCTATATGCCGACAAGGTCAAGGACAGTTTTAAAAGTATCATATCTTTGTCAAAGATGATACGAAGTTTTCACAGCTGTGGTCGAGGATAAAGTGGGATGATCCCAGCTACGATAAATTACAAATCGTTGAACTCATAGATGTAGTCAAAGATAAAGTGTGGTGCTGACAGCTATCGTCAATGATATAAGCTAGCTGTAGTCAAGGATAAAGTGTGGTGCTGACAGCTATCGTCAATGATAAAAGCTAGCGCTCGCAGTTGTCGTCAGGGAGAAAGTGAGGTCTTGATAACTAAGGTTATGGTTATAATGCGACACCAGCGGCTGGGGGTTAAGGTTACAACGTGACGCTCGCAGTTGAGTTTAAGGTTACAACGTGACGCTCGCAGCTGAGGTTAAAGTTAGAACGTGACGCTAATAACTGAGGTTAAGGTTAGAACATGACGTTCTCAACTGAGGTTAGAACGTGACGCTCACATCTAAGGTTAAGGTTAGAACGTGACGCTCACAGCTGAGGCTAAAGCTAGAACGTGACGTTCGCAGCTGAGGTTAAGGTTAGAACGTGACGTTCTCAGGTGAGGTTAGAACGTGACGCTCACAGCTGAGGTTAAGGTTAGAACGTGACGTTCTCAGCTGAGGTTAGAACGTGACGCTCACAGCTGAGGTTAAGGTTAGAACGTGACGTTCTCAGCTGAGGTTAAGGTTAAAACGTGACGCTCACAGCTGAGGTTAAGGTTAGAACGTGACGCTCACAGCTGAGGTTTAGGTTAGAACGTGACGTTCTCAGTTGAGGTTAGAACGTGACTCTCACAGCTGAGGCTAAGGTTTGAACGTGACGCTCACAGCTGAGGTTAAAGGTAGAACGTGACGCTCACAGCTGAGGCTAAGGTTAGAACGTGACGCTCACAGCTGAGGTTAAGGTTAGTACGTGACGCTCACAGCTGAGGTTAAGGTTAGAACGTGACGCTCACAGCTGAGGTTAAGGTTAGTACGTGACGCTCACAGCTGAGGTTAAGGTTAGAACGTGACGCTCACAGCTGAGGTTAAGGGTAGAACGTGACACTCACAGCTGAGGTTAAGGGTAGAACGTGACTCTCACAGCTGAGGTTAAGGTTAGAACGTGACGCTCACAACTGAGGTTAAGATTAGAACGTGACGCTCACAGCTGAGGTTAAAGTTACCGCGTACTGTAGAAGCCCCGCTGTAGAGAAGGCCATATACCCGACCTGAAGCAAACGATATATGCAAATAAAAAAGTTGCCCATGACAAGCAATGACGGCGCACCAGCTGATGGTTTTGTCTCTATGATGTAACATGCACTGGATTTGGATTACAGAAAGCAACCTGGTCAGCATCCTCTTCGTTCGTTTGTTATACCAATGTTACACATCTCCATCATGAGTGCCAGTATTCGTGCATCCATCAAAGGCCCTTTTCTACAACAGCCTGCATTGACTCCACAGTGGTCTGCCTATCTAATCCAGCCATACGAGTGAGAGAGCCGGAGTTCGAGCCTGCCCCAGGAAAGATAACCCACAAGAAAGGAGAGAAGGCTAGACTGTTCTGTGCTGTAAAACACCTGGGAGAGAGGACAGTGAGGAACAAAATGGCTACCTCTTTCACACGCATGATTCAGATGTAGCCACCTCTTTCACACGCATGATTGAGATGTAGCCACCTCTTTCACACGAATGATTGAGATGTAGCCACCTCTTTCACACGCATGATTGAGATGTAGCCACTTCTTTCACACGCATGACTGAGATGTAGCCACCTCTTTCACACGCATGACTGAGATATAGCCACCTCTTTCACACGCATGATTTAGATGTAGCCACCTCTTTCACACGCATGATTGAGATGTAGCCACCTCTTTCACATGCGTGACTGAGATGTAGCCACCTTTCACACGCATGACTGAGATGTGGTACCTTTTACACTCATGATTGAGATGTGGTACCTTTCACACGCATGATTGAGATGTGGTACCTTTTACACACATGATTGAGATGTGGTACCTTTCACACGCATGACTGAGATGTAGCCACCTCTTTCACATGCGTGACTGAGATGTAGCCACCTTCCACGCGCATGACTGAGATGTAGCCACCTCTTTCACATGCATGACTGAGATGTAGCCACCTATTTCACACGCATGACTGAGATGTAGCCACCTTTCACACACATGATTGAGATGTAGCCAACTTTCACATGCATGACTGAGATATAGCCACCTCTTTCACACACATGATTGAAATGTGGTACCTTTCACACGTATGATTGAGATGTGGTACCTTTTCACACGCATGACTGAGATGTGGTACCTTTCACACGCATGGTTGAGATGTGGTACCTTTCACACGCATGATTCAGATGTCTCTACTTGTTATTTCAGTTTCATTCTTTGATTGTTATCAGTACTCATATGTTATCACCACAAGATCTTGACATTTTGCTAGCGATGTTCCAGAAATAATTCTTTGTAAATAAAAAAAAAAGTAAAGTATCCCATAGCATTACTGCCGTTGGGGTGTGAGGTGTTAGCGATCTCACATTTCAACATTAAAGGCTCGGCTATATGAGGGCGGTTGCCATCTCCTCTCCCTCGCCGCTTTTACTTCCCGGACTGAACCGGTACCCATTTAAGGCTGGGTCGACCCGGGAGCCATTGCGAAAAAAACTTTACCGCCTCAACTGGGGAATGAACCCAGGACCACTCAGATGCGAAACCAACGCGATAACCCCTGCGCTACGCGGCTCCACAATTCTTTGTACCATTGATTATTTGTACTTAGATTATAGAAATCATTCTTTGTACCATTGATTTTTGTACTAGATAATAGAAATAATTCTTTGTACCATTGATTATTTGTACTAGATTATAGAAATAATTCTTTGTGCCATTGATTATGTGTACTAGATTATAGAAATAATTCTTTGTGCCATTGATTATTTGTACTAGATTATAGAAATAATTCTTTGTGCCATTGATTATGTGTACTAGATTATAGAAATAATTCTTTGTGCCATTGATTATTTGTACTAGATTATAGAAATAATTCTTTGTGCCATTGATTATTTGTACTTAGATTATAGAAATAATTCTTTGTACCATTGATTATTTGTACTAGATTATAGAAATAATTCTTTGTGCCATTGATTATGTGTACTAGATTATAGAAATAATTCTTTGTACCATTGATTATTTGTACTAGATTATAGAAATAATTCTTTGTACCATTGATTATTTGTACTAGATTATATAAATAATTCTTTGTACCATTGATTATTTGTACTAGATTATATAAATTATGCATCTTACAATCGATCATCTCTCATTGATTTTAGAAATAATTGATTCCGTTATGGATCCTCAGGTAGTCTGGAGGAAGGTACCTCACAAGAACCCGTTGACCATCGGCGCAACAACCTGGATCGAAGACCCAAGGATCTCAGTAGAGCATGGTAACTCTGACGGGCATTGGGATCTTGTTATAGATGACGTAACCTCACGTGACGTGGGAGAATATGAGTGTCAAATCAGCATTAGCAAGAAGATGTTGCGGCACGTGGTAGAGTTGTATGTGACAGGTGAGAATTGTGTGACATGTGGTAGAGTTGTGACAAGTGAGAATGGTGTGACACGAGTTGTGACAGGTGAGAATTGTGTGACATGTGGTAGAGTTGTGACAAGTGAGAAGGGTGTGACACGAGTTGTGACAGGTGAGAATTGTGTGACACGAGTTGTGACAGGTGAGAATTGTGTGACACGAGTAGAGTTGTGACATATGAGAATTGTGTGATACGAGTAACATTGTGACATGTGAGAATTGTGTGACACGAGCAGAGTTGTGACAAGTGAGAATTGTGTGACAAGAGTTGTGACAGGTGAGAATTGTGTGATACGAGTAGAGTTGTGACAGGTGAGAATTGTGTGACACGAGTAGAGTTGTGACAGGTGAGAATTGTGTGATACGAGTAGAGTTGTGACAGGTGAGAATTGTGTGACACGAGTAGAGTTGTGACAGGTGAGAACTGAGTTGGACGTTGTAGAATCGTTTATCCCAGGTAAAAATCGCATGTAAAGTGGCAAAGTTGTATTTGAAACATTATAATTGTGGATGACGTGAGGGAGAGGTAGATAACAGGGGGGAATTGTTGATCGTTAATTAACTAAACACAATTAACCTAAACAGTGTACATCTCCACTCACATATCTCCACTCACATATCTCTACACATATCTCCACACACACATCTCCACACACATATCTCCACACACATATCTCCACACACATATCTCCACACACACATCTCCACTCACATATCTCTACACACATATCTCTACACATATCTCCACACACACATCTCCACACACATATCTCTACACACATATCTCCACTCACATATCTCTACACACATATCTCCACTCACATATCTCTACACATATCTCCACTCACACATCTCCACTCACACATCTCCACACACACACATCTCCACACACATATCTCCACACACATATCTCCACTCACATATCTCCACACACACATCTCCACTCACATATCTCCACACACATATCTCCACACACACATCTCCACTCACATATCTCCACTCACATATCTCTACACATATCTCCACACACATTTCTCCACACACATATCTCCACACACATATCTCCACACACAAATCTCCACACACATATCTCCACACACATATCTCCACACACACATCTCCACACACATATCTCCACTCACATATCTCCACACACATATCTCCACACACACATCTCCACACACATATCTCTACTCACATATCTCCATACACATATCTCCACACACATATCTCCACACACACATCTCCACACACATATCTCCACTCACATATCTCTACACATATCTCCACACACACATCTCCACACACATATCTCCACACACATATCTCCACACACATATCTCCACACACACATCTCCACTCACATATCTCTACACACATATCTCTACACATATCTCCACACACACATCTCCACACACATATCTCTACACACATATCTCCACTCACATATCTCTACACACATATCTCCACTCACATATCTCTACACATATCTCCACTCACACATCTCCACACACACATCTCCACACACATATCTCCACACACATATCTCCACTCACATATCTCCACACACACATCTCCACTCACATATCTCCACACACATATCTCCACACACACATCTCCACTCACATATCTCCACTCACATATCTCTACACATATCTCCACACACATATCTCCACACACATATCTCCACACACATATCTCCACACACACATCTCCACACACATATCTCCACACACATATCTCCACACACACATCTCCACACACATATCTCCACTCACATATCTCCACACACATATCTCCACACACACATCTCCACACACATATCTCCACTCACATATCTCCACACACATATCTCCACACACACATCTCCACACACACATCTCCACACACATATCTCCACACACATATCTCCACACACACATCTCCACACACATATCTCCACTCACATATCTCTACACATATCTCCACACACATATCTCCACACACATATCTCCACACACATATCTCTACACATATCTCCACACACATATCTCCACACACATATCTCCACACATATCTCCACACACATATCTCTACACATATCTCCACACACATATCTCTACACATATCTCCACTCACATATCTCTACACATATCTCCACACACACATCTCCACACACATATCTCCACACACATATCTCCACACATATCTCCACACACACATCTCCACACACATATCTCCACACACATATCTCCACTCACATATCTCCACACATATCTCCACATACACATCTCCACACACATATCTCCACACACATATCTCCACACACATATCTCCACACACATATCTCCACGCACATATCTCTACACACATGTCTCCACACACATGTCTCCACGCACATATCTCCACACACATATCTCCACACACATATCTCCACACACATATCTCAACACATATCTCCACACACATATCTCCACACACATATCTCCACACACATATCTCCACACACATATCTCCACACACATATCTCCACACACATATCTCCACACACATATCTCCACACACATATCTCCACACACATATCTCCACTCACATGTCTCCACACACATATCTCCACACACATATCTCCACACACATATCTCCACACACATATCTCCACTCACATATCTCCACACACATATCTCCACACACATATCTCCATGCACATATCTCCACTCACATATCTCCACACACATATCTCCACACACATATCTCCACACACATATCTCCACACACATATCTCCACACACATATCTCCACACACATATCTCCACACACATATATTTCCACACACATATCTCCATGCCACTTCCTAGATTCAAGAACAGCTTTTGATCCCAGCATTTGTGCGTGTGTGTCCATCATGTTTGTTATCTGCTTGATTGGTATCGTATCTTGTTATCTTATCGGGATATCATGTTCAGCACGCAGTCACTCTAGGACAGCAATCTGCGTTATATCTGTACATTATCCAGTATCAGAGCAATATCTTCTCATGTAATATCTTGTCTCATGTAATATCTTGTCTCATGTAATATCTTGTCTCATGTAATATCTTGTCTCATGTAATATCTTGTCTCATATAATATCTTGTATCATGTAATATCTTGTATCTTCTACTTTTCGTTCATCCTGAGATCAAGGTCCCGGTTTCTCTTACATCCTCAGATCAAGGTCCCGGTTTCTCTTACATCCTCGGATCAAGGTACCGGTTTCTTTTTCATCCTCAGGTCAAGGTCCCGGTTTCTCTTTCATCTTCAGGTCAAGATCCCGGTTTCTCTTTCCTCCTCATGTCAAGGTCCCGGTTTCTCTTTCATCCTCAGGTCAAGGTCCCGGTTTCTCTTTCATCCTCAGGTCAAGGTCCCGGTTTCTCTTTCATCCTCAGGTCAAGGTCCCGGTTTCTCTTACAAAGGACACCGTTGTTTGTAAGACTGGTTTATCTCCATACAGCTTTTGTCTCATATCTGTCTCACCAGGCCAGTATTGTTCTCTCTCTACCTACGTGAGCGTGCAGCTTTGCAGGATGTGTTCCACGGTCATCATATGCTCCCCACATGGGCACCTGTCATGTCCCAATCCTCATTTTGTTGTAAAGATGACACTTGAGTCTGTTGTGCCAAGTTCTCAGTCTGAAGATGATGACTTGCTCTTCTCTAGTTAAGTTAAAGTAGCTGTCTTTTTGTCGGAAGCCTGGGTGTTGATGAGCCCATTATACCCTGAAGTTGGCTTTAATTATGGTCTTGGCCTCATTATATGTGATACTCAGGTCTGTTTGTGGGGATGCTCCTCCACACTTTGCTAGTTTGTCTGCAGCTTCATTGCCTTCAATATTGCAGTGGGATGGGATCCACTGTAGGACCAACCTTGGGTGTTCTGCTGAGAGCTGTGTCAGGGAGAACATACATTGCTCGAGATCTTCATCTTTGTGTTGTTTTAGCGCTGCTAAAACTGACGCGACATCAGTCAGGAATACTATGTTTTCTTGGTGGATATCTTTATCTTGGATTACAAGCTCAGCTACGGCCTTCAGTGCCTCTGCTTCTGCGCCGAAGTTATTGGAGTATGTTCCCGTTGTTAATACTCGAGTTTGTTCTTCTCCATTCCTTAGTCTGTAAAGACCCCTGCACCTCCATTGGATGTGGCTTTGTTAGATGAGCCATCTGTATATACTTGTGTCCATGTTTCTGGTGGGTATACTCTCCTAAGATATTCTTCTGTGATAAATTTCCTTTCTAAATCTTAGTTTTCTTTTTCCCCATTCCCTATATGGTTTCTACCATCTCAGGGAGGGGGGGGAGGGGGGGGGGTGCCTTGACTTTTTTTCCACGGTGGGATTTGCGATGTTTGTTTTAGATCTCTAACCACTGCCTGGCTTATGATTTAATCTCCCTCTTTCCATGCAATTTATCCTGTCATACATTGGGTGATCAGACATTCGTTTGAACTTTTTGCCTTGTTGGAGTGTTTTTTGGTCTCTGCGCGTCTCCATACTTTCGATTCGTGTGATGTTCTCCATTGCATTTATTGGTGTTGTTCTCATAGCTCTAGTGAAGGTACGTTTACCTTGGCTTTTGGTTGTATTTATTTTTTGAAAGTTATTCTTTGTTGCTGTGGACCATGCTGCTATCCCGTATTCTAGCACTGGTCTCACATAACCTGTGTACAGTTTCTTTAGGGTCAGCTCTCCTTGTTGAGCCTAATATCTTTCTCGTTATGGCCATTCTGGTCTTAGCTTTGTTGGTGGCTTTTTTAATCTTGTTTTTTCTATGTCAACCTTGGGTTCATTGTTATTCCCAGATAAGTTGGACTTATGTTAAGGGGAGAGTCTGGCCATTTACTTTTAGGATTACTTCTTGGGGCTTGGGGGATAGAGAGAAGATTGTGTACATGGTTTTAGATTCGTTTTTAGCAATTTGCCATTGTTTTGTCCATGTCTCTATTTCATTTAGAACCTCCTGCATTTGGTATCTAGCTACAGGTGTAGACTCTTCGGATGCCCATAGTGCCAGGTCATCTGCATATAGTGTACTGTGTACTCTTGTATGCGTTTCTGGGATTATCATCATTGATGAACAGCATGGCTGAGAGTATTCCACCTTGCGGGAATCCTTGTTCCATTTTCATCTTTTTGCTGAGGTGTCCTTGGAGTTGAACTCCTGCTGTCCTGTTATCTAGGTAATCACTGATCCATTTGTACATGTTGTTGGTTAGACCCATTTGTACATGTTGTTGGCTACACCCATTTGTACATGTTGTTGGTTACACCAATTTGTACATGTTGTTGGTTACACCAATTTGTACATGTTGTTAGTTATACCAATTTGTACATGTTGTTGGTTACACCCATTTGTACATGTTGTTGGTTACACCAATTTGTACATGTTGTTGGTTACACTCACTTGTAAATGTTGCTGGTTACACCCATTTGCAGTAGTTTCAGTTTTAACCCGCTTTTCCACATTTTATCAAAGACTTTTTCTAGGTCTATCCAGACTGGCAGTGTTTTCTTTTTTTCTTGAAATCCATCTTCAATCTCTTGCGAGATATATGTCACCTGATCTTCGGTCGATCTGCTTCTACGAAAACCTGCTTGCTGGGGATAAGTAATAAAAAATAATTCCATATGCCAGGTTATTCTAGTGTTAACTATTCTTTCCATTAGTTTCCTCACACAGCTGAGTAGACTAACAGGTCTGTAACTGCCTGGCTTCATGTTGTCTTTCCCATGTTTAAGGATGGGGATAGTCCTTGCCTCCTTCCACACTGTGGGGACAGTTCCTTGTTTCCAGCTTGTGTTAAAGATGTGTAGCAGTTTGTTCTTTGCTACTTCTCCCATGCTAGAGAGCATTTCATTAGTGATGCCATCCTTTCCTGAGGCTTTTCTCTTCTTGAGTTTACTAATGGCTGACTCCAGTTCTGTCTTGGTGATATTGCCTATCAGATGTTCCTCAGGTACTCGCATTGAGTGCCCCATGTCATTTATTTCTTTCATAATTTACCTTTTCATGTCTGCTGGGATTTTGTTTCTACTTGTTTTTGCATAATTTTGGATTAGAACATCCGCTTCTTTTTTCCCAGTCAGTATCTTTTCTTCATTTTCAATCACAATTTCTTGGCTTGTAGCTGTTTTCCAGAGTTTCGTGCTCTCTCTGTCAAAGTTGATGGTTTCTGTATGCTCGTGCCAGCTATTCCTGCATGCTTGGTTGCCTGTTTTCATATATCTTGCAGCAGCTGCCTTGAGTGCAATATTTCTTTCTTGATTTTAGGGAATTTCCGTTCTTTCTCTTGCCTCTTTTAGTTCCATCTGCTGGACTTCTGGTGACCAACTAGGTTTGTCATTTCTTCTGGCTCATCTCTTGGGATGTTCTCCATTGCTGCCTTTGTACTTATGGCAAACTTCTGCCAGTCTGCTCTCTTGTAGTTCCACCTGGGCAATGGCCTGTGGTCTCATGGAATGTTTCCCAGGTTTATTGTAAGTTTGATGGGTCTGTGGTCTGATGGAATGTTTGCCAGGTTTATTGTAAGTTTGATGGGTCTGTGGTCTGATGGAATGTTTGCCAGGTTTATTGTAAGTTTGATGGGTCTGTGGTCTGATGGAATGTTTTCCAGGTTTATTGTAAGTTTGATGGGTCTGTGATCTGATGGAATGTTTCCCAAGTTTGATGGGTCTATGGTCTCATGGAATGTTTCCCAAGTTTGATGGGTCTGTGGTCTCATGGAATGTTTCTCAAGTTTGATGGGTCTATGGTCTCATGGAATGTTTCCCAAGTTTGATGGGTATGTGGTCTCATGGAATGTTTCACAGGTTTATTGTAAGTTTGATGGGTCTGTGGTCTGATGGAATGTTTCCCAGGTTTATTATACGTTTGATGGGTCTGTGGTCTCATGGAATGTTTCCCAGGTTTGATGGGTATGTGGTCTCATGGAATGTTTCCCAGGTTTGATGGGTCTGTGGTCTCATGGAATGTTTCACAGCTTTAATGTAAGTTTGATGTGTCTGTGGTCTGATGGAATGTTTCCCAGGTTTATTGTACGTTTGATGGGTCTGTGGTCTGATGGAATGTTTCCCAGGTTTATTATCAGTTTGATGGGTATGTGGTGTCATGGAATGTTTCCCAGCTTTGATGGGTCTGTGGTCTCGTGGAATGTTTCCCAGGTTTGATGGGTCTGTGGTCTGATGGAATGTTTCCCAGGTTTGATGGGTCTGTGGTCTCATGGAATGTTTCCCAGGTTTATTGTAAGTTTTATGGGTCTGTGGTCTGATGGAATGTTTCCCAGGTCTGTGGTCCGATTGAATGTTTCCCAGGTCTGTGGTCTGATGGAATGTTTCCCAGGTCTGTGGTCTGATGGAATGTTTCCCAGGTCTGTGGTCTCATGGAATGTTTCCCAGGTTTATTGTAAGTTTGATGGGTCTGTGGTCTGATGGAATGTTTCCCAGGTCTGTGGTCTGATGGAATGTTTCCAAGATCTGTGGTCTGATGGAATGTTTCCCAGGTCTGTGATCTGATGGAATGTTTCCCAGGTCTGTGGTTTGCTGGAATGTTTCCCAGGTTTATTGTAAGTTTGATGGGTCTGTGGTCTGATGGAATGTTTCCCAAGTTTTATGGGTCTGTGGTCAATTTTTGCAAGAGGTGTGATTACTGTTCTTTTGGATTATTGGCTCAGGTCGCAGGTGGTACATGCGAGGTCAGGGGATGATGTTGAGGTCATCTGGGAGGTTGGTCAGATAGAGGTTGTTGTCAATCTCCCATTCCTCTAGTTCGTGTCCCCTTTGTGTTGGTCTGTGCCTGACCCCACCTCTCAGACTGGCTGTTAGTCTCCTACCACTATGGTTGCCTGGTCCATAATATTCATGTCGTCTAGGGCCATATTTTTTGTTGGCGGGCAGTATGTATTATAAATTTTAACTGTCTGATTCGCTAAGGTTATGTCCACCCTTTTATACTGTCACCCTGACAGTTGCACCTTGTCAGGGAAAAGACTGGGGGTGTCCTATTTGGAGTCCATGAGCCTGGCGCCGCCCCTCTCGCGCACCAAACTCCCAGGTTCATAGCTGCTCTCTCAGCAGCCACGCAGTCCATTAGCACGTTGATGCACGGTGGACTTGAGGTCATTTTTCCCCATGACTGGCGCCATCTTTGGTCAGATATTAAGGTCTTGGAATGGCTTTTCCTTTGGACTTTTTATTGTTTGGACGCGCTAGTTGATAGTCCTTGGTTGTCCTGCCATCCTGGGTTGCGAGCTCCATTAACTGGGGGAGGGGGGGGGCGTAGAGCCTACCACGAGCATACGTTCCCGCCGGCATAGCTCACTGGGGCACGCTAGTTCCCCCACCCCACATCTCGATAAGGTGAAATCCTCCTGGAGAGGGAGGGGGGAGGAATATTTCTTGAATGATATAATATATTGTATTATTTAGTATCGTGTATCCTTTCATATGTGTTATCATGCAATATTTGGTATCAGGACAGCAGTCAATGGGCTGACAGCAGTGAATGGGTTCACAGCAGTGAAGGGTGTGACAGCAGTGAAGGGTGTGACAGCAGTGAAGGGTGTGACAGCAGTGGATGGTGTGACAGCAGTGGATGGTGTGACAACAGTGGGTGGGCTGACAGCAGCAAACGACCCATATCTGGCTGTTTGCATCAATCGGTGACCAACATCTGACCAAAACTCAATTCCACTTCCCATTGTCGCATTAGAAACATACTGCACCCGTACAGCCTGGCTATTATATTAGCAATCAATGAAAAAAGAAAAACACAGGGGCTTGGGGTGGCTGGTTGGGGGGGGGGGGCCTTAGGGTACGCTCCTGGAGTCTATCGTGTTTGGAGCTTGAGGTGGCTTGGAGTACGCTCCTGGAGTCTATCGTGTTTGGAGCTTGAGGTGGCTTGGAGTACGCTCCTGGAGTCTATCGTGTTTGGAGCTTGAGGTGGCTTGGAGTACGCTCCTGGAGTCTATCGTGTTTGGAGCTTGAGGTGGCTTGGAGTACTCTCCTGGAGTCTATCGTGTTTGGAGCTTGAGGTGGCTTGGAGTACGCTCCTGGAGTCTATCGTGTTTGGAGCTTGAGGTGGCTTGGAGTACGCTCCTGGAGTCTATCGTGTTTGGAGCTTGAGGTGGCTTGGAGTACGCTCCTGGAGTCTATCGTGTTTGGAGCTTGAGGTGGCTTGGAGTACGCTCCTGGAGTCTATCGTGTTTGGAGCTTGAGGTGGCTTGGAGTACGCTCCTGGGACCTATTAGAATGACTGTTTTCCTTGTAGTTATGTTTTGACTAAGAATCTCAGTTGCTGCATGAACAGCTCTTGTTCAGCTCTGAAATTGGTACAGGTCTCTCCTGCTGGTATGCAGTGATTTTCTATGTCACCATTGGAGTGTGTGATGTAGATTCCACTGGTCTCCTTTTATGATTCACCGAGGCCGAACCATCTGTGTACACGTGTGTCCAAGAGTTGCTAGGGTACTATCTCTTGAGCTCCAGTAAAACGTGGATTTTTTGTTCTGTTGCCGACTGCTCACTTTTCTTCGTTAATCCTGGAACCTCTAAGATTATTTTGTACCGGTCCTGGCTCCGTGTTCTGGCTCCGTGTCCTGGCTCCATGTCCTGACTCCGTGTTCTGGCTCCGTGTCCTGACTCCGTGTCCTGGCTCCGTGTCCTGGCTCCGTGTCCTGGCTCCGTGTCCTGGCTCCGAGGGGCTCAATATTTGCCTTATTACCTGTAACAGGAGTGCTTTCAGTACGCTAAGAGCTATTATGAGACCCATAGTTTGGACTCGTTCTACTTTTCTTATGTTAATAACCTGTAATAACCTGTTACAGATTTCGAGCCACGCGATCCACCATACCAGAGTTTACCATAGCGGAACCCGCCATAGAGTAACCCACCATAACACACACCAGTTTAAGAACAGCGAACAAGTCCTTGGGCACTAGAATAGTTTTAGAACCCTTTTTTCTTTAACTGGGTCGACTTTTGTGTAATGATTCTCATGTTTCAAGATTTGCTAATCCGATCAGCGGCTAATAAATTCAGATGTGATAACAGCCATCTTAGATAAAGAAAAACTACAAACGGACCTGGGCCAGTTTAACCCGGCCTGAGTGACACAGAAACTGCCTTTCGTTATCAGAATTAGCGTCGGATCCGAGGCTTAGATTGGTCGGGGAAAAATGAAATAGTTTGGATCTGATGGACAGGTAAAGAGAAATCTAGTTAGCGAGGCTGCCATTGGTCGAGAAGGGCGGCGCCCAGACAAAGGACTAACAAGATCGACCAGGACTGACAGATGCGACCCTGGAGACTGACCGATGCGACCATGGAGACTGTCTGATGTGGGGTCCTGGAGACTGTCTGATGTGGGGTCCTGGAGACTGTGGGCTCCTAGAGACTGTCTGATGTGGGGTCCTGGAGACTGTCTGATGTGGTATCCAGGAGACTGTGGGGTCCTGGAGACTGTGGCCTCCTGGAGACTGTGGGCTCCTGGAGAATGTGGGGTCCTGGAGACTGTCTGATGTGGGGTCCTAGAGACTGTCTGATGTGGGGTCATGGAGACTGTGGAGTCCTGGAAACTGTGGGCTCCTGGAGACTGTGGGGTCCTGGAGACTGTCTGATGTGGGGTCCTGGAGACTATCTGATGTTGGATCCTGGAGACTGTGGGCTCCTGGAGACTGTGGGGTCCTGGAGACTGTCTGATGTGGGCTCCTGGAGACTGTGGGCTCCTAGAGACTGTGGGCTCCTGGAGAATGTGGGGTCCTGGAGACTGTCTGATGTGGGGTCCTGGAGACTGTGGGGTCCTGGAGACTGTGGGGTCCTGGAGACTGTCTGATGTGGGGTACTGGAGACTGTGGGCTCCTGGCGACTGCCTGATGAGGGGTCATGGAGACTGTGGGCTCCTGGAGTCTGTGGGGTCCTGGAGACTGTCTGATGTGGGGTCCTGGAGATTGTGGGCTCCTGGAGACTGTGAGGTCCTGGAGACTGTCTGATGTGGGGTCCTGGAGACTGTTGGCTCCTGGAGACTGTCTGATGTGGGGTCCTGGAGACTGTCTGATGTGGGGTCCTGGAGACTGTCTGATGTGGGGTATTGGATACTGTGGGCTCCTGGAGACTGTCCGATGTGGGCTCCTGGAGACTGTGGGGTCCTGGAGACTGTCTGATGTGGGGTCCTGGAGACTGTGGGCTTCTGACGACTGTGGGGTCCTGAAGACTGTCTGAGGTGGGGTCATGGAGACTGTGAGCTCCTGGAGACTGTGGGGTCCTGGAGACTGTCTGATGTGGGGTCATGGAGACTGTCTGATGAGGGGTCCTGGAGACTGTCTGATGTGGGGTCCTGGAGACTGTGGGCTCCTGGCGACTGTCTGATGAGGGGTCATGGAGACTGTGGGCTCTGGAGACTATGGGGTCCTGGAGACTGTCTGATGTAGGGTCCTGGAAATTGTGGGCTCCTGGAGACTGTGAGGTCCTGGAGACTGTCTGATGTGGGGTCCTGGAGACTGTTGGCTCCTGGAGACTGTCTGATGTGGGGTCCTGCAGACTGTCTGCTGTGGGGTCCTGGAGACTGTCTGATGTGGGGTATTGGATACTGTTGGCACCTGGAGACTGTCCGATGTGGGGTCCTGGAGACTGTGGGCTCCTGGAGACTGTGGGGTCCTGAAGACTGTCTGATGTGGGGTCATGGAGACTGTGGGGTCCTGGAGACTGTGGGGTCCTGGAGACTGTCTGATGTGGTGTCATGAAGACTGTCTGATGTGGGGTCATGGAGACTGTGGGGTCCTGGAGACTGTGGGGTCCCGGAGACTGTCTGATGTGGGGTCATGGAGGCTGTGGGCTCTTGGAGACTGTCGGCTCCTGGAGACTGTGGGCTCCTGGAGACTGTGGGGTCCTGGAGACTGTGGGATCCTGGAGACTGTGGGGTGTTTGAGACTGTCTCATGTGGGGTTCTGAAGACTGTGGGGTCCTGGAGACTGTCTGATGTGGGGTCCTGGAGACTGTGGGCTCCTGGAGACTGTGGGGTCCTGGATACTGTTGGCTCCTGGAGACTGTGGGGTCCTGGAGACTGTGGGGTCTTGGAGACTGTCTGATGTGGGGTCCTAAAGACTGTGGGGTCCTGGAAACTGTCTGATGTGGGGTCCTGGAGACTGTCTGATGTGGGGTCATGGAGACTGTGGGCTCCTGGAGACTGTCTGATGTGGGGTCCTGGAGAATGTGGATTCCTGGAAACTGTCTGATGTGGGGTCCTGGAGACTGTCTGATGTGGGGTCATGGAGACTGGGCTCCTGGAGACTGTGGGGTCCTGGAGACTGTGAGGTTCTGGAGACTGTGAGGTTCTGGAGACTGTCTGATGTGGGGTCATAGAGACTGTGGGCTCCTGGAGACTGTGGGGAGATGGAAACTGTCTGATGTGGGGTCCTGGAGACTGTCTGATGTGGGGTCCTGGAGACTGTGGGCTCTTGGAGACTGTGGGGTCCTGGAGACTGTGGGGTCCTGGAGACTGTCTGATGTGGAGTCATGAAGATTGTGGGCTCCTGGAGACTGTGGGGTCCTGGAGACTGTGGGGTCCTGGAGACTGTCTGATGTGGGGTCATGGAGACTGGGCTCCTGGAGACTGTGGGGTCCTGGAAACTGTCTGATGTGAGGTCCTGGAGACTTTGGGGTCCTGGAGACTGTGGTGTCCTAGAGACTGTGGGGTCCTGGAGACTGTGGGCTCCTGGAGACTGTGGGATCCTAGAGACTGTGGGCTCCTGGAGACTGTGGGGTCCTGGAGACTGTCTGATGTGGGGTCGTAGAGACTGTCTGATGTGGGGTCATGGAGACTGTGGGGTCCTATAGACTGCGGGGTCCTGAAGACTGTGGGCTCCTGGAGACTGTGTAGTCCTGGAGACTGTGGGCTCCTGGAATTTGTCTGATGTGGGGTCCTATAGACTGTCTGATGTGGGGTCATGGAGACTGTGGGGTCCTGGAGACTGTGGGGTCCTGGAGACTGTCTGATGTGGGGTTCTGGAGACTGTGGGGTCCTGGAGACTGTCTGATGTGGGGTCCTAGAGACTATGGGGTCCTGGATACTGTGGGGTCTTGGAGACTGTCTGATGTGTGGTCCTGGAGACTGTGGGCTCCTGGAGACTGTCTGATATGGGGTCCTGGAGACTGTGGGGTCCTGGAGAATGTGGGTCTTGGAGACTGTCTGATGTGTGGTCCTGGAGACTGTGGGCTCCTGGAGACTGTCTGATATGGGGTCCTGGATACTGTGGGGTCCTGGAGAATGTGGGGTCTTGGAGACTGTCTGATGTTTGGTCTTGGAGACTGTGTTGTCCTGGAGACTGTGGGGTCCTGGAGACTGCGGGGTCCTGGAGACTGTGGGGTCCTGGAGACTGTGGGGTCTTGGAGACTGTGGGGTCCTGGAGGCTGTCTGATGTGGGGTCCTGGAGACTGTCTGATATGGGGTCCTGGAGACTGTGTGGTCCTGGAGACTGTGGGGTCCTGGAGACTGTGAGGTCCTGGAGACTGTGTGGTCCTGGAGACTGTGAGGTCCTGGAGACTGTGTGGTCCTGGAGACTGTGAGGTCCTGGAGACTGACCGAAGTGGGACAATGAGTAAAATGGAATGCAGGTAAATATGAAAAGTTCTCCACTGCAGTTTAGCTGGACATCGTATCTAAAAGTAGTCTACAATTGTTACAAACTCTAAGAACAGAAGAGACAGAAAGTCAATCATTTAAATTTGAATCATGGATGTCAACAATATAGCCTTTTGTGCAGGTGGGGCAGCAGTCAGACGCAGTCCACTTCAAATATGTAGAAGTACTCAACGACTTTTACAAACTCCAGGAGAAGAGAGGATAGCCAGTCATTTCAACTAAATCCTAAAGCTCTATGTAGGACGGCCCACTCGATCCCCCCCTGCCCCCCCAAATTGAGGGCAGCTAGAGTAGGGACAAAGGTAGAAATAGCATGGGTATGTTGTTGTAGCGTGTTACTGACCATTAGGTAGACATGTTGGTAGATGGGCACTGAACCTGTTTTAGTGCACCAAATAGCGAGCAGAAAATTAGGCAGACATTAAGGTTGAGAGACATCACTAGAATTCTGTACACCTAGGATTGAGTTTTGTACAAGAGAAGAAAGAACAACTAGGATTGAGTTTTGTACAAGAGAAGAAAGAACAACTAGGATTGAGTTTTGTACAAGAGAAGTACAAATAGGATTGAGTTTTGTACAAGAGAAGAACAACTAGGATTGAGTTTTGTACAAGAGAAGAACAACTAGGATTGAGTTTTGTACCAGAGAAGTACAACTAGGATTGAGTTTTGTACAAGAGAAGAACAACTAGGATTGAGTTTTGTACCAGAGAAGTACAACTAGGATTGAGTTTTGTACAAGAGAAGAACAACTAGGATTGAGTTTTGTACCAGAGAAGTACAACTAGGATTGAGTTTTGTACAAGAGAAGAAAGAACAACTAGGATTGCGTTTTGTACAAGAGAAGAACAACTAGGATTGAGTTTTGTACAAGAGAACAACTAGGATTGAGTTTTGTACAAGAGAAGAACTTGGATTGAGTTTTGTACAAGAGAAGAACAACTAGGATTGAGTTTTGTACAAGAGAAGAAAGAACAACTAGGATTGAGTTTTGTACAAGAGAAGAACAACTAGGATTGAGTTTTGTACAAGAGAAGAACAACTAGGATTGAGTTTTGTACAAGCGAAGTACAACTAGGATTGAGTTTTGTACAAGAGAAGTACAACTAGGATTGAGTTTAGTACAAGAGAAGAAAGAACAACTAGGATTGAGTTTTGTACAAGAGAAGAACAACTAGGATTGAGTTTTGTACAAGAGAAGAACAACTAGGATTGAGTTTTGTACAAGCGAAGTACAACTAGGATTGAGTTTTGTACAAGAGAAGTACAACTAGGATTGAGTTTTGTACAAGAGAAGAAAGAACAACTAGGATTGAGTTTTGTACAAGAGAAGAACAACTAGGATTGAGTTTTGTACAAGCGAAGTACAACTAGGATTGAGTTTTGTACAAGAGTAGTACAACTAGGATTGAGTTTTGTACAAGAGAAGAACAACTAGGATTGAGTTTTGTACAAGAGAACAACAACTAGGATTGAGTTTTGTACAAGAGAAGAAAGAACAACTAGGATTGAGTTTTGTACAAGAGAAGAACAACTAGGATTGAGTTTTGTACAAGAGAAGAACAACTAGGATTGAGTTTTGTACAAGAGAAGAAAGAACAACTAGGATTGAGTTTTGTACAAGAGAACAACAACTAGGATTGAGTTTTGTACAAGAGAAGAAAGAACAACTAGGATTGAGTTTTGTACAAGAGAAGAACAACTAGGATTGAGTTTTGTACAAGAGAAGAGAGCTTGAAGTGAAAGAAAGGATTATCTCAATGTCGGGTTGTTATAGGCGCAGAGTGTATGTCGTTAGTGTCCTACATATCTTATAGATGTCAAGTGGCAGTGACCGGCTTATCTAAACAGGGAGAACACTGCTACAATGGAAGAAGTTGTTAGTAACCAGGATAGAAGAAATAGAGCAACCAGGGTTAACTATGTTACACATGTAACAACTGGTATCATGTAACAACTGGTATCATGTAATAACTTGTATCATTTCAGAAAACAGCGTGCAGGTCAAGAGAAATCCAGGTAGGTGATGTCATGTGATCAGCCTGCAAATGTGTATGTCTGTGCGAGTATGTGTGTGCATGAATGCATGTTTGAGTGTGTGTGTGTGTGTGTGTGTGTGTGTCTATGTGTGTGTGTGTGTGTGTGTGTGTGTGTGTGTGTGTGTTGTGAAAGAGTCAGGGATTTCCGGGGTCAGGTATGGGTGCAAGGGTTTGGTATTCCACAGGGACCTCGACAGGATGATCGCAACCATGCTTCCGGACCAGGAGCCCATTGATAGCTAACTGTAACTTGGTCATTGATAGCTGACTGTGACTTGGTCATTGATTGCTGACTGTAACTTGGTCATTGAAGGCTAACTGTAACTTGGTCATTGATAGCTAACTGTAAATTGGTCATTGATAGCTAACTGTAACTTGGTCATTGATAGCTAACTGTAACTTGGTCATTGATAGCTAACTGTAACTTGGTCATTGATAGCTAACTGTAACTTGGTCATTGATAGCTGACTGCAACCTGGTCATTGTTAGCTAACTGTAACTTGGTCATTGATAGCTAACTGTAACTTGGTCATTGATAACTAACTGTAACTTGGTCATTGATAGCTAACTGTAACTTGGTCATTGATAGCTAACTGTAACTTGGTCGTTGATAGCTAACTGTAACATGGTCATTGATAGCTAACTGTAACTTGGTCATTGATAGCTAGCTAACTGTAACTTGGTCATTGATAGCTAACTGTAACATGGTCATTGATAGCTAATTGCAACTTGATCATTGATAGCTAACTGTAACTTGGTCATTGATAGCAAACTGTAACTTCGTCATTGATAGCTAACTGCAACTTGGTCATTGATAGCTAACTGTAATTTGGTCATTGACAGCTAACTGTAACTTGATCATTGATAGCTAACTGTAAATTGGTCATTGAAAGCTAACTGTAACTTGGTCATTGATAGCTAACTGTAACTTGGTCATTGATAGCTAACTGTAAGTTGGTCATTGATAGCTAAATGCAACTTGGTCATTGATAGCTAATTGTAATTTGGTCATTGATAGCTAACTGTAACTTGGTCATTGATAGCTAACTGTAATTTGGTCATTGATAGCTAACTGTAACTTGGTCATTGATAGCTAACTGTAACTTGGTCATTGATAGCTAACTGTAACTTGGTCATTGATAGCTAACTGTAACTTGGTCATTGATAGCTAACTGTAAGTTGGTCATTGTTAGCTAACTGTAACTTGGTCATTGATAGCTAACTGTAACTTGATCATTGATAGCTAACTGTAACTTGGTTAATGATAGCTAACTGTAACTTGGTCATTGATAGCTAACTGTAACTTGGTCATTGATAGCTAACTGTAACTTGATCATTGATAGCTAACTGGAACTTGGTCATTGATAGCTAACTGTAACTTGATCATTGATAGCTAACTATAACTTGGTCATTGATAGCTAACTGTAACTTGGTAATTGATAGCTTACTGTAACTTGGTCATTGATAGCTAACTGCAACTTGGTCATTGATAGGTAACTGTAACTTGGTCATTGATAGCTAACTGTAACGTGGTCATTGATAGCTAACTGTAACTTGGTCATTAATAGCCAACTGTAACTTGGTCACTGATAGCTAACTGTAACTTGGTCAATGATAGCTAACTGTAACTTGGTCGTTGATAGCTAACTGTAACGTGGTCATTGATAGCTAACTGTAACTTGGTCATTGATAGCTAGCTAACTGTAACTTGGTCATTGATAGCTAAGTGTAACTTGGTCATTGATAGCTAACTGCAACTTGATCATTTTATAGCTAATTGTAACTTGGTCATTGATAGCTAACTGTAACTTGGTCATTGATAGCTAACTGTAACTTGGTCATTGATAGCTAACTGTAACTTGGTCATTGATAGCTAACTGCAACTTGGTCATTGATAGCTAACTGTAATTTGGCCATTGATAGCTAATTGTAACTTGGTCATTGATAGCTAACTGTAACTTGATCATTGATAGCTAACTGTAACGTGGTCATTGATGGCTAACTGTAACTTGGTCATTGATAGCTGACTGTAACTTGGTCATTGATAGCTAACTGTAACTTGGTCATTGATAGCTAACTGTAACTTGGTCATTGATAGCTAACTGTAACTTGGTCATTGATAGCTAACTGTAACTTGGTCATTGATAGCTAACTGTAACTTGGTCGTTGATAGCTAACTGTAACATGGTCATTGATAGCTAACTGTAACTTGGTCATTGATAGCTAGCTAACTGTAACTTGGTCATTGATAGCTAACTGTAACATGGTCATTGATAGCTAATTGCAACTTGATCATTGATAGCTAACTGTAACTTGGTCATTGATAGCAAACTGTAACTTCGTCATTGATAGCTAACTGCAACTTGGTCATTGATAGCTAACTGTAATTTGGTCATTGACAGCTAACTGTAACTTGATCATTGATAGCTAACTGTAAATTGGTCATTGAAAGCTAACTGTAACTTGGTCATTGATAGCTAACTGTAACTTGGTCATTGATAGCTAACTGTAAGTTGGTCATTGATAGCTAAATGCAACTTGGTCATTGATAGCTAATTGTAATTTGGTCATTGATAGCTAACTGTAACTTGGTCATTGATAGCTAACTGTAATTTGGTCATTGATAGCTAACTGTAACTTGGTCATTGATAGCTAACTGTAACTTGGTCATTGATAGCTAACTGTAACTTGGTCATTGATAGCTAACTGTAACTTGGTCATTGATAGCTAACTGTAAGTTGGTCATTGTTAGCTAACTGTAACTTGGTCATTGATAGCTAACTGTAACTTGATCATTGATAGCTAACTGTAACTTGGTTAATGATAGCTAACTGTAACTTGGTCATTGATAGCTAACTGTAACTTGGTCATTGATAGCTAACTGTAACTTGATCATTGATAGCTAACTGGAACTTGGTCATTGATAGCTAACTGTAACTTGATCATTGATAGCTAACTATAACTTGGTCATTGATAGCTAACTGTAACTTGGTAATTGATAGCTTACTGTAACTTGGTCATTGATAGCTAACTGCAACTTGGTCATTGATAGGTAACTGTAACTTGGTCATTTATAGCTAACTGTAACGTGGTCATTGATAGCTAACTGTAACTTGGTCATTAATAGCCAACTGTAACTTGGTCACTGATAGCTAACTGTAACTTGGTCAATGATAGCTAACTGTAACTTGGTCGTTGATAGCTAACTGTAACGTGGTCATTGATAGCTAACTGTAACTTGGTCATTGATAGCTAGCTAACTGTAACTTGGTCATTGATAGCTAAGTGTAACTTGGTCATTGATAGCTAACTGCAACTTGATCATTTTATAGCTAATTGTAACTTGGTCATTGATAGCTAACTGTAACTTGGTCATTGATAGCTAACTGTAACTTGGTCATTGATAGCTAACTGTAACTTGGTCATTGATAGCTAACTGCAACTTGGTCATTGATAGCTAACTGTAATTTGGCCATTGATAGCTAATTGTAACTTGGTCATTGATAGCTAACTGTAACTTGATCATTGATAGCTAACTGTAACGTGGTCATTGATGGCTAACTGTAACTTGGTCATTGATAGCTGACTGTAACTTGGTCATTGATAGCTAACTGTAACTTGGTCATTGATAGCTAACTGTAACTTGGTCATTGATAGCTAACTGTAACTTGGTCAATGATAGCTAACTGTAACTTGGTCATTGATAGCTAACTGTAACTTGGTCATTGATAGCTAACTGTAACTTGGTCATTGATAGCTAACTGTAACTTGGTCATTGATAGCTAACTGTAACGTGGTCATTGATAGCTAACTGTAACTTGATCATTGATAGCTAACTGTAACTTGGTCATTGATAGCTAACTGAAACTTGATCATTGATAGCTAACTATAACTTGGTCATTGATAGCTAACTGTAACTTGGTCAGTGATAGCTAACTGTATATAGGTCATTTATAGCTAACTGTAACTTGATCATTGATAGCTAACTGTAACTTGGTCATTGATAGCTAACTGAAACTTGATCATTGATAGCTAACTATAACTTGGTCATTGATAGCTAACTGTAACTTGGTCAGTGATAGCTAACTGTAAATTGGTCATTGATAGCTAACTGCAACTTGGTCATTGATAGGTAACTGTAACTTGGTCATTGATAGCTAACTGTAACTTGGTCATTGATAACTAACTGTAACGTGGTCATTGATAGCTAACTGTAACTTGGTCATTGATAGCTGACTGTAACTTGGTCATTGATAGCTAACTGCAACTTGGCCATTGATAGCTAACTGTAACTTGGTCATTGATAGCTAACTGCAACTTGGTCATTGATAGCTAACTGTAACTTGGTCAATGATAGCTAACTGTAACTTGGTCATTGATAGCTAACTGTAACTTGGTCATTGATAGCTAACTGTAACTTGGTCATTGATTGCTAACTGTAACTTGGTCAATGATAGCTAACTGTAACTTGGTCATTGATAGCTAACTGTAACTTGGTCATTGATAGCTAACTGTAACTTGATCATTGATAGCTAACTGTAACTTCTCATTGATAGCTAACTGCAACTTGATCATTGATAGCTTACTATAACTTGGTCATTGATAGCTAACTGTAACTTGGTCAGTGATAGCTAACTGTAACTTGGTCATTGATAGCTAACTGCAACTTGGTCATTTATAGGTAACTGTAACTTGGTCACTGATAGCTAACTGTAACTTGGTCAATGATAGCTAACTGTAACTTGGTCGTTGATAGCTAACTGTAACGTGGTCATTGATAGCTAACTGTAACTTGGTCATTGATAGCTAGCTAACTGTAACTTGGTCATTGATAGCTAAGTGTAACTTGGTCATTGATAGCTAACTGCAACTTGATCATTTTATAGCTAATTGTAACTTGGTCATTGATAGCTAACTGTAACTTGGTCATTGATAGCTAACTGTAACTTGGTCATTGATAGCTAACTGTAACTTGGTCATTGATAGCTAACTGCAACTTGGTCATTGATAGCTAACTATAACTTGGTCATTGATAGCTAACTGTAACTTGGTCAGTGATAGCTAACTGTAAATTGGTCATTGATAGCTAACTGCAACTTGGTCATTGATAGGTAACTGTAACTTGGTCATTGATAGCTAACTGTAACTTGGTCATTGATAACTAACTGTAACGTGGTCATTGATAGCTAACTGTAACTTGGTCATTGATAGCTGACTGTAACTTGGTCATTGATAGCTAACTGCAACTTGGCCATTGATAGCTAACTGTAACTTGGTCATTGATAGCTAACTGCAACTTGGTCATTGATAGCTAACTGTAACTTGGTCAATGATAGCTAACTGTAACTTGGTCATTGATAGCTAACTGTAACTTGGTCATTGATAGCTAACTGTAACTTGGTCATTGATTGCTAACTGTAACTTGGTCAATGATAGCTAACTGTAACTTGGTCATTGATAGCTAACTGTAACTTGGTCATTGATAGCTAACTGTAACTTGATCATTGATAGCTAACTGTAACTTCTCATTGATAGCTAACTGCAACTTGATCATTGATAGCTTACTATAACTTGGTCATTGATAGCTAACTGTAACTTGGTCAGTGATAGCTAACTGTAACTTGGTCATTGATAGCTAACTGCAACTTGGTCATTTATAGGTAACTGTAACTTGGTCACTGATAGCTAACTGTAACTTGGTCAATGATAGCTAACTGTAACTTGGTCGTTGATAGCTAACTGTAACGTGGTCATTGATAGCTAACTGTAACTTGGTCATTGATAGCTAGCTAACTGTAACTTGGTCATTGATAGCTAAGTGTAACTTGGTCATTGATAGCTAACTGCAACTTGATCATTTTATAGCTAATTGTAACTTGGTCATTGATAGCTAACTGTAACTTGGTCATTGATAGCTAACTGTAACTTGGTCATTGATAGCTAACTGTAACTTGGTCATTGATAGCTAACTGCAACTTGGTCATTGATAGCTAACTGTAATTTGGTCATTGATAGCTAATTGTAACTTGGTCATTGATAGCTAACTGTAACTTGATCATTGATAGCTAACTGTAACGTGGTCATTGATGGCTAACTGTAACTTGGTCATTGATAGCTGACTGTAACTTGGTCATTGATAGCTAACTGTAACTTGGTCATTGATAGCTAACTGTAACTTGGTCATTGATAGCTAACTGTAACTTGGTCAATGATAGCTAACTGTAACTTGGTCATTGATAGCTAACTGTAACTTGGTCATTGATAGCTAACTGTAACTTGGTCATTGATAGCTAACTGTAACTTGGTCATTGATAGCTAACTGTAACGTGGTCATTGATAGCTAACTGTAACTTGATCATTGATAGCTAACTGTAACTTGGTCATTGATAGCTAACTGAAACTTGATCATTGATAGCTAACTATAACTTGGTCATTGATAGCTAACTGTAACTTGGTCAGTGATAGCTAACTGTATATTGGTCATTTATAGCTAACTGTAACTTGATCATTGATAGCTAACTGTAACTTGGTCATTGATAGCTAACTGAAACTTGATCATTGATAGCTAACTATAACTTGGTCATTGATAGCTAACTGTAACTTGGTCAGTGATAGCTAACTGTAAATTGGTCATTGATAGCTAACTGCAACTTGGTCATTGATAGGTAACTGTAACTTGGTCATTGATAGCTAACTGTAACTTGGTCATTGATAACTAACTGTAACGTGGTCATTGATAGCTAACTGTAACTTGGTCATTGATAGCTGACTGTAACTTGGTCATTGATAGCTAACTGCAACTTGGCCATTGATAGCTAACTGTAACTTGGTCATTGATAGCTAACTGCAACTTGGTCATTGATAGCTAACTGTAACTTGGTCAATGATAGCTAACTGTAACTTGGTCATTGATAGCTAACTGTAACTTGGTCATTGATAGCTAACTGTAACTTGGTCATTGATTGCTAACTGTAACTTGGTCAATGATAGCTAACTGTAACTTGGTCATTGATAGCTAACTGTAACTTGGTCATTGATAGCTAACTGTAACTTGATCATTGATAGCTAACTGTAACTTCTCATTGATAGCTAACTGCAACTTGATCATTGATAGCTTACTATAACTTGGTCATTGATAGCTAACTGTAACTTGGTCAGTGATAGCTAACTGTAACTTGGTCATTGATAGCTAACTGCAACTTGGTCATTTATAGGTAACTGTAACTTGGTCATTGATAGCTAACTGTAACTTGGTCATTGATAGCTAACTGCAACTTGATCATTGATAGCTAACTATAATTTGGTCATTGATAGCTAACTCTAACTTGGTCATTGATAGCTAACTGTAACTTGGTCATTTATAGGTAACTGTAACTTGGTCATTGATAGCTAACTGTAACTTGGTCATTGATAGCTAACTGTAACTTGGTCATTGATAGCTGACTGCAACCTGGTCATTGTTAGCTAACTGTAACTTGGTCATTGATAGCTAACTGTAACTTGGTCATTGATAACTAACTGTAACTTGGTCATTGATAGCTAACTGTAACTTGGTCATTGATAGCTAACTGTAACTTGGTCGTTGATAGCTAACTGTAACATGGTCATTGATAGCTAACTGTAACTTGGTCATTGATAGCTAGCTAACTGTAACTTGGTCATTGATAGCTAACTGTAACATGGTCATTGATAGCTAATTGCAACTTGATCATTGATAGCTAACTGTAACTTGGTCATTGATAGCAAACTGTAACTTCGTCATTGATAGCTAACTGCAACTTGGTCATTGATAGCTAACTGTAATTTGGTCATTGACAGCTAACTGTAACTTGATCATTGATAGCTAACTGTAAATTGGTCATTGAAAGCTAACTGTAACTTGGTCATTGATAGCTAACTGTAACTTGGTCATTGATAGCTAACTGTAACTTGGTCATTGATAGCTAAATGCAACTTGGTCATTGATAGCTAATTGTAATTTGGTCATTGATAGCTAACTGTAACTTGGTCATTGATAGCTAACTGTAATTTGGTCATTGATAGCTAACTGTAACTTGGTCATTGATAGCTAACTGTAACTTGGTCATTGATAGCTAACTGTAACTTGGTCATTGATAGCTAACTGTAACTTGGTCATTGATAGCTAACTGTAAGTTGGTCATTGTTAGCTAACTGTAACTTGGTCATTGATAGCTAACTGTAACTTGATCATTGATAGCTAACTGTAACTTGGTTAATGATAGCTAACTGTAACTTGGTCATTGATAGCTAACTGTAACTTGGTCATTGATAGCTAACTGTAACTTGATCATTGATAGCTAACTGGAACTTGGTCATTGATAGCTAACTGTAACTTGATCATTGATAGCTAACTATAACTTGGTCATTGATAGCTAACTGTAACTTGGTAATTGATAGCTTACTGTAACTTGGTCATTGATAGCTAACTGCAACTTGGTCATTGATAGGTAACTGTAACTTGGTCATTGATAGCTAACTGTAACTTGATCATTGATAGCTAACTGGAACTTGGTCATTGATAGCTAACTGTAACTTGATCATTGATAGCTAACTATAACTTGGTCATTGATAGCTAACTGTAACTTGGTAATTGATAGCTTACTGTAACTTGGTCATTGATAGCTAACTGCAACTTGGTCATTGATAGGTAACTGTAACTTGGTCATTGATAGCTAACTGTAACGTGGTCATTGATAGCTAACTGTAACTTGGTCATTAATAGCCAACTGTAACTTGGTCACTGATAGCTAACTGTAACTTGGTCAATGATAGCTAACTGTAACTTGGTCGTTGATAGCTAACTGTAACGTGGTCATTGATAGCTAACTGTAACTTGGTCATTGATAGCTAGCTAACTGTAACTTGGTCATTGATAGCTAAGTGTAACTTGGTCATTGATAGCTAACTGCAACTTGATCATTTTATAGCTAATTGTAACTTGGTCATTGATAGCTAACTGTAACTTGGTCATTGATAGCTAACTGTAACTTGGTCATTGATAGCTAACTGTAACTTGGTCATTGATAGCTAACTGCAACTTGGTCATTGATAGCTAACTGTAATTTGGTCATTGATAGCTAATTGTAACTTGGTCATTGATAGCTAACTGTAACTTGATCATTGATAGCTAACTGTAACGTGGTCATTGATGGCTAACTGTAACTTGGTCATTGATAGCTGACTGTAACTTGGTCATTGATAGCTAACTGTAACTTGGTCATTGATAGCTAACTGTAACTTGGTCATTGATAGCTAACTGTAACTTGGTCAATGATAGCTAACTGTAACTTGGTCATTGATAGCTAACTGTAACTTGGTCATTGATAGCTAACTGTAACTTGGTCATTGATAGCTAACTGTAACTTGGTCATTGATAGCTAACTGTAACGTGGTCATTGATAGCTAACTGTAACTTGATCATTGATAGCTAACTGTAACTTGGTCATTGATAGCTAACTGAAACTTGATCATTGATAGCTAACTATAACTTGGTCATTGATAGCTAACTGTAACTTGGTCAGTGATAGCTAACTGTATATTGGTCATTTATAGCTAACTGTAACTTGATCATTGATAGCTAACTGTAACTTGGTCATTGATAGCTAACTGAAACTTGATCATTGATAGCTAACTATAACTTGGTCATTGATAGCTAACTGTAACTTGGTCAGTGATAGCTAACTGTAAATTGGTCATTGATAGCTAACTGCAACTTGGTCATTGATAGGTAACTGTAACTTGGTCATTGATAGCTAACTGTAACTTGGTCATTGATAACTAACTGTAACGTGGTCATTGATAGCTAACTGTAACTTGGTCATTGATAGCTGACTGTAACTTGGTCATTGATAGCTAACTGCAACTTGGCCATTGATAGCTAACTGTAACTTGGTCATTGATAGCTAACTGCAACTTGGTCATTGATAGCTAACTGTAACTTGGTCAATGATAGCTAACTGTAACTTGGTCATTGATAGCTAACTGTAACTTGGTCATTGATAGCTAACTGTAACTTGGTCATTGATTGCTAACTGTAACTTGGTCAATGATAGCTAACTGTAACTTGGTCATTGATAGCTAACTGTAACTTGGTCATTGATAGCTAACTGTAACTTGATCATTGATAGCAAACTGTAACTTCTCATTGATAGCTAACTGCAACTTGATCATTGATAGCTTACTATAACGTGGTCATTGATAGCTAACTGTAACTTGGTCATTGATAGCTGACTGTAACTTGGTCATTGATAGCTAACTGCAACTTGGCCATTGATAGCTAACTGTAACTTGGTCATTGATAGCTAACTGCAACTTGGTCATTGATAGCTAACTGTAACTTGGTCAATGATAGCTAACTGTAACTTGGTCATTGATAGCTAACTGTAACTTGGTCATTGATAGCTAACTGTAACTTGGTCATTGATTGCTAACTGTAACTTGGTCAATGATAGCTAACTGTAACTTGGTCATTGATAGCTAACTGTAACTTGGTCATTGATAGCTAACTGTAACTTGATCATTGATAGCTAACTGTAACTTCTCATTGATAGCTAACTGCAACTTGATCATTGATAGCTTACTATAACTTGGTCATTGATAGCTAACTGTAACTTGGTCAGTGATAGCTAACTGTAACTTGGTCATTGATAGCTAACTGCAACTTGGTCATTTATAGGTAACTGTAACTTGGTCATTGATAGCTAACTGTAACTTGGTCATTGATAGCTAACTGCAACTTGATCATTGATAGCTAACTATAATTTGGTCATTGATAGCTAACTCTAACTTGGTCATTGATAGCTAACTGTAACTTGGTCATTTATAGGTAACTGTAACTTGGTCATTGATAGCTAACTGTAACTTGGTCATTGATAGCTAACTGTAACTTGGTCATTGATAGCTGACTGCAACCTGGTCATTGTTAGCTAACTGTAACTTGGTCATTGATAGCTAACTGTAACTTGGTCATTGATAACTAACTGTAACTTGGTCATTGATAGCTAACTGTAACTTGGTCATTGATAGCTAACTGTAACTTGGTCGTTGATAGCTAACTGTAACATGGTCATTGATAGCTAACTGTAACTTGGTCATTGATAGCTAGCTAACTGTAACTTGGTCATTGATAGCTAACTGTAACATGGTCATTGATAGCTAATTGCAACTTGATCATTGATAGCTAACTGTAACTTGGTCATTGATAGCAAACTGTAACTTCGTCATTGATAGCTAACTGCAACTTGGTCATTGATAGCTAACTGTAATTTGGTCATTGACAGCTAACTGTAACTTGATCATTGATAGCTAACTGTAAATTGGTCATTGAAAGCTAACTGTAACTTGGTCATTGATAGCTAACTGTAACTTGGTCATTGATAGCTAACTGTAACTTGGTCATTGATAGCTAAATGCAACTTGGTCATTGATAGCTAATTGTAATTTGGTCATTGATAGCTAACTGTAACTTGGTCATTGATAGCTAACTGTAATTTGGTCATTGATAGCTAACTGTAACTTGGTCATTGATAGCTAACTGTAACTTGGTCATTGATAGCTAACTGTAACTTGGTCATTGATAGCTAACTGTAACTTGGTCATTGATAGCTAACTGTAAGTTGGTCATTGTTAGCTAACTGTAACTTGGTCATTGATAGCTAACTGTAACTTGATCATTGATAGCTAACTGTAACTTGGTTAATGATAGCTAACTGTAACTTGGTCATTGATAGCTAACTGTAACTTGGTCATTGATAGCTAACTGTAACTTGATCATTGATAGCTAACTGGAACTTGGTCATTGATAGCTAACTGTAACTTGATCATTGATAGCTAACTATAACTTGGTCATTGATAGCTAACTGTAACTTGGTAATTGATAGCTTACTGTAACTTGGTCATTGATAGCTAACTGCAACTTGGTCATTGATAGGTAACTGTAACTTGGTCATTGATAGCTAACTGTAACTTGATCATTGATAGCTAACTGGAACTTGGTCATTGATAGCTAACTGTAACTTGATCATTGATAGCTAACTATAACTTGGTCATTGATAGCTAACTGTAACTTGGTAATTGATAGCTTACTGTAACTTGGTCATTGATAGCTAACTGCAACTTGGTCATTGATAGGTAACTGTAACTTGGTCATTGATAGCTAACTGTAACGTGGTCATTGATAGCTAACTGTAACTTGGTCATTAATAGCCAACTGTAACTTGGTCACTGATAGCTAACTGTAACTTGGTCAATGATAGCTAACTGTAACTTGGTCGTTGATAGCTAACTGTAACGTGGTCATTGATAGCTAACTGTAACTTGGTCATTGATAGCTAGCTAACTGTAACTTGGTCATTGATAGCTAAGTGTAACTTGGTCATTGATAGCTAACTGCAACTTGATCATTTTATAGCTAATTGTAACTTGGTCATTGATAGCTAACTGTAACTTGGTCATTGATAGCTAACTGTAACTTGGTCATTGATAGCTAACTGTAACTTGGTCATTGATAGCTAACTGCAACTTGGTCATTGATAGCTAACTGTAATTTGGTCATTGATAGCTAATTGTAACTTGGTCATTGATAGCTAACTGTAACTTGATCATTGATAGCTAACTGTAACGTGGTCATTGATGGCTAACTGTAACTTGGTCATTGATAGCTGACTGTAACTTGGTCATTGATAGCTAACTGTAACTTGGTCATTGATAGCTAACTGTAACTTGGTCATTGATAGCTAACTGTAACTTGGTCAATGATAGCTAACTGTAACTTGGTCATTGATAGCTAACTGTAACTTGGTCATTGATAGCTAACTGTAACTTGGTCATTGATAGCTAACTGTAACTTGGTCATTGATAGCTAACTGTAACGTGGTCATTGATAGCTAACTGTAACTTGATCATTGATAGCTAACTGTAACTTGGTCATTGATAGCTAACTGAAACTTGATCATTGATAGCTAACTATAACTTGGTCATTGATAGCTAACTGTAACTTGGTCAGTGATAGCTAACTGTATATTGGTCATTTATAGCTAACTGTAACTTGATCATTGATAGCTAACTGTAACTTGGTCATTGATAGCTAACTGAAACTTGATCATTGATAGCTAACTATAACTTGGTCATTGATAGCTAACTGTAACTTGGTCAGTGATAGCTAACTGTAAATTGGTCATTGATAGCTAACTGCAACTTGGTCATTGATAGGTAACTGTAACTTGGTCATTGATAGCTAACTGTAACTTGGTCATTGATAACTAACTGTAACGTGGTCATTGATAGCTAACTGTAACTTGGTCATTGATAGCTGACTGTAACTTGGTCATTGATAGCTAACTGCAACTTGGCCATTGATAGCTAACTGTAACTTGGTCATTGATAGCTAACTGCAACTTGGTCATTGATAGCTAACTGTAACTTGGTCAATGATAGCTAACTGTAACTTGGTCATTGATAGCTAACTGTAACTTGGTCATTGATAGCTAACTGTAACTTGGTCATTGATTGCTAACTGTAACTTGGTCAATGATAGCTAACTGTAACTTGGTCATTGATAGCTAACTGTAACTTGGTCATTGATAGCTAACTGTAACTTGATCATTGATAGCTAACTGTAACTTCTCATTGATAGCTAACTGCAACTTGATCATTGATAGCTTACTATAACTTGGTCATTGATAGCTAACTGTAACTTGGTCAGTGATAGCTAACTGTAACTTGGTCATTGATAGCTAACTGTAACATGGTCATTGATAGCTAATTGCAACTTGATCATTGATAGCTAACTGTAACTTGGTCAATGATAGCTAACTGTAACTTGGTCGTTGATAGCTAACTGTAACGTGGTCATTGATAGCTAACTGTAACTTGGTCATTGATAGCTAGCTAACTGTAACTTGGTCATTGATAGCTAAGTGTAACTTGGTCATTGATAGCTAACTGCAACTTGATCATTTTATAGCTAATTGTAACTTGGTCATTGATAGCTAACTGTAACTTGGTCATTGATAGCTAACTGTAACTTGGTCATTGATAGCTAACTGTAACTTGGTCATTGATAGCTAACTGCAACTTGGTCATTGATAGCTAACTATAACTTGGTCATTGATAGCTAACTGTAACTTGGTCAGTGATAGCTAACTGTAAATTGGTCATTGATAGCTAACTGCAACTTGGTCATTGATAGGTAACTGTAACTTGGTCATTGATAGCTAACTGTAACTTGGTCATTGATAACTAACTGTAACGTGGTCATTGATAGCTAACTGTAACTTGGTCATTGATAGCTGACTGTAACTTGGTCATTGATAGCTAACTGCAACTTGGCCATTGATAGCTAACTGTAACTTGGTCATTGATAGCTAACTGCAACTTGGTCATTGATAGCTAACTGTAACTTGGTCAATGATAGCTAACTGTAACTTGGTCATTGATAGCTAACTGTAACTTGGTCATTGATAGCTAACTGTAACTTGGTCATTGATTGCTAACTGTAACTTGGTCAATGATAGCTAACTGTAACTTGGTCATTGATAGCTAACTGTAACTTGGTCATTGATAGCTAACTGTAACTTGATCATTGATAGCTAACTGTAACTTCTCATTGATAGCTAACTGCAACTTGATCATTGATAGCTTACTATAACTTGGTCATTGATAGCTAACTGTAACTTGGTCAGTGATAGCTAACTGTAACTTGGTCATTGATAGCTAACTGCAACTTGGTCATTTATAGGTAACTGTAACTTGGTCACTGATAGCTAACTGTAACTTGGTCAATGATAGCTAACTGTAACTTGGTCGTTGATAGCTAACTGTAACGTGGTCATTGATAGCTAACTGTAACTTGGTCATTGATAGCTAGCTAACTGTAACTTGGTCATTGATAGCTAAGTGTAACTTGGTCATTGATAGCTAACTGCAACTTGATCATTTTATAGCTAATTGTAACTTGGTCATTGATAGCTAACTGTAACTTGGTCATTGATAGCTAACTGTAACTTGGTCATTGATAGCTAACTGTAACTTGGTCATTGATAGCTAACTGCAACTTGGTCATTGATAGCTAACTGTAATTTGGTCATTGATAGCTAATTGTAACTTGGTCATTGATAGCTAACTGTAACTTGATCATTGATAGCTAACTGTAACGTGGTCATTGATGGCTAACTGTAACTTGGTCATTGATAGCTGACTGTAACTTGGTCATTGATAGCTAACTGTAACTTGGTCATTGATAGCTAACTGTAACTTGGTCATTGATAGCTAACTGTAACTTGGTCAATGATAGCTAACTGTAACTTGGTCATTGATAGCTAACTGTAACTTGGTCATTGATAGCTAACTGTAACTTGGTCATTGATAGCTAACTGTAACTTGGTCATTGATAGCTAACTGTAACGTGGTCATTGATAGCTAACTGTAACTTGATCATTGATAGCTAACTGTAACTTGGTCATTGATAGCTAACTGAAACTTGATCATTGATAGCTAACTATAACTTGGTCATTGATAGCTAACTGTAACTTGGTCAGTGATAGCTAACTGTATATTGGTCATTTATAGCTAACTGTAACTTGATCATTGATAGCTAACTGTAACTTGGTCATTGATAGCTAACTGAAACTTGATCATTGATAGCTAACTATAACTTGGTCATTGATAGCTAACTGTAACTTGGTCAGTGATAGCTAACTGTAAATTGGTCATTGATAGCTAACTGCAACTTGGTCATTGATAGGTAACTGTAACTTGGTCATTGATAGCTAACTGTAACTTGGTCATTGATAACTAACTGTAACGTGGTCATTGATAGCTAACTGTAACTTGGTCATTGATAGCTGACTGTAACTTGGTCATTGATAGCTAACTGCAACTTGGCCATTGATAGCTAACTGTAACTTGGTCATTGATAGCTAACTGCAACTTGGTCATTGATAGCTAACTGTAACTTGGTCAATGATAGCTAACTGTAACTTGGTCATTGATAGCTAACTGTAACTTGGTCATTGATAGCTAACTGTAACTTGGTCATTGATTGCTAACTGTAACTTGGTCAATGATAGCTAACTGTAACTTGGTCATTGATAGCTAACTGTAACTTGGTCATTGATAGCTAACTGTAACTTGATCATTGATAGCTAACTGTAACTTCTCATTGATAGCTAACTGCAACTTGATCATTGATAGCTTACTATAACTTGGTCATTGATAGCTAACTGTAACTTGGTCGTTGATAGCTAACTGTAACATGGTCATTGATAGCTAACTGTAACTTGGTCATTGATAGCTAGCTAACTGTAACTTGGTCATTGATAGCTAACTGTAACATGGTCATTGATAGCTAATTGCAACTTGATCATTGATAGCTAACTGTAACTTGGTCATTGATAGCAAACTGTAACTTCGTCATTGATAGCTAACTGCAACTTGGTCATTGATAGCTAACTGTAACTTGGTCATTGATAGCTAACTGTAACTTGGTCATTGATAGCTAACTGTAACTTGGTCATTGATAGCTAACTGTAACGTGGTCATTGATAGCTAACTGTAACTTGGTCATTAATAGCCAACTGTAACTTGGTCACTGATAGCTAACTGTAACTTGGTCAATGATAGCTAACTGTAACTTGGTCGTTGATAGCTAACTGTAACGTGGTCATTGATAGCTAACTGTAACTTGGTCATTGATAGCTAGCTAACTGTAACTTGGTCATTGATAGCTAAGTGTAACTTGGTCATTGATAGCTAACTGCAACTTGATCATTTTATAGCTAATTGTAACTTGGTCATTGATAGCTAACTGTAACTTGGTCATTGATAGCTAACTGTAACTTGGTCATTGATAGCTAACTGTAACTTGGTCATTGATAGCTAACTGCAACTTGGTCATTGATAGCTAACTGTAATTTGGTCATTGATAGCTAATTGTAACTTGGTCATTGATAGCTAACTGTAACTTGATCATTGATAGCTAACTGTAACGTGGTCATTGATGGCTAACTGTAACTTGGTCATTGATAGCTGACTGTAACTTGGTCATTGATAGCTAACTGTAACTTGGTCATTGATAGCTAACTGTAACTTGGTCATTGATAGCTAACTGTAACTTGGTCAATGATAGCTAACTGTAACTTGGTCATTGATAGCTAACTGTAACTTGGTCATTGATAGCTAACTGTAACTTGGTCATTGATAGCTAACTGTAACTTGGTCATTGATAGCTAACTGTAACGTGGTCATTGATAGCTAACTGTAACTTGATCATTGATAGCTAACTGTAACTTGGTCATTGATAGCTAACTGAAACTTGATCATTGATAGCTAACTATAACTTGGTCATTGATAGCTAACTGTAACTTGGTCAGTGATAGCTAACTGTATATTGGTCATTTATAGCTAACTGTAACTTGATCATTGATAGCTAACTGTAACTTGGTCTTTGATAGCTAACTGAAACTTGATCATTGATAGCTAACTATAACTTGGTCATTGATAGCTAACTGTAACTTGGTCAGTGATAGCTAACTGTAAATTGGTCATTGATAGCTAACTGCAACTTGGTCATTGATAGGTAACTGTAACTTGGTCATTGATAGCTAACTGTAACTTGGTCATTGATAACTAACTGTAACGTGGTCATTGATAGCTAACTGTAACTTGGTCATTGATAGCTGACTGTAACTTGGTCATTGATAGCTAACTGCAACTTGGCCATTGATAGCTAACTGTAACTTGGTCATTGATAGCTAACTGCAACTTGGTCATTGATAGCTAACTGTAACTTGGTCAATGATAGCTAACTGTAACTTGGTCATTGATAGCTAACTGTAACTTGGTCATTGATAGCTAACTGTAACTTGGTCATTGATTGCTAACTGTAACTTGGTCAATGATAGCTAACTGTAACTTGGTCATTGATAGCTAACTGTAACTTGGTCATTGATAGCTAACTGTAACTTGATCATTGATAGCTAACTGTAACTTCTCATTGATAGCTAACTGCAACTTGATCATTGATAGCTTACTATAACTTGGTCATTGATAGCTAACTGTAACTTGGTCAGTGATAGCTAACTGTAACTTGGTCATTGATAGCTAACTGCAACTTGGTCATTTATAGGTAACTGTAACTTGGTCACTGATAGCTAACTGTAACTTGGTCAATGATAGCTAACTGTAACTTGGTCGTTGATAGCTAACTGTAACGTGGTCATTGATAGCTAACTGTAACTTGGTCATTGATAGCTAGCTAACTGTAACTTGGTCATTGATAGCTAAGTGTAACTTGGTCATTGATAGCTAACTGCAACTTGATCATTTTATAGCTAATTGTAACTTGGTCATTGATAGCTAACTGTAACTTGGTCATTGATAGCTAACTGTAACTTGGTCATTGATAGCTAACTGTAACTTGGTCATTGATAGCTAACTGCAACTTGGTCATTGATAGCTAACTATAACTTGGTCATTGATAGCTAACTGTAACTTGGTCAGTGATAGCTAACTGTAAATTGGTCATTGATAGCTAACTGCAACTTGGTCATTGATAGGTAACTGTAACTTGGTCATTGATAGCTAACTGTAACTTGGTCATTGATAACTAACTGTAACGTGGTCATTGATAGCTAACTGTAACTTGGTCATTGATAGCTGACTGTAACTTGGTCATTGATAGCTAACTGCAACTTGGCCATTGATAGCTAACTGTAACTTGGTCATTGATAGCTAACTGCAACTTGGTCATTGATAGCTAACTGTAACTTGGTCAATGATAGCTAACTGTAACTTGGTCATTGATAGCTAACTGTAACTTGGTCATTGATAGCTAACTGTAACTTGGTCATTGATTGCTAACTGTAACTTGGTCAATGATAGCTAACTGTAACTTGGTCATTGATAGCTAACTGTAACTTGGTCATTGATAGCTAACTGTAACTTGATCATTGATAGCTAACTGTAACTTCTCATTGATAGCTAACTGCAACTTGATCATTGATAGCTTACTATAACTTGGTCATTGATAGCTAACTGTAACTTGGTCAGTGATAGCTAACTGTAACTTGGTCATTGATAGCTAACTGCAACTTGGTCATTTATAGGTAACTGTAACTTGGTCACTGATAGCTAACTGTAACTTGGTCAATGATAGCTAACTGTAACTTGGTCGTTGATAGCTAACTGTAACGTGGTCATTGATAGCTAACTGTAACTTGGTCATTGATAGCTAGCTAACTGTAACTTGGTCATTGATAGCTAAGTGTAACTTGGTCATTGATAGCTAACTGCAACTTGATCATTTTATAGCTAATTGTAACTTGGTCATTGATAGCTAACTGTAACTTGGTCATTGATAGCTAACTGTAACTTGGTCATTGATAGCTAACTGTAACTTGGTCATTGATAGCTAACTGCAACTTGGTCATTGATAGCTAACTGTAATTTGGTCATTGATAGCTAATTGTAACTTGGTCATTGATAGCTAACTGTAACTTGATCATTGATAGCTAACTGTAACGTGGTCATTGATGGCTAACTGTAACTTGGTCATTGATAGCTGACTGTAACTTGGTCATTGATAGCTAACTGTAACTTGGTCATTGATAGCTAACTGTAACTTGGTCATTGATAGCTAACTGTAACTTGGTCAATGATAGCTAACTGTAACTTGGTCATTGATAGCTAACTGTAACTTGGTCATTGATAGCTAACTGTAACTTGGTCATTGATAGCTAACTGTAACTTGGTCATTGATAGCTAACTGTAACGTGGTCATTGATAGCTAACTGTAACTTGATCATTGATAGCTAACTGTAACTTGGTCATTGATAGCTAACTGAAACTTGATCATTGATAGCTAACTATAACTTGGTCATTGATAGCTAACTGTAACTTGGTCAGTGATAGCTAACTGTATATTGGTCATTTATAGCTAACTGTAACTTGATCATTGATAGCTAACTGTAACTTGGTCATTGATAGCTAACTGAAACTTGATCATTGATAGCTAACTATAACTTGGTCATTGATAGCTAACTGTAACTTGGTCAGTGATAGCTAACTGCAACTTGGCCATTGATAGCTAACTGTAACTTGGTCATTGATAGCTAACTGCAACTTGGTCATTGATAGCTAACTGTAACTTGGTCAATGATAGCTAACTGTAACTTGGTCATTGATAGCTAACTGTAACTTGGTCATTGATAGCTAACTGTAACTTGGTCATTGATTGCTAACTGTAACTTGGTCAATGATAGCTAACTGTAACTTGGTCATTGATAGATAACTGTAACTTGGTCATTGATAGCTAACTGTAACTTGATCATTGATAGCTAACTGTAACTTCTCATTGATAGCTAACTGCAACTTGATCATTGATAGCTTACTATAACTTGGTCATTGATAGCTAACTGTAACTTGGTCAGTGATAGCTAACTGTAACTTGGTCATTGATAGCTAACTGCAACTTGGTCATTTATAGGTAACTGTAACTTGGTCATTGATAGCTAACTGTAACTTGGTCATTGATAGCTAACTGCAACTTGATCATTGATAGCTAACTATAATTTGGTCATTGATAGCTAACTCTAACTTGGTCATTGATAGCTAACTGTAACTTGGTCATTGATAGCTAACTGTAACTTGGTCATTGATAGGTAAATGTAAGTTGGTCATTGATAGCTAAGTAACTTGGTCATTCATATCTAACTGTAACTTGGTCATTGATAGCGAACTAACTTGGTCAATGATAGCTAGCTGTAACGTGGTCATTGATAGCTAACTAACTTGGTCATTGATAGCTAACTGTAACTTGGTCATTGATAGCTAACTAACTTGGTAATTGATAGCTAACTGTAACATGGTCATTGATAGCTAACTGTAACTTGGTCATTGATAGCTAGCTAACTGTAACTTAGTCAATGATAGCTAATTGTAACTTGGTCATTGATAGCTAACTGTAAATTGGTCATTGATAGCTAACTGTAACTTGGTAGAAAGCAATCAGAAGCAGATGGAAGTGGTTGGGGTGGATGAGAGAGAGAGAGAGAAAGAGAGAGAGAGAGAGAGAGAGAGAGAGAGAGAGAGGTCTACTCAGACAGTGGTAAGTTGTTGAGATGATTTCGAAAGGGACCTATATGAGTAACTTTCCATTACTCGTTTCCGTTTTGCGCAAGAAAAAGTTAGTAGTTCAGGATTACTGGCATTTATTATCTACGCTTATTATACATAGTTTGGAACGTTCGTTCTAAATGTTGAACACTTGGTCCAGGGTGTTTTAAACTTGCGAATGGGCCTAAGAATGTTAACTAGAATTGTGGAAAAATAAAAATTCTCAAGTATGGTGGGGAACTTAGCAAAACCATTAGTGCTCTGTGGGGCGAACTCCAAGGATAAATATGGGAAGTGGATTTTTAAGGGGGAGGGGTAATCTAGAAATGGAGCTCTAGCGTATTAGTGATCAGTACACAAAAACTGCCACGCGAATCTGTCCACATAGTCTGAATTTTGGTACCAAGTGACTTGTACTCAGCGCAGTCATGGAAAAAGGCGAAGTTTAGGGGGGACCGATAACAAGTGACGTAGAAGAGATTTCAAACTATATTTGGCAGAAAGGTTACTCGAGGTACTTACCTGAGTTCACTGAGTATACTCTAAAGTGGTGAGCTTTAGGTTAGCCAGACAATACTTCAGTGGTTTAATAAAATAGGTGAATTCAAATGCTTGCACTAAATCTCCTTTGAACGAAACGGGTAGTATGCCTTAAGTAAGTATATGTCGAACATCGGTGAGTCTCAAAATTGGTCTAGGTCTCAAATGTTGGCAGAGGTTGTTGGGGGGGGGGGGGGGGGGGTTGTAAAACCACATGAGAGAAGCACATTTGTTACACGTCACTGGCTATACGTCACTGGCTATACGTCATTGGCTATACGTCACAAAAACAATTGGCCATCGTGTACAGGATAGCTTGTTGGTTTGAAGTAGTTTGGTACAACGTTCGAGGCGCGTACATGTATGCCCTGTCTGAGTGGGACAAAACAGTGTCCACTTATGACTGGTTCAAGATGTTCTTCGAAAATGTGTTGTTGTTGTTGTTGTTGTTGCTGCTGGAAGCTATTCGTACCGAGTTCTTCTCTCTTGACGATATTTCCTTGGAAGAGTGGGTTACAGTGGCTCCTCAAGTGTCTTGAGGCGTACTAAATAAATAGACTTGGGTCCTACTGGCTGTAGTGTTGATACTTCTCAGTTGATCCCACCTCGTTGGTCAGATTGCTGTAACAAAGCTTGTTTCCAAGAGCACTGCATGGAAGTCTAGTAGGGTCTTGGTGAGTATGTATTCTTCCTCTTTTCATTCTTCTTCTCCTTCTTATTATTATTGTGTCAGATCATTCACTTTACGTATCTTTGGTCCCGTCACTTTAAAAACCTGTCCTTGACATAAGAGAGGGCCTTGGCTAGTATGTTGCAAGTGACTCTGACATCAAGTGGAGGTCTCAATCAATATGTGTCACCTTACCTCGAGAAGACGTGGAGTCTACGTCATTATATTGCACGTGACCTTGACGTGAGGTGCAATTCTTGGTCAGCATGTTGCATCTGATCTTGACATACGTTGCCGTCTTGGTTAGTTTGTGCCACCTAAATGAGGTGAACTGGAGTCTTGGTCAGTATGTTTCACATGACTGAGGTGAAGTCTTGGTCAGTATGTTTCACCTGTCTGAAGTGGTGTCTTGGTCAGTATGTTTCACCTGTCTGAGGTGAAGTCTTGGTCAGTATGTTTCACCTGTCTGAAGTGGTGTCTTGGTCAGTATGTTTCACATGACTGAGGTGAAGTCTTGGTCAGAATGTTTCACCTGTCTGAAGTGGTGTCTTGGTCAGTATGTTTCACCTGTCTGAGGTGAAGTCTTGGTCAGTATGTTTCACCTGATTGGGGTGAAGTCTTGGTCAGTATGTTCACCTGATTGGGGTGAAGTCTTGGTCAGTATGTTTCACCTGATTGGGGTGAAGTCTTGGTCAGTATGTGTCACTTGACTGAGGTGAAGTCTTGGTCAGTATGTTCACCTGACTGGGGTGAAGTCTTGGTCAGTAAGTTTCACCTGTCTGAGGTGAAGTCTTGGTCAGTATGTTTCACCTGTCTGATTTGAAGTCTTGGTCAGTATGTTTCACCTGTCTGAGGTGAAGTCTTTGTCAGTATGTTTCACCTGTCTGAGGTGAAGTCTTGGTCAGTATGTTTCACCTGTCTGAGGTGAAGTCTTGGTCAGTATGTGTGTCACCTGATCCTTGTGTGAGGTGAAGTCTTGGTCAGTATGTTTCACCTGTCTGAGGTGAAGTCTTGGTCAGTGTGTGTCACCTGACTGAGGTGAAGTCTTGGTCAGTGTGTGTCACCTGACTGAGGTGAAGTCTTGGTCAGTATGTTTCACCTGTCTGAGGTGAAGTCTTGGTCAGTGTGTATCACCTGACTGAGGTGAAGTCTTGGTCAGTGTGTGTCGCCTGATGGCGAGTTAGTCTTGGTCAGTGTGTGTCTCCTGACTGAGGTAAAGTCTTGGTCAGTGTGTGTCGCCTGACTGAGGTGAAGTCTGGGTCAGTGTGTGTCACCTGAATGAGGTGAAGTCTTGGTCAGTATGCTTCACCTGTCTGAGGTGAAGTCTTGGTCAGTATGTTTCATCTGTCTGAGGTGAAGTCTTGGTCAGTGTGTATCACCTGACTGAGGTGAAGTCTTGGTCAGTGTGTGTCGCCTGATGGCGAATTAGTCTTGGTCAGTGTGTGTCGCCTGACTGAGGTGAAGTCTTGGTCAGTGTGTGTCGCCTGATGGCGAGTTAGTTTTGGTCAGTGTGTGTCTCCTGACTGAGGTGAAGTCTTGGTCAGTGTGTGTCGCCTGACTGAGGTGAAGTCTTGGTCAGTGTGTGTCACCTGACTGAGGTGAAGTCTTGCTCAGTATGCTTCACCTGTCTGAGGTGAAGTCTTGGTCAGTATGTTTCATCTGTCTGAGGTGAAGTCTTGGTCAGTGTGTGTCACCTGACTGAGGTGAAGTCTTGGTCAGTGTGTGTCGCCTGATGGCGAGTTAGTCTTGGTCAGTGTGTGTCGCCTGACTGAGGTGAAGTCTTGGTCAGTGTGTGTTGCCTGACTGAGGTGAAGTCTTGGTCAGTGTGTGTCGCCTGACTGAGGTGAAGTCTTGGTCAGTGTGTGTCACCTGACTGAGGTGAAGTCTTGGTCAGTGTGTGTCGCCTGACTGAGGTGAAGTCTTGGTCAGTGTGTGTCGCCTGACTGAGGTGAAGTCTTGGTCAGTGTGTGTCGCCTGACTGAGGTGAAGTCTTGGCTCCAATTTATGAAGTAAGGTGTGTGTGTGTACCACAGCGTCATGGGGTGTAATTTTATTAACCGCTTCCAACATTGTCAGAAATAGAGAGCATTTCCCAAAGGTTGCCGGCATGTTTGTGTCTGTGTGGTCAGTGGCGAGGGGCAGAGAGCAACAATTAGCGCGCTAGCAAACATCAGATACAGACAGACAGACAGACAAACAGACAGACAGACATGAAAGAATGGACGTAACACATTCCCACAGACAACTATTTTCACGAGGACAATGGGAATATATTTTCTTCTCAAATGTTTAATAGACACTTTCATCAACTATCTCACTGGAAGACGGTACACGAACAACATCCTTACCACCATGGTAGTAGGGATTCAGAGAGAGGGAGAGAGAGAAAGAGAGAGAGAGAGAGAGAGAGAGAGAGGTCTAGAATGTACATTCCAACTTGTTACTTAGCAAGCTCTCATGAGCAGTATCCGCGGCACAGCGCTGCGCTGTGCATTAATGGCGCTCAATTATGTACACATGAGAACTTCAGAAAATCGATTGAACATTGTTCTTGCTATTACGTATCTTAAACACGACTAAATATGGATCTATACTCGTCATGTCCGTACCAGAGCATGGCTGAGTTAACAGCATCATTTCAATCCAATTTTGATCAGTTTTCCAACTTTCAGAACGATTAAGTACAGTGATCGAGTTTCGAAATCCATTGAGAATAAATAGGTGCATAGCCAAAAGAGAAATCTGAAGATCCCTGGCTAAATATGTTCAGTTCTTCCATCTGTAGATCCCTGGCTAAATATGTTCAGTTCTTCCATCTGGACACGATCTGCTCAAGCAAGTAGCTCTTCAAGGACAGTCAACAACAACAGTAATTTAAGACATTTAGAACATAAGCGTAACAGCCTGACGCAGTTGTAACAGGGTAACGCTGCTGTAATAGTCTGACGCTGGTGTAACAGCATGACGCTGCTGTAACAGACTGACGCTGCTATAACAGCAGGACGCAGCTGTAACAGCAGGACGCAGCTGTAACAGCATGACGCTGCTGTAACAGACTGACGCTGCTATAACAGCAGGACGCAGCTGTAACAGCAGGACGCAGCTGTAACAGCATGACGCTGCTGTAACAGTCTGACGCTGGTGTAACAGCCTGACGCAGCTGTAACAGCATGACGCTGCTGTAACAGACTGACGCTGCTATAACAGCAGGACGCTGTCGTAGTAGCTTATCGCTGCTGTAACTGGGTGACGCTGCTGTAACAGTTTGACGCTGCTATAACAGTATGACGCTGATGTAACAGTCTGACGCTGATGTAGTAGCTTATTGCTGCTGTAAAAACCTGACGCCGAATGTCAAACAATCGTAATTCACATTGGAATGCAGGGTAGTAGTGTACATACCTGGTCTGTTCTAACTTCATCATCATCTCAAGTTGGCTGACCCGTTAAGACACCGTTCTAGAAACCAAAAGGATGTAGGTTAAATTCAAAGTCCGTGATGGGAAATAATCCAGCAGCAAGAGTTTGACAACATAGTGCCATCCATAACAAAAGTGAATTCCCCCCCCCCCCACCCCCACCCCACACAGTGTCCTATTGTTTACAAGGACATGAACATTTACCTACCGGGGGAAACACGTCCGACGATCAGATTCTGTCATGTTTCATTGGTTTCCATAGTTTCCTATCTTCAATGTTGGATTGTGGCGTTTGTATTAGACAGCACGGATCTTCTACAACATTGGTCCATGTTCTACTGATTTCTCGCCTGTTCATGTTGGCAAGACCAAGCTGGGTGGTGTGTTTAGATGTGGGAAGACACTCACAAGACCAAGCTGGGTGGTGTGTTTAGATGTGGAAAGACACTCACAAGACCAAGCTGGGTGGTGTGTTTAGATGTCGGAAGACACTCACAAGACCAAGCTGGGTGGTATGTTTAGATGTGGCAAGACACTCACAAGACCAAGCTGGGTGGTGTGTTTAGATGTGGCAAGACACTCACAAGACCAAGCTGGGTGGTGTGTTTAGATGTGGGAAGACACTCACAAGACCAAGCTGGGTGGTGTGTTTAGATACTCGTCGATCAATGTCAATCAAAGTTGATATCTGGTGTTCAAACCGTGCCCCTACCGCGGAGAGATGATTCGAACTAAAAGGCGAGTAACGAAAGACAGTGTAGTAGCTGCAATGAGGTGTTTGCATAGTTTAGCCTCTCATGTAGCATGTCCTTTGTAGAACGTCGCTCCCATCACAGTCTGTCTGAAAGAAACTCGTTCCCTTTGGCAAAACTCCAGCTTCCGCCACTGTCATACTCAGGCACTCCTGGATATCTTGGTGCCATCGTCTTCTTGGTCTACCCCTTCCTTTATTGCCTGGCACCATACCTTCCATCATCGTTCTCTCAAGACCGTTGTGTCTCTTGATGTGACCAAAGTATTTGCATTTTCTAGCCAAAATGGAATTGATAAACCAGTTCTCCTCTATGCTCAACTCTTGCCGAATGTCTACATTTGTTCTTTTCTCTGTCCATGGTATTCTGAGGATCTTTCTGTAACATTTTGACTCGAAGGATTCGATTCTTTGTCTAGAAGTTTTGGTAATCGTCCATGCTTCACAGCCATAAGCTGCCACAGGAAAAACACAGGCTCTCAAGACTTTTACTTTTATCGTTTTGTTGGTGCCCTGCCATAATTTCTTCAGGCTGTTCAGTCTCTGCATTGCCATAGCTAGTCTTCTTCTGATTTATTTCGAGCAGTCACCATTTTTGTCAATTCTGGAGCCCAGATTTTCAAAATGTTTAACCTGATCTATTTCCTCACCACCCACTGTAAATGTATGCTGACATTGTGTTTTATCGGTGGTCATTATCTTTGTTTTGTTTATGTTTATGAACAGATTTTGATCTTTACTATGTCCATTAACGGCTGAAAGTAGCTGCTCTAGCCCTTCCGCACTTCTTGATAGTATCACTGTGTCATCTGCGTATCGTAACTCTGGAATCTCGTACCCCCCAATCGTAAATGGGTCGAAACTTTCAATGTTCTCATCTTCTCGCACATTTCTCATTATACATTCCGCATATATGTTGTACAGATAATGTGAGAGGATACATCCCTGTCGGACTCCCTTTTGTACTGCAAACCAATCTGATGTTTGCCCAGATACTCGGACAGCGGCTTGTTGATCTTGGTATAATGTTTCAATGAGATGGACTTTATGCAAAGGAAACCCCATTTCCTGCATGATTCTCCACAGATTTTGATGTTTTATCGTGCCGAAGGCCTTAGTGTAATCAATGAAACATGTGTACAGGTCTACATTAAACTCTCTACATTTTTCATAGATATTGCTAAAATTGAATATGTGGTCGCGGGACCCTCTGTCTTTCCTAAAACCTGCCTGGACTACGTGAATTTCAGAATAAAACCTTTTCTCTATCCTTCTTAATAGGATTCGCAAGAGTATCTTGCTAGCATGGCTGATCAGTGCGATAGTTCGGTAGTTCGTGCACAGCTTCAGGTTGCCTTTTTGGGGGAGGGGAATATAAATTGATTTCTTCCATGCTTCTGGCCACTCTGCACTGTGCCATATCTGTTTACACAGCTTGTGGTAGACTCGAGCACATGCCTCTCCTCCTGCTTGTATAAGCTCTGCTGGGATATCATCGCATCCTGGGGACTTTCCCTTATTCCTGCTTTTAATTGCAGAGCGTACTTCTTCCAATGTTGGTTCAGGTTCTTTCTCATCCTTTGGTAGGATTGTAACTGAGCGCTTTGTGCTGTCTCCATACATGGTTCTGCAGTACTCTCTCCATCTATTCAGTATGTCTTTGGTTTCTATTAATGTGTTATCCTTTTCGTCATTTATGACATGTGGAACCGGACGGAATTCCATTGTCAGTGTTCTTATTGCTTTGAATGCATCTCTTTCTTTGCCTTGTTGTTGTAGGTTTTCTATATCCTTACATGTTTCTACTATGTATCTTCATTTATCTTTTAGCCTACAGTATAATGATGCTCCCGCATTGGTAGGAGACGCGTTGCGAAAGGTTGAAGTACACTGATAAAGCGATGGATTACGTGTACCAATGTTGGTGGGAATTACGTTGAGAAATAAGGGACATTGTCAGTGCATAATAAAGGCTGGTGACGGTCTTATTTCTTTTAGCTAGTGTGTTTGTTTAAGCCATGTGTGGCCGATCTACTGACTGGCCCTTGTACATCCCAAACCGTTTGTTAACATGTGCCTGTGGAGACACACGAGCCACCCCAGGAAACGTTGGCGACCTGCCAGCATCGAGTTTCTAACTGTTGTCGAGGGCCCACTGCAAGTGCTGGCCTGCGTGCCTCACATCCTGAGTGTTCTGATGAAGATCAAACTGGGTCCCCACTGCGGTTGTGCTATGTTTGACTTCATCTGCGTGACGTTCACTACTACAGAGATCACTTAGACACCCAACTTTGTTAGACAGAATGTGTCATAAACAACATATTTCCAGGCAGAACTTCGAGGAAGTGAGGTTGAGGTATTGGTCAGCATATTTTACCTGATCCTGACTATCATGTCCGATCAGTATATTTTACCTGATCCTGACTATCATGTTCGATCAGTATATTTTACCTGATCCTGACTATCATGTCCGATCAGTATATTTTACCTGATCCTGACTATCATGTCCGGTCAGTATATTTTACCTGATCCTGACTATCATGTTCGATCAGTATATTTTACCTGATCCTATCACGTCCGATCAGTATATTTTATCTGATCCTGACTATCATGTTCGATCAGTATATTTTACCTGATCCTGACTATCATGTCCGATCAGTATATTTTACCTGATCCTGACTATCATGTCCGATCAGTATATTTTACCTGATCCTGACTATCGTGTCCGATCAGTATATTTTACCTGATCCTGACTATCATGTCCGATCAGTATATTTTACCTGATCCTGACTATCATGTCCGATCAGTAGATTTTACCTGATCCTGACTATCGTGTCCGATCAGTATATTTTACCTGATCCTGACTATCATGTTCGATCATTATATTTTACCTGATCCTGACTATCATGTTCGATCAGTATATTTTACCTGATCCTGACTATCATGTCCGATCAGTATATTTTACCTGATCCTGACTATCATGTCCGATCAGTATATTTTACATCAGACAAACTTGACCTGCCGCCGAGGCTGATTGAAAATCAATATACACTCCGACAGCAGACCTTAAAAACAATCATTAAAATGTATCACAAACACATACACATACACACACACACTCATACACATACACACACATACACATACACACACACACTCATACACATACACACACACACTCATACACATACACACACACATAAACGCACACATACACACACATACATACGCGCGCGCAATCTACACGGCCCACACAGTCTACGTGGTCCACATGGTCAACAGTGACCTTGATCAAGGGTATTGACGCAGTCTTCAGTGCCAAGGAGCACATGTTAGCGTTACAAGCACTCAATGACATGTTAGCGTTACAAGCACTCAATGACATGTTAGCGTTACAAGCACTCAATGACATGTTAGCGTTACAAGCACTCAATGACATGTTAGCGTTACAAGCACTCAATGACATGTTAGCGTTACAAGCACTCAATGACATTTTAGCGTTACAAGTACTCAATGACATGTTAGCGTTACAAGCACTCAATGACATGTTAGCGTTACAAGCACCCAATGACATGTTAGCGTTACAAGCACTCAATGACATGTTAGCGTTACAAGCACTCAATGACATGTTAGCGTTGCAAGCACTCAATGACATGTTAGCGTTACAAGCACTCAATGACAGGATCAGAGGTCAGGACACTTGCTGTAGCTCGTTGTGATAGATGATGGACCCCGATGTGATAGATGATGGACCCCGATGTGATAGATGATGGACCCCGATGTGATAGATGATGGACCCCGATGTGATAGATGATGGACCCCGATGTGATAGATGATGGACCCCGATGTGATAGATGATGGACCCCGGTGTAACAAGCTCTGTTGAGCGACAACAGACGGAACATCCCATTGGATCTGACAAAATCCAGGTCTGGTTTATCAAATTAAACCCCACCTGTCTGTCAGATTAGAATATACGTTGTACTAATGTCCCATTGGTGCACATAATCGCTTTAACAAGAAACGTGTTTAAGGTCGTTGACACGATGCCAGTCGTGGTGTCGGGGTGTGGTGGTGTCGTGGCGTCGTGGTATGATGGTGTCGTGGTGGCGTGGTATGGTGGTGTCGTGGCGTGGTGGTGTCGTGGTGTGCTGCCGTGGTATGGTGGTGGCGTGGTATGGTGGTGTCGTGGTGGCGTGGTATGGTGGTGTCGTGGTATGGTGGTGTCGTGGCGTGGTGGTGTCGTGGTGGCGTGGAATGGTGGTGTCGTGGTGTGGTGGTGTCGTAGTGTGGTGGTATGGTGGTGTCGTGGTGTGGTGGTTTCGTGGAGTGCTGCCGTGGTATGGTGGTGTCGTGGTGGCGTGATATGGTGGTTTTGTGGTGGCGTGGTATGGTGGTTTTGTGGTGGCGTGGTATGGTGGTGTCGTGGTGGCGTGGTATGGTAGTGGCGTGGTGTGGTGGTTTCGTGTTGTGCTGTGGTGGTATGGTGGTGGCGTGGTATGGTGGTGTCGTGGTGGCGTGGTATGGTGGTGGCGTGGTATGGTAGGGGCGTGGTGTGGTGGTTTCGTGGTGTGCTGTCGTGGTATGGTGGGGGCGTGGTATGGTGGTGTCGTGGTGGCGTGGTATGGTGGTGTCGTGGTATGGTGGTGGCGTGGTATGGTGGTGTCGTGGTATGGTGGTGTCGTGGTGGTGTCGTGGTGTAGTGGTGTCGTGGTGGCATGGTATGGTAGTGGTGTGGTATGGTGGTGTCGTGGTATGGTGGTGTCGTGGTGTGGTCGTGTCGTGGTGGCATGGTATGGAAGTGGTGTGGTATGGTGGTGTCGTGGTGACGTGGTATGGTGGTGTCTTGGTGACGTGGTATGGTGGTGTCGTGGTGACGTGGTATGGTGGTGTTGTGGTGACGTGGTATGGTGGTGTCGTGGTGTGGTGGTGTCGTGGCGGTGTGAACGCAATCAAAGGGAGACTACTCAACCATCGGCAGTTTCTAGAACTCCCGCAGGACGTCTCTCCAGACCATGACAGCCTGTTTCTCTGTTGGTATGCAGGACGTCTCTCCAGACCATGACAGCCTGTTTCACTGTTGGTATTTACTCTGGTTACGTCGCGATGGAAAATGCTGAAGCGATTTGATGGCCGTCATGCTGACATGGAACGTTCCGTGGACACGTGACCCGATCAAAGAATGATGAGACTGCGGGTATGTCAGCCTCCGGTGGTAGCTCACGTGCCTCAGGTCAGCCTCCGGGGATAGTTCACGTGCCTCAGGTCAGCCTCCGTTGCTAGTTCACGTGCCTCAGTCTGTGAATGATCTTCATCTCAAACTACAGACAGCTGGTACACGAACGTCACGGTAACGTCAACATTCCTCGGAATAAACTGAGACTGCGGGAGAGTAACCAGGGTGAAGGAAATAACTCATTTCTATGTAACACTTGGAGATCAGATGACGTCTCGAGTTCATTTCTATGTAACACTTGGAGATCAGAAGACGTCTCTGGTTCATTTCTATGTAACACTTGAAGAGCAGAAGACGTCTCTGGTTCATTTCAGAAGCTATGCCAACGAAGCTAATGATGCTCGTAGACAGCTCGGGTGGATTTCAAAGGTGTTGCATTACAGGAAAAAAATGTTCAGTGTTTCTTAACATGCTTTCATGTCGACCGCAAACACATTTTGTGAAGGCGCCGAGGCGGACATGAAAATGGAACTTATCGACTTGCAAGAGAAGCATAAAGTGAAACTAATATTGGACTTCTATAAAACTATGTTCCTATACAACTATGTGTCTATACAACTTAACTTCTATACAACTATGTGTCTATACAACTTAACTTCTATACAACTATGTGTCTATACAACTTAACTTCTATACAACTATGTTCCTATACAACTATGTTCCTATACAACTATGTTTCTACACAACTTAACTTCTATACAACTATGTTTTTATACAACAAATGTTCCCGACTAAAGAATATCCAATGCTCACACCAAACTCATTAAGGCGTGGTCTCACTACATGAAACTACTTATGACTGCAAACATTTATTTTTCCAAAAATTAAGTGAACTAAATCCCAAAACAAGGACAAATTAACTGACCAACACCGGGACAAGAGGACAATTATCTGACCAGCACCGCGACAAGATTGCTGTATGAACAAATTGATGTATGAAATTAGAGACCAACTAGCAAAACCATTGGCTATATTATGTTCTCAATCACTTACAAAAGGGATTGTTCCACGGGATTGGAAAGACGCAGGAGTGATCCCCTTATTCAAAAAAGGCAAAAAATCAGATCCAGCAAATTATAGACCGGTGAGTTTAACGAGCATAGTCTGTAAATTGTTAGTCAATAATCAAAGAAAACATTGGAATGCATTTAGACAAATTTAATCTAATTAGAAATAGTCAGCATGGGTTTACTAGAGGGAGATCATGCTTAACAAATCTCTTAGAATTCATGGAGGAGGTTACTAAAATCATAGATAAAGGGGAGCCAGTAGATGTTATTTATCTAGACTTTGCAAAGGCCTTTGATAGAGTACCTCATCAAAGATTATTTCAATAGTTAAAATCACATGGAATAGGTGGGGAAGTTGCCAAATGGATTGAAAATTGGTTAACGGGAAGAAGGCAGAGGGTGGGCATAAATAAGGAGTACTCTGAGTGGTGTGAAGTGAAAAGTGGTGTGTCACAGGGCTCGGTTTTGGGACCAATTTTATTCTTGATATAAATAAATGATTTGGACATTGATATGAGATTCATGATTGCAAAATTTGCTGATGACACAAAACTATGCAGTAGTGTCTCATCTAAAGCGGAAGTGGATATATTGATGTGGGATTTAGATCAAATTCGAGAATGGTCAGTAAGCTGGCAAATGGAGTTTAATATAGATAAATTTACAGTCATCCACATGGGTATATCCAATATGGAACATAATTACAGAATGGGAGAAAACAATATTAGAAAGATAGATAAGGAAAGGGACCTAGGGGTTATAATAGATCATACAGGAAAGGTGAGTGAGCAAGTTAAGGTAGCAGTGAAAAAGGCAAATGCAATGTTAGGTATGATAAAAAGATATATTAAACATAGGAGCAAGGAAGTGATCGTCAAACTGTTTAAAGCTTTAGTTAGATCTAGATTGGAGTACTGTGTACAGGTGTGGAGTCCTTATCATAGAGGGGACATAAACATGCTGGAAAGAATACAAAAAAGAGCGACAAAGGTGATAGTGGGATTCCAGAATTACAGTTAGGAGGAACGACTCAGAAAAACCAGCCTACAGTGTCTCGAAGAGAGAAGAATTCGTGGTGACTTAATACAGGTTTATAAGATGATCAGAGGAATCGATAAATTAGACTATAACAAGTTTTTTTTAAATACAGCCACCTACAGTAACACGAGAGCATAGCTACAAGCTGACTAAAGAGAGGTCCAGGTTAGATATTAGGAAATATTTTTTTAGTCAGAGAGTGGTGTCTGCTTGGAATGCATTGCCAGGGGAGGTGGTGGAGGCAGGGACAGTTAATGCATTTAAGAATATACTGGATGCGCATAGCTTTTAGAGCAAGGTGATGTAAATGTAACTGGTTGTATACAGACTCTGCAGGGTCTTCTAAACCAGTATAAAGACGTTAAGTTAAGTTAAGTTAAGTTAAGAGGAAAATTATCTGACCAACATCTGGACAAGAGGACAATTATCTGACCAACATCTGGACAAGAGGACAATTATCTGACCAACATCTGGACAAGAGGACAATTAACTGACCAACATCTGGACAAGAGGACAATTAACTGACCAACATCTGGACAAGAGGACAATTAACTGACCAACATCTATCAAACACTCTGAGCTCTATCAAACACTCTGAGCTCTATCAAACACTCTGAGCTCTATCAAACACTCTGAGCTCTATCACCAGATCAGGCCATGCTTGCACGGAACGTTCTATCAAAACCCTCTCCTCTATTCTGTAACCTACCACCTACTGTATTGATCAGAAACTCGACCATTCTGTACCAGACAATAACAAATTGACAAGCTCTGTGCGGCATTCAACCTGATGATAGACAGGAAGATGTACAAATAGCCATTGCAAAGTTGCGAACTGACTTGCTCATCCAAAAATAAGTTGCCACTCGCTCAATTAAATCTCTAACACTTGATCCTCGACTACCGAGCCGGCGTCAGGCTACGTTGATATTTTACACGGCTTGTTAGTCCAACAGAAGGTCTCCCCACGCCAGTTGAATGTTGCGATGGGGTAGAGATGGAGCAAGACCTGGCTTATTTTGTCAGGGTGAGGAACGAATATATGATAACAGAGTTCAGGTTGGAGGAGCAAAAATTGAATTAACTTGATAGATTCATAAAAATTCAGAATTATTCTATTTATTTGCAGAAATCTCCATCACCGGGAGCCATTTTGTCTCTAGGGGAGACAACATCAGTCTGTTCTGTAACGTCAGCACGGCCGGTAACCCTCGACGTGCCCTCGTCTGGTTGAAAGGTTCACGCGACATGTTCCTGGAAGGGGACCGGACGTTTCCAGCCATCACCGAGTCGCAGATAAGGTGAGGAATATTAGCTCTCACATAACTACATGGTTCTGCTATTTCAGCAGCTACTACAACAGTTGAATGAACCATGTAAAACAATAACTGATACTGTGGCTGTTACTGATGCTTGCACAATTACCACTACCCAGCCATCGATAGAGAATTCTTGTCGGAGATGAGCGATCAGAGTCGTTACACTCCGTCTCTTGCCAATTACCTAAGGGTCTACCCGGAGTTCTCAGTTGTCGATCTTGTCAATAACAACATAACTACCACCAGCACAATCAATAGCACTACTACCACTACCACTGCTGCTTTGATTACTGCTACTACCACTACTGCTATGACTACTAATGCTACTACTACTACTATTACTTTTATTACTACTTCTACTACTACAAGGTTGTCAAAGATCTGGTAACACCAAGACAAGGGAGAAACCTTATGATCCATGCTAAAAGCGGCTAGTGCCTTATTGAGGAAAATGACGTACTGGCAAGATGGACAGAGTACTGTTCCGAGCTATACAACTATGAAGGGCGAAACAAACCTGAGAAAACATTCCCCCCAACACCAACAAATATAGAGGATAACCAACTGATAACGAAGGAAGAGGTAATTGCAGCGGTAAAGACATTGAGAAGAGGGAAGGCGGCCGGCGTGGACAATATACCAGCAGAGCTCTTACAAGCAGGTGGGGAGGTAGTGGTGGAAGGCCTGACACACATCTGTAACAAAATATGGGCGACAGGAAACTGGCCGGACTTATGGAAGAAGTCCATAGTTATACCGTTACATAAGTCTGCAAACCTAAAGCTGTGCCAAAATTACAGAACAATATGCCACATCAGCCACCCTAGCAAGGTCATGCTAAGATTAATCCTCGACCGATTGAAACCCCAAGCAGAGAACATCATTACCGATGAGCAGGCAGGGTTCAGACAGGGAAGAAGCACTACAGAACAGATATTTCATTTAAGGCTGCTATGCGAGAAATATCTAGAACAGCAGCAAACACTGTATCATGTGTTTGTGGATTATAAGAAGGCGTTTGATAGGGTATGGCATAAAGCGCTTTGGGTAACCATGAGGATGTATAAAATCAACAGAAATATTATATCGGTCCTTGAACACCTGTATAACAAGGCATCTAGTGCAGTTCTTGTGAATGGGAGACGATGGGACTGGTTTCGCACATCAGTTGGTGTGAGACAGGGGTGTACACTCTCTCCAACTCTTTTCAATATATTCCTTGAAGGAATTATGAGTGAGGCTCTTGGAGGTCACGTTGGTACTGTCAAGATAGGGGGCCGAACGATTACTAACCTTCGTTTTGCAGATGATATCGACGGGTTGGCGGGTTCAGAAGCAGAACTCCAGGAATGGGTCAGAAGGCTCGATGAAATAGCTCTTGACTATGGTATGGAGATAAACGCTGGAAAAACTAAATTAATTACCAACAACGCTAAGGGCTTCAACAGCAGGATAAAAGCTAACGGGCAGGAACTCGAAGTGGTAAACCGTTTTAAATATCTTGGGTCGATTGTCAGTGATGAAGGATCAAAATGTGAAGTGTTGGCCAGAATAGCACAGACTATAGCGGCGCTTGTATGGCTTAACAAAATCTGGCAAGATAAACGGTTAGCACTAGGCACGAAAATCAGATTAATGCGTACACTGGTCCTGTCAATATTCCTCTATGCATGTGACACATGGACAGTTACAGCTGACCTTCAACGTAGGATACAGGCCTAGGAGATGAGATGTTTCCGAAAACTTTTAAACGTCACGTACAAAGATCGAGTTACAAACGAGGAAATACGAGATAAAATTACAACAGCAATAGGGCCTTTCGAAGATCTCTTGGCAACTGTCAAAAGAAGGAAACTCGCTTGGTACGGTCACATATCGAGATCAAATGGTCTTGCAAACACAATCCTCCACGGGAAGGTGCATGGCAGACGACGTAGAGGCCGGCCAAAAAAGAGATGGGAGGACAACATAAAAGAATGGACCAGTCTCCGACCAGAACAGTCACAGGCAGCGGCATCTGACAGAGAAGGGTGGCGTGGGGTTGTGAGGATGTCTTCATGTGTGCCCCAACGACCTCACCGGTTACGGGATGACCTGACCTGACCTGACTACTACTACATTTACTACTACTACTTTTATTACTACTACTGCTACTACTACTGCTACTACTACTACTACATAAATAAAGTGGGTCAAGATGGCGCCGGGCAGGGTCGCAGTCGATTTCCCTCTTGATAAAACGGTGTTTTGTTTGTGTTTTCTATGATAACTCTCGGACTATTAACGTGATTCCTGGATATAAATGTGCCGACTTGTGAATTAAGCATACTAATGTGAAAGAAGTGATGCAGCGAAGTATATAACAGTGTATTTTTAGTCGTGAAAGGTAGACTAATGTGAACAGTTTCGATGGGACAAAGCGTGGCCGAAACTTGACCTGGTCAAAAGCTAGTGTCGCTCCGTGCTGTATGGTGACCCAGATAGCATGAGCACCGAAACGGAGGTTATCCTGGCCCCGTCAAACAGACGGTACTTCAGAAAGGAGCTCATTGCGCTTCGGTCAACACACTACGTCCCTTCAAACTCAGATCTACATCTGTTGCGTGTGCTGAAAATACACTTAACCGAGGAGGTATCGGAACTCACAAGTATACAATCAAGGTGAAAGACCAGAGGAACGAGAGGTGGAAGAAGAATACACAAACAAATGCACTCAGAAACTAATACCTCAAAGCTCCACCCCAGCGATAAAAGAGAAGGGAAGGGCTACCGAGAAAATAAGGCACAGGCTGACACCATACTGTCTGCATCCGAACCCTTCACTAGAAGTCTGGACAATGTCTTGCCTCTCGAACATGTTGAGTCCGGACGAGAGAGTGAGGAAGATCCTGGGCACATCTCCCTCACTATAAACACATTGCGCAACTCACGACATCACCCTACAGATCACACACTGACTGCCAACTCGCAACTGGCAGGGCCCCCCGCCCCCCCCCCCCAAACTGCAGCGGCGGAACAGGCAGAAAACGATCACGAAAACTATCCATCACGCTTGCAACATGGAATGTCCGTACGCTACTGGACAACACCAAAGCAAACAGACACGAACGACGGACAGCACTAATCGCCAAGGAACTGGCTAGATACAACATCTACATAGCTGCCCTGAGCGAGACACGACTGGCAGAGGAAGGGCAGATCACAGAAGAAGGCGCTGGTTATACTTTCTTCTGGAGCGGCCGCAGCAAAGAAGAACGCCGTGAAGCTGGAGTTGGCTTTGCCATCAAGACCAACATGGTCGACAAGCTCACAAGCATGCCCAGAGGAATTAATGACCGCCTGATTACACTGCGTCTCCCCCTAATAGGAGGCCGCCATGCAACACTTATCAGTGAATACGCACCCACAATGACAAATCCTCAGGAAACAAAAGATAAGTTTTATGAGGACCTTGAGGCGCTCATCGCTGCAGTCCCCAAATCTGACAAACTGGTCATCCTCGGTGATTTTAACGCTAGGGTTGGCACAGGCCATACAGCCTGGGAGGGGGCCATTGGCAGACATGGTATCGGAAAATGCAATAGTAACGGACTGCTCCTTCTGAGGACATGTGCCGCAAATGAACTACTCATTACAAACACAGCTTTCCGACTTTCTGTCCGAAATAGAACCACATGGATGCACCCAAGGTCCAGCCACTGGCACCTCATTGACTACATTATCATCAGACGTAGGGATCGAGCGGATGCTATGGTAACGAAGAGCATGTGTGGTGCAGAATGTTGGACCGACCATCGACTTGTCATTGCCAAGCTAAACTTCAAGATCCAGCCCAAAATGCGCCCCCAGGGAAAGAAACCACCGAGGAGGCTAAATGTCTCTCAGCTGAAATACGAACCCACGAGAGAAGGCTTCCAGGAAGAGCTTGAGGGCAGACTATCTGAGCTTCGTTTTGAAAAGAACGACATCGAAGAGAACTGGGCATCATTGAGAAACACACTCTACGATTCAACTGTTAAACACATTGGCCAACTCACGCGCACGCATAAGGATTGGTTTGATGAGAACGATCTGGAAATACAGGGCCTTCTCGATGCAAAACATGAAGCACGCAGGGAATACCAGAGGGACACATCATCTCCGGCAGCAAAGGCTGCCTTCAATACTGCTCGCAAAGCTGTCCAGACCAGGCTTAGAGAGATGCAAGACTCCTGGCTCAGCAAAAGAACTGACGAAATTGAGATGTTCGCCGAGCGTCATGACACCAAACGGTCTTACGAGGCACTGAAAGCTCTATACGGCCCGCAGCCCTCTAGTAATACTCCAGTTTGCAGTGCCGATGGGGTACTGCTAACAGATAAGGTTCAGATTCTAGACAGATGGGCAGACCACTTCTGCAAAATACTAAACCACCCATCGTCCATAAATGAAGAGGCCATCCGGCGAATGCCGCAGGTGGAACTGAACCTAGCGTTTGATGAAGTCATCACTGAGGAGGAAGTCGACAGGGCAATCAGTTCACTATCTATAGGAAAAGCTCCAGGAGCGGATGCAATACCAGCAGTGGAATATCGCTACTCTTCGTAGCAGGCAAGATCCTAGCGCGCTTACTGCTAAACAGGCTCAACAAACACCTTGAACAAAGCCACCACCTCCCAGAAAGCCAATGTGGATTCAGAGCCGGAAGAGGAACTGTGGACATGATTTTTGCCGCTCGCCAAGTACAAGAGAAGTGTCGAGAACAAAATCAGGCCTTGTACACCACATTTATTGATTTGACAAAGACATTTGATACAGTAAACAGAGGAGGGCTGTGGATGATAATGTCTAAGTTTGGCTGCCCCAACAAGTTCATAACAATGACGAAACAGCTACACGAAGGCATGTGTGCTCGTGTACTGGACAGCGGTGCAATCTCTAAAATGTTTCTAGTATCAAACGGAGTAAAACAAGGATGTGTTCTCGCCCCAACTTTGTTCAGCATGATGTTCGCGGCCACGATGACAGACGCCTTCAAATCACTGGAGCTTGGAATACCCATAAAGTACCGCACAGATGGCAAGTTACTCAATTCCAGAAGAATGAAGGTCAAAACCAAAGTGGCTGGCGACATAATCAGGGAACTTGTATTTGCTGATGACTGCGCTCTAATGAGCAACTTAGAACTGAACATGCAGGTTGGAATGGACCAGTTCTTTGCCGCATGCAAAAATTTTGGCCTGACCATAAATGCCAAAAAAACAGCGGGCAGGCGCTGAATGCCGTAGACAAATTCACATATCTGGGCAGCACGCTGTCGAGATCTGTCAGCCTAGACGATGAGGTGGCAAGCAGAATAGCAAAGGCCTGCACAGCCTTTGGTAGAATGCGCTCGATGGTCTGGGCACGTCGTGGCATCAGCGTCAAGACCAAACTCAAAGTCTACCGTGCAACCATCATTCCAACCCTACTATACGCTTGTGAAAGCTGGACTGTATACTCTGGACATGCAAGGAGGTTAAACCACTTCCATACAGGTTGCCTGAGGCGAATATTCCCCATCCGATGGCAAGATCGTGTCACTGACATGGAGGTTCTCTCGAAGGCTAACATGCCCAACATCCATGCACTGCTAAAAAAAGCACGACTAGGATGGGCCGGACACCTCGTCCGTATGTCAGACGAGCGGCTCCCAAAGATGCTTCTCTACGGCGAGCTGAGAGAGGGATGGCGCGAGAGAGGACGCCCAAAGAAACGTTTTAAAGACGGTCTGAAGGACTCACTGAAAAGTTGCCAGATCGACATCGACACCAGGGAATGTCTTGCGCAAAATAGATCTGACTGGAGAAGCGCAGTCAACTCGGGTGTAGCTACCGGCGAAGATGACCGTGTGGTGAAAGCCCAGAGCAGACGCGAGACGCGGAAATCCCGAGCAGTGGGAACACCATCCCCCTCTACAAACCTCGTGTGCCCGATATGTAGCAGATGTTTTCGTGCCCGCATTGGCCTGTTCAGCCACATGCGCACCCACACCCAACAGGGAAATCTGTGACAAGGATGATGTCGGCGGTCCTCATCGACAACGATGGACAGCTATTATTATTTTTATTACTACTACTACATTTACTACTACTACTTTTATTACTACTACTGCTGCTACTACTACTACTACTACTGCTACTATTACTACTGCTACTACTACTGCTACTACTACTACTGCTAGAACTACAACTACTGCTGCTACTACTACTACTGCTAGAACTACAACTACTACTGCTCCTACTACTACTGCTACTACTACTAATACTACTACTACTACTACTGCTGCTGCTGCAGCTGCTGCTGCTGCTACTACTACTACTACTTTTATTACTACTACTACTTTTATTTCTACTACTACAACTACAACCACTACCACAACTGAATCAACTGCTAAAGCTATTACTACTACTACCACCGCTACCATCCACCACATCTACTACTACTACTGCTGACGCTGTTAAAGCTACTGATACATTCTTCCTGTATGTATGTACAAATCTGTCCATGTGTAGCAGTCTTCTACATTACTATAACATTCAGTATAATAAAAACCATCGATTGCCTGTACTCTGATCACTGAAAGCAACTTCACACCAGTCCAACAGACAGCATCAGTAACTAGAGTCATTGAGTTATGTCTAACACACCAACAGACAGCATCAGTAACTACTTTATAGTCAATGAGTTATTTCTAACACACCAGCAACACAAAGTACAGGTATCTACTCTGGCAAATACTTTCCAAAGGTAGTGCACTGAATACTAGCGTGAGACAACACATTTATTGATTGATTCTGGAAGAACCACAACAAAACACTCACAGTTATTTCAGGCTGGTCACCGGCAGTCTCTCACCTATTCTAATCTACTTCGGTCTGTCATTTCAAGCGTCTGCAGGTGATCGGAGTTGGTAGCTTGCGCTAATGTACCCAGGTTCTACCGTCAGTCAAATCTGTTGTACCCAGGTTCTACCATCAGTCAAATCTGTTGTACCCAGGTTCTACCGTCAGTCAAATCTGTTGTACCCAGGTTCTACCGTCAGTCAAATCTGTTGTACCCAGGTTCTACCGTCAGTCAAATCTGTTGTACCCAGGATCTACCGTCAGTCAAATCTGTTGTACCCAGGTTCTACCGTCAGTCAAATCTGTTGTACCCAGGTTCTACCGTCAGTCAAATCTGACTCTTGTACCCAGGTTCTACCGTCAGTCAAATCTGTTGTACCCAGGTTCTACCGTCAGTCAAATCTGACTGTTGGTACGACGTTTCGCGTGAACGCCTAGACTATTAGCTATTGCTTGAACGTTTTCTTACTCTAACTCTGTCAGGACGAACGGCCAAGCTCAGTGGCCGTTTTTCCCTGTCGTTCCAGACGGAAGGTCACTGTCAGTTTAGATTTATACAAAAATGATAAAAGTAAACAGTTTTTGTTAGAAAATTATTTACAACTTGTTTTAGTCATTAAATTATGTTATCGATAAGGCATGTGCATGCATCGATCTGTTTTATTTTCTGCACAGCAAACAATTTAGTTCTTTGAAGTTTTTTTGGGAAATGAAAATGTACACTTCATTGTAGGTGTTGTGTTGATTTTGCTAGTCAATCTGAATTATTCTGACAGAGAAGTCAAGTTTTTATTTTTTAAAGTGAGTGTCGAACAAAGAAAACATAGAATTTTTGTGGCCAGAGATAATAAACATACATTTTGTTTCGTTTTTCGCATGATCGACAATTTACATGACTCTGAAACGAAAGTGCATCTGCACTTCCGGTGTTTAGCTATAAATAAACTAACACTGAGCCGGTAGTACCTGAATTTATGAAAATTGTTCAAAGTTACCAGCGTAAATGTATAAAATTGGCATTTCTGCGCAAGGTAGCAATGATTCTCAAAATAGCCATGTACTAGACCAAAGGCATATTAGATCTACGTTAGATAATTTCATAAGTGGATGCAGTTTCGAAACAAGTGTGTCCCAAATGACAACACATATGGATTGCAGTTTATATTGGGTAACTTTAATGTTCATTGCTTTTTCCGTTCAGCTTATTTGTTCTTGTTGAATGTTTCTTACTTCTTGAATATTTTCCAATGGGGATATATTTGTATCATGTATATGTTCTTATTGCTCGTGTACTCTGCTTTCATTCCATATATGACACGTACACATAGTCTGATAACATACTACACTGTGACACTTGAACTGTAATCCTAGATGAGGATCTTAGCAGGATGGAAAATGTGATGTACGAGACCTGGGCATTTTGCTGCTCTCCTGGACGAGCTAGTAGTCGTTCTCAGTCACGGGAAGGGAGAAGCTAAGGTTAGAAGGTGTTCTCTCTCTGATGGTCGTTCTCAGCCGCGGTAAGGGAGAGGCTAGGGTTAGAAGGTGTTCTCTCTCTGATGGTAGTTCTTAGCGCCGTAAGGGAGAGGCTAGGGTTAGAACGTGTTCTCTCTCTGATGGTCGTTCTCAGCCGCGGTAAGGGGGAGGCTAAGGTTAGAAGGTGTTCTCTCTCTGATGGTAGTTCTTAGCGCCGTAAGGGAGAGGCTAGGGTTAGAACGTGTTCTCTCTCTGATGGTCGTTCTCAGCCGCGGTAAGGGGGAGGCTAAGGTTAGAAGGTGTTCTCTCTCTGATGGTAGTTCTCAGTCACGGGAAGGGAGAGGCTAGGGTTAGAACGTGTTCTCTCTCTGATGGTAGTTCTCAGTCACGGGAAGGGAGAGGCTAGGGTTAGAAGGTGTTCTCTCTCTGATGGTAGTTCTCAGTCACGGGAAGGGAGAGGCTAGGGTTAGAACGTGTTCTCTCTCTGATGGTCGTTCTCAGTCACGGGAAGGGACCTAGTAAAACCTGTCTGTTCACTGAGGGGCATCTCGGTTCGTGTTTGGGCATTATGTAGGTCTAAGGTCCGTCTTAGAGCTATTGCAAAATCTCAGAATGATTAAACGTATTTTATCTATTCTTTCTGTCTGAGACTTTGTAGTCTCGTCCCACTCTCCTCCGGTTTAAATCGCCAAATGGTCCTTTGTCTACAACTTTGATTCTGACGTTTGCCGAGGGAGATATCTAGAACTCGTTTTATCTGAGTTTAAATGGTAGAATTCCTTGGGTCTAAAAATTGGTTCCTCATTTCTTCTGTCCTGAGACATGACAGCGTGAGAGAATTGTATTTTTCAAGTTACTTCTCACCATTTCCCACTAGTTTAAATGTAAATTCAGTCCATTTTTCGTCCGATGTTTGCGGTTCTGATTCTCACTTCAACCTCGCCTGCTCTGTGTAACTGGCTTAAAACAATATGGATCATTCAAGTCTTGTATGGTACTTTCTAATATGTGCACTGCATCTAAGTAGACATGATTCAAGTCTTAAATGGTACTTTCTAATATGTGCACTGCATCTAAGTAGACATGATTCAAGTCTTAAATGGTACTTTCTAATATGTGCACTGCATCTAAGTAGACATGATTCAAGTCTGGAATGGTACTTTCAAATATGTGCACTGCATCTAAGTAGACATGATTCAAGTCTTAAATGGTACTTTCTAATATGTGCACTGCATCTAAGTAGACATGATTCAAGTCTTAAATGGTACTTTCTAATATGTGCACTGCATCTAAGTAGACATGATTCAAGTCTGGAATGGTACTTTCAAATATGTGCACTGCATCTAAGTAGACATGATTCAAGTCTGAAATGGTACTTTCAAATATGTGCACTGCATCTAAGTAGACATGATTCAAGTCTGGAATGGTACTTTCTAATATGTGCACTGCATCTAAGTAGACATGATTCAAGTCTGGAATGGTACTTTCAAATATGTGCACTGCATCTAAGTAGACATGATTCAAGTCTGGAATGGTACTTTCTAATATGTGCACTGCATCTAAGTAGACATGATTCAAGTCTGGAATGGTACTTTCTAATATGTGCACTGCATCTAAGTAGACATGATTCAAGTCTGGAATGGTACTTTCAAATATGTGCACTGCATCTAAGTAGACATGATTCAAGTCTGGAATGGTACTTTCTAATATGTGCACTGCATCTAAGTAGACATGATTCAAGTCTGGAATGGTACTTTCAAATATGTGCACTGCATCTAAGTAGACATGATTCAAGTCTGGAATGGTACTTTCTAATATGTGCACTGCATCTAAGTAGACATGATTCAAGTCTGGAATGGTACTTTCAAATATGTGCACTGCATCTAAGTAGACACGATTCAAGTCTGGAATGGTACTTTCAAATATGTGCACTGCATCTAAGTAGACATGATTCAAGTCTGGAATGGTACTTTCAAATATGTGCACTGCATCTAAGTAGACATGATTCAAGTCTGGAATGGTACTTTCTAATATGTGCACTGCATCTAAGTAGACATGATTCAAGTCTGGAATGGTACTTTCTAATATGTGCACTGCATCTAAGTAGACATGATTCAAGTCTGGAATGGTACTTTCAAATATGTGCACTGCATCTAAGTAGACATGATTCAAGTCTGGAATGGTACTTTCTAATATGTGCACTGCATCTAAGTAGACATGATTCAAGTCTGGAATGGTACTTTCTAATATGTGCACTGCATCTAAGTAGACATGATTCAAGTCTGGAATGGTACTTTCAAATATGTGCACTGCATCTAAGTAGACATGATTCAAGTCTGGAATGGTACTTTCTAATATGTGCACTGCATCTAAGTAGACATGATTCAAGTCTGGAATGGTACTTTCAAATATGTGCACTGCATCTAAGTAGACATGATTCAAGTCTGGAATGGTACTTTCTAATATGTGCACTGCATCTAAGTAGACATGATTCAAGTCTGGAATGGTACTTTCAAATATGTGCACTGCATCTAAGTAGACATGATTCAAGTCTGGAATGGTACTTTCAAATATGTGCACTGCATCTAAGTAGAAATCTCCGCCATTTAGTGTTCATTCCACCAGCAATCTTGGAATCAGGACCGCACCTCTGATTGAAACGTTCCTGTTTACCCTGGGCAAGATTAGCCCCATCAAGGTCATGCTGGCACACCGGACAGCTTGGTGGGGACTTGTGTAACTAAATCAAGTCAAAGCTGGTCCAAGCTGGCTTTGTATTTTCTTTTAGAAATGTGTTGAGCGTCTCGCCAGTTGAGAAATTCCTGCGCGTGGGATCTACTTTGAAGTTAGTGACATCTGGTGTTCGGCGCTTTGAACTTTCTGTGTTACCGACCACAGAGTCGCTCGGCTACCTGTATCCGCACCTGGACTTTTGCCTAAATATGTAACTATAAGAGTGAGATTTTAGCACAACGAACGCCACCCACCAATCTAGCCAAAAAGTTCTTCAACTATTTTAAAGAGAAGTACTCCCTACGACTTGCTCGACGCTCTAGTACCATGGGCACCAATGCGGGACTCTGTTACACATTCCTTCATCCGGATGTCGGTATCAGCTGTTGTTTTAGTAAAACGTCTATGTCGCCCATGTCCTTGTCGTGGGATGTTTCGATTAGAATGTTGCCAAGAATACTGAGTTATTGCTGCACTGTGACTATACTGTACCAGTCCTACTTCTCCACCTTCCTATAACTGGTCACGAGCAATCATTTATCCTCCTTATAACAGCGCTACACAACTCTAACTTTGATTTCTGGTCACGTGTAACATTTGCTCTTCTTGAACCAGTCTATGCAACCCTGCTTCGCTCTGTTGCTCAGTGACTATTCGGTTGCCACGTCCTTTTTTCTCTTCTACACTAACTGATTATATGGCCACAACTCATACGATGACAACTAAAACACAGCAGGTAACAAAACACGCAGGCTCTCCTTGCTTATATGACCAGCAATAATAATAATGGATCTCTATGAAACTTTTCTCTTCACTCACGCACGAAAAACTCAGGTATTAATTTAACCGCTCATCTTATTCTGTCACTGGGCCTATAATTAAATGTAATATGTTAGATTCTGGAGTTCTTAACCTAACTGTTCACTCGAGACTACACGACTAAATCGAAACCTTTTGTGTAATTACACAGTTGATTTGGCTCGAGTTTTAATTAACCCAAGGCTCGGTCCTTAGTTGGACTTTGCCCTTCGTCTAAACTCTGGATGGGATGTAGCAGATCCCACTGTTTGCCCTAGGGTTATTCTAACTTAGAACATTATCACACTCATCCACATCATTCATGACCACACACAGCAAATGACATATCACACAGCAGGTGGCATATTTATTATATAATACTCATACCAGAAAAATGAGTAGTGAAATTACAAACACAATACAATACATATCATCTTAACTTAATGTTCCTAAATTATATATATGTTAATATAAATATTAACTAAAGCGGAAATTTTAAGCATTACCTATTGATGGAATTCCCAACTACCAAAACTCAGTTCTATTGCCGTACACACATCACAAACCCATCTAGATCTCACCTAGTCGATCTACACACATCACACCCATCTAGATCTCACCTAGTCGATCTACACACATCACACATCCATCTAGATCTCACCTAGTCGATCTACACACATTACACACCCATCTAGATCTCACCTACTCGATCTACACACTCGCTTAACTCGTTAGGACATACCTCGTTCACAAGGTGTCCTGCTTAGAATACATGTTCAGATTATATATTAATACAAAATGCCCACATACACCTATTTGAGCGGCTGGCCCCGACTCAATGGCGTATGCTGTTTTATCTACAACATTCGTACAACAATCTACCAATCGCTCCTCTTTCTAAGTCGGTGAGCTAACAAGCTCCTATCTACATTCACTCATTCCCTCTCCATGCCAGTCTGCTTGAGCTAAACTTTGTCTAGTGTTATATACTCTCAAGCAGTATCACAGCTGACCAATGGATTCTCAGGGGGATGGCTCTATTCAGTCGTTATTGGAACGAATTACTCTGAACACCTGTCACTCATCTATCGCAGCAAGCTCCGCTGCCCTCCCGTCTGTCACTCACCCCCCCCCCCCCCATCCACTACCCAATTTGGAACTCCAGTGCTCAGTTCTTACCTGTACATTCTTTCCCCAACTCTGATTTCCTTTGTTGAGACGATGAGTGACCTTGGCGTAGTGACAAGACAGAGAGTGACCTTGGCACCCATTCAGGTACCTTTGTTCTCAGCAACCACATCACCCCTGCCCTAAACTCTCATGCTCGGGGTGGAACTGTTACATGGACGCTTCTGACACGAGTCTATCTTTGTAGAAATCAATTATGGCGGATGTCCGTCATTTGCTTCAAATCATTTGCTTTTATTCCGAACACAATAACTAGAAATCACACTTTACATTTCCTGGCTATCTTGGCTGCTGGATATTGGAACTTGAAAATACTTGTCAAACTGTCCGTCTCTTCGATAGTTTGTCTAGGCTAAAATATGCGCTCTCACGCTGATTGAATCGTCTCTCTCTCAGCGCAAACTGACTCGTCTCTCACTCTCTCTCTCTCTCTCGACGCAAACTGACTCGTCTCTCACTCTCTCTCTCTCTCTCGACGCAAACTGACCCGTCTCTCTATCTCTCTCGGCGCAAACTGACTGATCTTTCTCTCTCTCTCTCTCTCTCTCTCTCTCTCTCTCTTAGCGCAGACTGACTCGTCTCTCACTTTCTCTCTCTCTCAGCGCAGACTGACTGGTCTTTCTCTTTCTCTCTCTCTCTCTCCCTCTCTCTCTCTCTCTCTCTCTCTCTCTCTCTCTCTCGGCGTAAACTGACTGATGTCTTTCCTTTGTGACCCGGCTTGTTTTATACAATCTCAGTTCATATCGAATGCTTGGTCAACGTATTTGCGCGTGGGAGGGCAAAACATGACGCGAGAGTATCTACTAGAAAATTATAGTGGGTTAACTTCGTAACATTACTTGTGGAGTCTATAGACGTTCCCAAATCCAGGATAAAACCTGCCCATTTTTGTTCTAATATAGTTGTTTGTCTATGGTTGACGGTTTATATTAAAGATGTTTGTTTTGCATTTTGAATGCTTAGCTATTATTGGTGGATTTCGTGGTTTAATTCCTCAAGTGACTAAATCTGTCACAGAACGCACTCCTACTGCCTCCTCTCAGGCACCTGTCAACTCGATCGACGGTTGTGGCAAACATCTGCAGTCAGGTAATCTGTAATTCAACAACCGTACCGCCATAATCTAATTGGTTGACAAGTTGACGTTCGCACGGTCATCGTCCATGGGATCATCACACAACATTGTGGGACTTCAGCATGTCCGCCACTAGTCCACTTCTAATGCTCCCACTATTGGGTGCTTTCTCCGTCAACATCTGCACAGTAAAAGAGGTCAACGTACAACAAACAGGGAACTAACATTTGCTGACGTCCAGGACTAGATCAGACAGGCAAGAGTTGGTCAAGGACATCCAGGACTGGCTCAGACAGGCAAGAGTTGGTCAAGGACATCCAAAGGAATGAAAGCCACATAGTCCTGCTTACAGATGCTCTGGCCGTAGTCACAGCACTAAAAAGCCAGCAAAATACTGAACTTAATGATTTAAGAGCAGTACTCTGCCAACTATGCCAGCAGTCCGCACCAAAAAGGGTAGTGGTGCAGTGGGTTCCATCTTACTGCAACATCCAAGGCAACGAGGAGGCAGACAGACTGGCAAACGGAGGTGCAAAACTACCACAACCAGATACTAGTATGACATACGAAGAGTCAAAACGGTTTATTAGAGCTAGATACATGACCAAATGGGAAACCGAACAAACTGGCTACACCAAAAACGATGCCTATTACCAGCTGAACAGAAGAGAGCAGGTCGTGGTCTTCAGACTTCGCACTGGCCACAATAGACTGAGGTACCACCTATTCAACAAATTGAAGATAGGTGGCACCGACGAATGCCCGTGTGGTACCGGGAAAATGACCGCTGAGCATTTGCTGCAAAACTGCCCGACATACGAGGATCAGAGAGAGCAGATGTGGCCATCACCAGTGGCAACACTAGACAAGCTCTATGGCAGTGTCGACGCCTCAGGATGACCGCTGCTTTTTTCAAAAAAATAATGGTTACTGTCTGACTGCGTACGAAGAAGAAGAAGAAGAAGAAGAAGAAGAAGAAGAAGAAGAAAGTCAAGGACATCCAAGACTGGCCCAGACAGGCAAGAGTTGGTCAAGGACATCCAGGACTGGCCCAGACAGGCAAGAGTTGGTCAAGGACATCCAGGACTGGGTCAGACAGGCAAGAGTTGGTCAAGGACATCCAGGACTGGCCCAGACAGGCAAGAGTTGTCAAGGACATCCAGGACTGGCCCAGACAGGAGTTGGTCAAGGACATCCAGGACTGGCTCAGACAGGGGTTGGTCAAGGACATCCAGGACTGCCTCAGACAGGCAAGAGTTGTCAAAGACATCCAGGACTGTGTCAGACAGGCAAGAGTTGTCTAGGACATGCAGGACTGGCCCAGACAGGCAAGAGTTGGTCAAGGACATCCAGGACTGTGTCAGACAGGCAAGAGTTGTCTAGGACATGCAGGACTGGCCCAGACAGGCAAGAGTTGGTCAAGGACATCCATCACTGGCTCAGACAGGAGTTGGTCAAGGACATACAGGAAACCTTACAGGAAATCTCACTGTGGTGTCGCGACTCTAGCTCCAAGATCAACCCGAACAAGGCCTGCATCACGTGGTGCTCTTTGAACAACTCTAAAGGTTGATACTCCAGGCTTAACATTTGAAGGATGTACCATTGACTGATGCGACAGGTAGAAATACCTCTGATGGCATTTGATCGCAGTCTCATACAATTGTCATGTTAACCAGACCGCACAAAGATGTAAGCGAGGGCTAGGAGCACTCAAGACCATGGCTGCTGCCAACTTGAAACAACGCCTCCTGTTCATCCTATTTCGTCAGGTCGTGTTGTCTGTCATCGATTACGGACTAGGCATCCTCACACTATCAAGAACACAGTGTGAAAGGTTGGAACGTATCCAGAAAGAATGAATGTGACTGGTTCTGGGCTGTACTAGAGATACCCCGATTGAGAAGATTGTTATAGGTCACATCTAGACATAGACTGGCACAAGTCAAAGTCTATATGCGTGTTACCATACAGTATTATCTCAGACCTCAAGAATTAAGAAAGGTATGTCATGGATGGAACAGGCAGAAAAAAACAATTGGACAAAGTCACTCCAGCTAATACGATAGCCAAGGGGGAAGAATGGGTCCACACTGGTGATATAATGATAGAGTACCAGAGAGTCATCATGACCTTAGGCAAGGGATGCAGAGAATGGAGCAAAGGGAGAGCAGAGCACGAGGTAAATCAGCTGAGAACACACAGGAGAGTGATGTCGTCATGTACACCGACGGATCAGTGCTGCGCAGTGGGACATCAGGATAGCAGCTGATGAGGCCTCAAACCTCCAGGCGTTGACATGGATCTACTGTCCTGATCATGCCGGGGTTCAGGGCAACGAAAGAGCTGACATCCTGACTTCCCAAGCTCCCATCATGGGCACATTAGTGATGGGTAGGAAAAACATTTTGAAATCAATCAATGGCATTCTGTTGGATGAGAACACCACAACAGAGAAATCAGCAATCCACAGACTTTAGAGTTTCGACATTAAGAGAGGTTCGAGCTGTGGGGTGTATGGGAGGTCTGAGTTGGAGTGTGTACAATTAGCGAGCTACAAGAACCATCAGCTTCCAGACCCAGTGCCATTTGCTGAGAGAGACTGGTGTAGATTCCTAGAAACAGAAACACGGACCAGTCAGGATGTGATGTCCTCGCAGTAAAACTCACAGCCGTTACAAGACTAGGCTTCTATCAGAACAAGAAAGTTCTTTTCATGTGTTGCCTTGGTAAACAAAATCAGATTGGTAGTTCATTGAGAAGTCTATGTATCATCGACTAGTTTATTTAAATAAATCAGTTTGATGTTTGCTTTGTCCCATCTGCCATCGCTGTGTCTGGGAGAGATCATGATTGGACGGTGGTGTTGTTAAGTCCCAGCTTGAAAGTGATGATCACATGTCATTCTTGTGTCCACAGAGACCTTTTAATTAGTAACCTGCGCATTATGAATGCGCAGTCAGACGATTCTGGCCTGTACACGTGTCGGACAAGTGACGAGAAGTTGATGACCTCTGCGCATGTCACAGTTCTAACAGGTAAAGTTGTGAAATGGTTTGGGAGTTCGCCTACATACCATGGAAGTCTAGATTATGTTTGGGGATTCGTCTACATACCATGGAAGTCTAGATTATGTTTGGGGATTCGTCTACATACCATGGAAGTCTAGATTATGTGGTCAGTGAGGCTAATAGTCCGGACGTCAGATATATTATTTTTCTCCAATTGTTCTGTACGTAGTGGAAGTGGAGTTATGGACAATCTAATCAAAAGACAGCACTACTGTGATAGTGTGTCCCTAGAGTGAGGAGAGCGACGCCTCTGATCAGAAGGCGATGAGATAACTGGCCAAGGCGATCATGAAGCGAGTCAGGTCAGGTATCTCGAGCACTTGACGTGTTCGCTGGTGTAAGTAATCTCAGATTGCTACAATTTCATCGCCCAGTGCTGGTTCATCAATTATGTCGCTAACTTGTTGCTAACTTGTCGCTAACTTTGTTGCTTGATATTAAATTATCCAGTATTTTCTTTGTATGTCTTCAACTTTCTTATCTCTCAGCGAGTGTGTCACATTTGTTGTTGAGGGCCGCTCCGAAAGTAATGTCCCAATTTTGATTCCATGAAAATCAGAACAGATAGAAAGGATAACACTGAGCAATGTCTTGTCTTCAAACAGCTATTTTACATCATAGTCACATCCCTTGGCCAGTCACATCTCTTGGCTAGTCACTTCTCTTGGCTAGTCACCTCCCTTGGCTAGCCACCTTTTTTGGCTAGTCAAATCCCTTGGCTAGTCACCTGCCTTGACTAGACATGATCTCCAACGATGAACAAGAGCATATATGCCGCGCTCGTAAAAATCATCCACTATTTCAAAACTGCTGTATCTGCGTCGTTGCTGTGAAAATGTTACTCAGGCTGTCCATCTTTCATTGGCCCAAACAGATGGAAGTCAGAGGGCGTCAAATCCGAACTGTACTGTGGGTGTGGTAGAACAGTCCAGCCAGGACACGTCTGGACTGGACTGTGGGTGTGGTAGAACAGTCCAGCCAGGACACGTCTGGACTGTGAGTGTGGTAGGACAGTCCAGCCAAGACTGACAATGTGCTCAACGGTCATCAGACTGGTATAGGGTCTGACGTTATCGTGTTGTAGCAAACAGGTTGTTTTCTTCTCTGACCTGACCCTGGAAATTCGAGAGTTCAACTTAGTCAGCGTCACAATTTGACGGTCAGAATTGATAGTTTGTTCAGGTTCCAGAGTTGATGGTTTGTTCAGGTTCCAGGAAATCAAGAAGGATTATCCCTTTCCTATCCCAAAAGACATTGTATATCATTTTAGCCGCTGACGGCTGCGTCTTGAACTTTTTCCTTCATGGGTAATGCACATGTCACCACTCCATAAACTGCCATTTTGACTCATGATGGTAGTGGTGGCACCGAGTCTCGTCATCAACGATGATGCGATCCAACAAACTTTCACCTTCATCCTAGTAATAAATAAAGAGGTCATGACAAACTTACATGCGATGTTCTTTCTGTTCCTGTTTGAGTATCCCTGGGACCTATCTGGGGCAAACTTTCTGTTCCTGTTTGAGCATCCCTGGGACCCACCTGGGGCAAACTTTCTGTTCTTGTTTGAGCATCCCTGGGACCTGGAGCAAACTTTCTGTTCCTGTTTGAGCATCCATGGGACCTGAGGCAAACTTTCTGTTCCTGTTTGAGCATCCCTGGGACCTGGGGCAAACTTTCTGTTCCTGTTTGAGCATCCCTGGGACCTGGGGCAAACTTTCTGTTCATGTTTGAGCATCCCTGGGATCCATCTGGGGCAAAATTTATGTTCCTGTTTGAGCATCCCTGTGACCCACCTGGGACAAACTTTCTGTTCATGTTTGAGCATCCCTGGGACCTAGGGCAAACTTTCTGTTCCTGTTTGAGCATCCCTGGGACCTAGGGCAAACTGTCTGTTCCTGTTTGAGCATCCCTGGGACCTGGGGCAAACTTTCTGTTCCTGTTTGAGCATCCCTGGGACCCACCTGGGGCAAACTTTGTGATATTATAACGTTGCCGCCATAGTTTCAAAAGCATTGAAGCCAATATTCATCTGAGTAGACAGTTCCCTGGTCGTAATCCTGAAATTTGCGGGGATGAGCTGCTCGAAACGTTCTTCGTTGCGTGGTGGGAGGACAGTCGTGCATGACCGTCCGGAGCGTGGCTTGTCCTTCATGTCGCATTCACCACTGCTGAACTGTACAACCCACCGCCTGACTGTGCTAACATCCACTGTTTGGTCTGCGTAAACGTTCAGCGGGTGTCGATGAATGTCATTTGGTGCAACTTTATCCGCATGGAGAAATTCATTAACGCATCTCTGTTCATAACCCACATCAATGACAGACGTCATTTTGTAAGAATGCTCATTCACTGCCACCTGTCGGACGTTAAAAAAATGTTACGGGTATTGACGGGGAGGTTCAAACTTGACTGCCATACTACACTTCTGACGTCGTGGACATTGCAATCAAATAGGAGCGCCCCTTGCAGTTTGCCTTAACCAGTCTCGTCCTGTAACATTCACCAATATAAATGACCTTTTGTCCTAACATTCACCAATATAAATGACCTTTTGTCCTAACATTCACCAATATAAATGACTTTTAGTCCTAATATAAATGACCTTTTGTCCTAACATTCACCAATATAAATGACTTTCAGTCCTAATATAAATGACCTTTTGTCCTAACATTCACCAATATAAATGACTTTCAGTCCTAATATAAATGACCTTTTGTCCTAACATTCACCAATATAAATGACCTTTTGTCCTAACATTCACTAATATAAATGACTTTTAGTCCTAACATTCACCAATATAAATGACCTTTTGTCGTAATAATTAATCAATATAATTATATTTTGACCTAACATCTATCAATATAATGATACTTTATCCTTAAATTTACTTACTGCCGCACGAAGCTAGAACTGGTGTGTTGGATATATCGAAGAAAAGACATGAAAAGTCAGAAATAGATTCATACAAAATTGTTGATATTCCTAATATGAAATCTGAACTGCAATCTTCAAACGATGTTTTTTTTTCTTGGGTTTATATTTTAAATCTCTAATCCGTCATCATCTTAAATGCAGTAGTCTCTCCAGGTCTCCATGTTTGGCAGTAGTCATGCAGTAGTCTCCTCAGGTTTCCATGTTTTGCAGTAGTCTCCTCGGGTCTCCATATTTGGCAGTAGTCATGCAGTAGTCTCCTCAGGTCTCCATGTTTGGCAGTAGTCATGTAGTAGTCTCCTCAGGTCTCCATGTTTGGCAGTAGTCATGCAGTAGTCTCCTCAGGTCTCCATGTTTGGCGGTAGTCATGCAGTCTCCTCAGGTCTCTATTTAGCCTTTGTACCCCACTATCAATGTCTTCATGGCTCAGCCGTATTGCCAGGTCATCAGCATACAAAGCTTATACAGCTTTGATCTGGTCAGCCAAGTCATTGATACAGATCAGGAAAAGAGTACAGCTTATGGATGAGTCTTGTGGTAATCCTTCAGATAAAACTTCTTTAGAAGAGATCGCATCCTTCACCTTCGTCTGGATCGTTTGCTCAGTCAGGAAGTACTTTATCCAGTTGTAGAGCTTGTCATGAATTCCCATGTTAAACATCTTTATCAGAAGACCTTTCCTCCAAACACGATCGTAAGCCTGTTGTAGGTAAAAAAATTTAAAAGAAAGAAGATGGCCACTGTGTACTTGTTGTTCTGGAAGCCAGCATTTATTCTTTGTGTTAGCCTAAAGAGCTGGTCTTCTGTGCAGCTACCAATTCTGAACCCTGCTTGTTCCTGGCATAAGGTGTTGGATTTCTCCAGAAACCAATAGAGATGTGTGTTTATCATTCTCTCTGCTAATTTGCCCAGGCACGATGTTAGGGAGATGGGCCGATAGCTGTTTCATTCTGAGGTTTTTTTTGTTTTTCAATATTGGCACTATATGTGCATTTCTCTATGTTTTGGGGAGCTTACCATTTCTCCATGTTTTGGGGATCTTACCATTTCTTCATGTTTTGGGGAGCTTACCATTTCTCCGTGTTTTGGGGAGCTTACCATTTCTCCATGTTTTGGGGAGCTTTCCATTTCGCCATGTTTTGTTGATCAATCTGAGGACAACTTCTTTACCTCGAGTCCCCAGATGAAGAAGCATTTCATTGAGGATCGTGTCTGGTCCTGGAGCCCTTCTAGGTTTGAATTTCTTTAGGGCCTGATGTTGAAATCTTTTTTAAATATGGAAGCATTGGCCTGTAAAGCGTTCTCTTCGCACTTCAGGTAGCGCAAATGTTTTCTTTCCTGTTCTGAATGTTTGCGGTGATCGTTTTCTGTGAATGTTTGCTGCGAATAAGTTGCTGCGATTGTTTGCTGTGATTGTTTTTTTGTGAATGTTTGCTGTGATTGTTTTCTGTGAATGTTTGCTGTGATTGTTTTCTGTGAATATTTGGTGTGATTGTTTGCTATGATTGTTTTCTGTGAATGTTTGATGTGAATTTTTTATGTGAATGTTTGCTGTGATTGTTTGCTGTGAATGTTTTATGTGAGTGTTTGTTGTGGATGTTTTCTAGGAGCGTTTGCTGTGAATGTTTGCTGTGAAAGTTTGCTGCGAATGTTTAATGATTGTGTCCTGGACAGGTTGACCACTCCCTACAAATAAATACTATCGTCCTTGAACTTGAAAGCACATACTGGTAATATATAAATCTGATGTGTTGTCAGTCAGGCCAACATGTTGATGACTGGAGCGAACACTGAGCTATTTATAGATACACAACATCACAGTTACGTGACAAGCTTTGTTTCCATTATATAATGGTTCCTCGTTGTTCTCTTTCCAGGTGGATCTAATAACGTTAAGAGAGGTAAGACAACAATCAATCACATGTCTTGTATCACATGTCATTTCTCTTCACCTCACCTCTAATCACTCATGTTCACTTCACCTCACCTCTAATCACTCGTCTTCTCTTCACCTCACCTCTAATTATTTGTTTCTCTTCACCTCACCTCTAATCACTCGTCTTCTCTTCACCTCACCTCTAATCACTCGTTTCACTTCACCTCACCTCTAATCACTCGTTTCTCTTCACCTCACCTCTAATCACTCGTTTCACTTCACCTCACCTCTAATCACTCGTTTCTCTTCCCCTCACCTCTAATCACTCGTTTCTCTTCACCTCACCTCTAATCACTCGTCTTCACTTCAACTCACCTCTAATCACTCGTTTCTCTTCACCTCACCTCTAATCACTCGTTTCTCTTCACCTCATCTCTAATCACTCGTTTCTCTTCACCTCACCTATAATTACTCGTTTCTCTTCACTCTACCTCTAATCACTCGTGGTAGACATACTGCGAGTGTAGCTTTTTCCAGAAAGGCAAAGTCAATGGCGATGTAGTAAGCGATTATATGAAACTATTTTAAGAAATGACGAAGATATCACCAATGAAGTGAAGGAGCATCGAGGCAAAAGTGGAATACAAGAAAATTAATTTGCAGAAAGAAATATTTATAAGCGAACATATGGTTTCAGGTTGGACATAAATCTGGCAAGGTTATAGGGGATCAGAGCAGGGACCCTGTGGAGGTAGGGGTGGTGGAGGTAGGGGTGGTGGAGGTAGGGGTGGTGGATGGAGGGGTGGTTTGGTTAAGGGTGGTGTTAATAGGGACGGTGGTGGTGGGTGTGGTGGTAGTGAGGGTGGTGGTGGTGGTAGTAGGGGTAAAAGGAACGGTGGTAGTGGGTGTGGTGGTGGTGGTAGTAGTAGTGGTAATAGGGGTGGTGATGGGGGCGTGGTGGTAGTAGCATTAGTATTATTAGTAGCAAGGTGGCGATGGTGGTGGTAGTAGTAGTAGTAGTAATAGTAGTAGAAGTAGTAGTAGTAGAAGTAGTAGCATCGGTAGTAGTAGTAGTAGTAGTAATTGTAATAGTAGTAGTAATTGTAGCAGTAGTAGTAGTAGTAGTAATAGTAGTAGTAGTAGTAATTGTAGCAGTAGTAGTAGTAGTAGTTAGTGGTATTGGTAGTAGTAGTAGTAGTAGTAGTAGTAGTAGAAGTAGTAGTAGTAATAGTAGTAGTAGTATTGGCAGTAATAGTAGTAGCAGTAGCAGTAGTAGTAGTAGTAGTAGTAGTAGTAGTAGCAGCAGTAGCAGTAGTAGTAGTAGTAGTAGTAGTAGTAGTAGTACCAGTAATAGTAGTAGTAGTATTGGTAGTAATAGTAGTAGCAGTAGCAGCAGTAGTAGTAGTAGTAGTAGTAGTAGTAGTAGTAGTAGTAGTAGCAGTAATAGTATTAGTAGTAGCAGTAGCAGCAGTAGTAGTAGTAGTAGTAGTAGTAGTAGTAGTACCAGTAATAGTAGTAGTAGTATTGGTAGTAATAGTAGTAGCAGTAGCAGCAGTAGTAGTAGTAGTAGTAGTAGCAGTAATAGTAGTAGTAGTAGCAGTAGCAGTTAAAACAAAGTAGTAGACACACGACAAAGACTAGCCAAGGGGCATTGTGCTGAGCCTAACCTGTTGATGTTTTACACCCACAGCTGGCATTAGTTCAATCACCCAGGAGTCCGGAGCCGTCATCAGATTCCACAGCGTCATCTCGCACTCTACCCTCGTCCTTCTCGTCTTCTGTACACACTTCATCTTCACATGACGTCATCGCCGTGTCCTACCACAAAACTGGCAGGATAGACATCCCATTGTCAGAGTACCATAGTGTAGCCATATCAAATCTACCATGATGTAGCCATGTCCAGACTACTTTACTGTAGCCATGTCCAATCTTCAATTCTGTAGCACTCCCAGATATCCATACTGTAGCCACTCCTAGACATATGTACTGTAACCATGTTTGGACCACCCCACTTTAGCCACTTTCAGACCACTCCCACTGTAGCCACTCCTTGTCCCCCTCACTGTAGCCACGCCAGTCCACTCCACTGTAGTCACTCCCAGACCATCCTACTGTAGCCACTCCCATGCAAGTATACTGTAACCATTCCCAGACTACTATACTATAATCACTTTCACAGTGTCATGCCCTAGCCTCTCCCATGCCACAATAATGTAGTCACTCCCATACTACCCTACTGTAGCCACTTCCTGACCACATTACTGTAGCCACTTCTAGACCACATTACTGTAGCCACTTCTAGACCACATTACTGTAGCCACTTCTAGACCACATTACTGTAGCCACTTCTAGACCACATTACTGTAGCCACTTCTTGACCACATTACTGTAGCCACTTCTATACCACATTACTGTAGCCACTTCTAGACCACATTACTGTAGCCACTTCTAGACCACATTACTGTAGCCATTTCTAGACCACATTACTGTAGCCATTCCTATACTACCCTACTGTAGCCTCTTCTTTACCACATTACTGTAGCCACTTCTAGACCACATTACTGTAGCCACTTCTAGGCCAAATTACTGTAGCCACTTCTAGACCACATTACTGTAGCCACTTCTTGACCACATTACTGTAGCCACTTCTAGACCACATTACTGTAGCCACTTCTAGACCACATTACTGTAGCCACTTCTAGACCACATTACTGTAGCCACTTCTAGACCACATTACTGTAGCCACACTCCGCCCCCCTTATTCCACCGAGCTGTAGCCAAGCCAAGGTCATTACCAGGTGTTGTCAAGGACACAGAAGCAAAGAGAGTTGGTAGCATTACCAACATCTGACATTATAAACAGATGCTAAAAAGACTTTTATGTGTGTCTTAGCTTCTAAATGGGAACTAGCAAGACTTCTTTGTGTCTTAGCTTCTAAACGGGAACTAACAAGACTTTTCTGTGTGTCTTAGCTTCTAAACGGGAACTAACAAGACTTATCTGTGTGTCTTTCCTTACAAACGGGAAATAACAAGACTTTTCTTTGTGTCTTAGCTTACAAACGGGAACTAAGAAGAATTATTTTATGTGTGTCTTAGCTTCTAACCGGGAACTAACAAGACTTTCCTGTGTGTCTTAGCTTCTAACCAGGAACTAACAATACTTTTCTGTGTGTCCTAGCTTCTAACTGGGAACTAACAAGACTTTTCTGTGTGTCATAGTTATCAACTACCCCCACCCTAAGCTATCTTTTGAACCGGCACACCAAGTCACAGATTTAATTAGCCGATGATCTTATTTGGTTAAACCATAATGACTGATATGTTCAAACTTATCAATTGAATAGTTATGTTAGTCCGGCAGGGCTCAGTTGTTAAATGCATAATTACATTGATTTTTAAGGCAAACAGTACAACGTGACGTTTTCAACAAAATATAGTCATTAATAACATTGACTTGTCACCTACAAAATTGACTTGTCACCTACAAAATTAATTTCTCACCTACAATATTAACTTGTCACCTACAGTATTGACTTGTCGCCTACAGAATTAACTTGTCACCTGCAAAATTGACTTGTCACCAATATTATTGTTGGAGAACTGTTTCTCTAATATGAAAACCAACTTAATAATCTGCAAGAAAGCTAGTGAGATGCAGGCGCGTGTTGAAATGAGGATAACCGTTTGATATTTGGCTCTATTTTAGATAGAATTACCCTATGACATTGATCTATATCTTATCAACTGGATTTCTTGTTACGTTCAGTTGAATCAGACTTGAGAAGCTGAGCTCGTTGAAGTAGGTAGTTGAAGATGGCAATTAAACAGAAATAGCTTAACCAGCAATTGTGGGAAACTCTTCGTTCATTTGAAGCCAAAATACGGTCAAAGGAACTTCGGACATTCCCAGTGTTACGGTTTTATTGATGTTGAGCTTCACAAATTATTCCCTCTCGATCAAAGGGGGCGTTGTAATAGAAACATAAACAGATGGTGCAGACGAGTTTAGAATCCAATCATTTTGCTGTAATTCAGTTGGCTGAAAATATACTGCACAAATTTGTTTTTTAGCATAATGAAATGTTTTTCTGACAAATCTAATCTTGCTGCTTTGTTGTTGGTAGTAACATGATTTGCTTGGTGAAACATCTTGAATATCTCCAGTTTGAGTTCTCTACGCTGTCATTCTGATTGACTTTGAAAGCCATTTAATTCATCCGAGCTTGTCAAAGTATGTTCAAGTGGGCCTTGCATCGTCCTATTAAGTTTATTGAGCCGCTCACAAATATCCGCTAAACAGCTGTGCTGAGAATGTAAAGGAAGTTCTTAAGCAGACTTAACCGCTGTCAGGGATGAAGTGTAAGAGCTTTCAGTACATTAAGCCTCAGCTTGTGAGGTGGGGTGGCCAGTTCCCTTCGTCGCTGCCTTCTCCTTCCCTAACCGTAAATCAGGTACCAATTTACAGCCAGCTATTTTCCAACAGCTTCCTTAACTCTGTCTCATTTTGATTTGTAAGGAAATGTTTCACTTCATTGTTAAGTCCAGGCGGTTTCGCTAAATTTGTGATTCAAGTAAAGAACAGTCACGTGTCTGGATAAGACATTAATTAACCAATGAGAAGCAAGAACTATGGAAATTGGCCAAATAGACTGGAAACCTGATGTACTGACAAGAAAGAAAGTCAAATACTGGAACAGGTCAAGAGCTTCTCCCATCTTGGAAATAATGGAAAATAGGAGATGGGAAATGGAAATGAGAAAGAGAACAAGGATGGACAAAAAGGTTTTCAATAAGACGAGTCTAAGATTGAGATACAAGCAGGTCATTCGCAAATTATAGATACAGATGATTAGGTACATTGGTCTTGACTGTATGGCCTGAAAACATGGCCAGTGAACACTGGATTGGAATAGAGACCTGATGCCAGTGAACACAGGATTGGAATAGACCTGATGCCAGTGAACACAGGATTGGAATAGACCTGATGCCAGTGAACACAGTGTTGGAATAGAAACCTGGTGCCAGTGAACACAGGGTTGGAATAGAAACCTGGTGCCAGTGAACACAGGATTGGAAGAGACATGATACCAGTGAACACAGGATTGGAATAGAGATATGATGCCAGTGAACACAGGGTTGGAATAGAGACCTGATACCAGTGAACACAGGGTTGGAAGAGACCTGATGACTTTCAAATGTGGATGTAAAAAAGATTGCAGCACATCTCATGAACAGAAAACAAATAATAAAGTCTTGTAGAAATTCTGAGCGCAAAAAGAAATCAGAGTCAGACAGTTCAGATATTTTTGTCACATAAAAATACGTATCACTTTGCTGGAAACAATACTGGAAGGGTGGATGGCGGACGTGCCAGAGATAAACACTACTGGAACTGTAATGATAGCATGGAAGGATGGGCAAGGAAAAGATTGTACCACCAAGGCATGAGACAGATTCGCTGGAGGTCTATTGTAGCCGATCTTTGATGTGGAGGCGACACCTGAACTGACCAGCCGACCTTCGGTGTAGAGGCGACACCTGAACTGACCAGCCGACCTTCGATGTAGAGGCGACACCTGAACTGACAAGCCGACCTTTGATGTCGAGGCGGCACCTGAACTGAACTGAGACTCGCTAAAGTTGTACCCCTTGACAGTCACCGCATGTATGTGTGGAACAGTCGAGAATGAAGTTGGGATCTAGGCTCACCACCAAGCTGGGATCTAGCTGTTTCTTGTAGCAAGGCGCTGGCGCGTTTCTGTGAACCTACGTCACCTCATGGACAGCATTTCCGGTGTGCAGCTGTCATCACCACCACCATCATCACCACCATCACCACACGAACACCAACAAACGCTCCCCAACTGCAGTTCTCACCATCATCATGTTGCTGCAAGTATGAGAGATCACAAAAGTACACAAAGATCCCTATATTGACATAGCTTAGTGTTCTGCCCTTCCGTTATATTGTTGAATGTGAATTAAATATTTGTTTTTTTTTTTAATGAATGATTCATCAAACTTTCAAAAAGTTGGTCAGGTGGGTCATTCTATAATCGCCAAGATAACCTCTCGTCAGAACTGTTAGAATGTGGTCGTGTATCATCATCATTATCTAGTTGATCAGTCCTGAGTTGTCTCTCTCTCCATTGGGCCCTCTGCATGTCTGAGCATCTCAGCCTAGGTTCGCACACTAATGTCCCTGCATCTCAGCCTAGGTTCGCACACTAATGTCCCTGCATGTCTGAGCATCTCAGCCTAGGTTCGCACACTAATGTCCCTGCATGTCTGAGCATCTCAGCCTAGGTTCGCACACTAATGTCCCTGCATGTCTGAGCATCTCAGCCTAGGTTCGCACACTAATGTCCCTGCATGTCTGAGCATCTCAGCCTAGGTTCGCACACTAATGTCCCTGCATGTCTGAGCATCTCAGCCTAGGTTCGCACACTAATGTCCCTGCATGTCTGAGCATCTCAGCCTAGGTTCGCACACTAATGTCCCTGCATGTCTGAGCATCTCAGCCTAGGTTCGCACAATAATGTCCCTGTATGTCTGAGCATCTCAGCCTAGGTTCGCACACTAATGTCCCTGCATGTATGTCTGAGCATCTCAGCCTAGGTTCGCACACTAATGTCCCTGCATGTCTGAGCATCTCAGCCTAGGTTCGCACACTAATGTCCCTGCATGTCTGAGCATCTCAGCCTAGGTTCGCACACTAATGTCCCTGCATGTCTGAGCATCTCAGCCTAGGTTCGCACACTAATGTCCCTGCATGTATGTCTGAGCATCTCAGCCTAGGTTCGCACACTAATGTCCCTGCATGTCTGAGATGTAAAGTGAGTCTTGGTCGCCCCCTTCCTCTTTTCCCTCGAACCTTGGCCTCTTCTGTAGAAGACTTTCATGTTGCACATTCCTAACCCAATCTTCGTTTTTATATCATTTTGAAATGTGTCTGCGTGCGCCTACCTGAGTGAGAACAGCATCACTGGGTCGTCTGTCTGTCCAACCATTGTCTCGTTGTGGGCATCTGCTGGCATGGTTTGACCTACATATGTCAACTTCCGGTCTATAAATCAATAAATAAGGTAACACTTGCCAAGAAACTTCAAACAGCCAAATAGGTCAACAGGTGTAAGAAGCGATCTTCTACAGAGGGCATCATCATTACTTGATATGTTTTTATGGAGAGAGTGGTGAAAGGGCAGTGTCGCCATTTTGGAGTGACACAGGAGCATTATAATGAGAGACAGACAGGAGCGGACAGACAGGAGTGGGGGACAGACACGAGTGGGGGACAGACAGGAGCGGACAGACAGGAGCGGACAGACAGGAGTGGGGGACAGACAGGAGCGGACAGACGGGAGTGGGGGACAGACAGGAGCGGACAGACAGGAGTGGGGGACAGACAGGAGTGGGGGACAGACAGGAGCAGACAGACAGGAGTGGGGGACAGACAGGAGCGGACAGACAGGAGCGGACAGACAGGAGTGGGGGACAGACAGGAGCGGACAGACAGGAGTGGGGGACAGACAGGAGCGGACAGACGGGAGTGGGGGACAGACAGGAGCGGACAGACAGGAGTGGGGGACAGACAGGAGTGGGGGACAGACAGGAGCGGACAGACAGGAGTGGGGGACAGACAGGAGCGGACAGACAGGAGTGGGGGACAGACAGGAGCGGACAGACAGGAGTGGGGGACAGACAGGAGCGGACAGACAGGAGCGGACAGACAGGAGTGGACAGACAGGAGTGGGGGACAGACAGGAGCGGGGGACAGACAGGAGCGGACAGACAGGAGCGGACAGACAGGAGTGGGGGACAGACAGGAGCGGACAGACAGGAGTGGGGGACAGAAAGGAGCGGACAGACAGGAGTGGGGGACAGACAGGAGCGGACAGACAGGAGTGGGGGACAGACAGGAGCGGACAGAAAGGAGTGGGGGACAGACAGGAGCGGACAGACAGGAGTGGGGGACAGACAGGAGCGGACAGACAGGAGTGGGGGACAGACAGGAGCGGACAGACAGGAGTGGGGGACAGACAGGAGCGGACAGACAGGAGTGGACAGACAGGAGTGGGGGACAGACAGGAGCGGACAGACAGGAGTGGGGGACAGACAGGAGCGGCGGACAGGCAGAAGCGGACAGACAGGAGCGGCGGACAGACAGGAGCGCACAGCAGACAAGCATACCCATGTTTTGAGAACCAGGAGGACGGAGAGACATGGCGACTGGACATGGCAGCTGTGATGTGAGCAGCTGTCTGACTAGTGGTGTGTTTGTGGAGATCGTTTGTGTGGTTGTGGGTGTACGTGGGGGTTTGTAGGTGCAGGTGTGGGGCTGTAGGTGTGAGTGATTGTGGGTGTAGAGAGTGTAGGTGTAGATCTTGGAGTAGGTGTGTGTGTCCATGTGTGAGCACATTGTCATGTATATCTGATAAGATTATTGATGAAAAATCCCAATGTAATATGTTACATGTACCTTCCAATTAAACAAACGAGAAATCAAAAACATTTGACACTTGAACCTACTTTGTGTGTGTATGAGGGTGGGGGGTGGGGGGGGAGTGAGTATGTGCATTTTTTGTTAAACCACAAGGAGCTCGGCTCATCCGAAATCTGATTCCTGAATCCCGAAACAGAAAGGCTTGTAAAGAACACCTAGAATTATGTGACCAGGTGCAGATGGCATAACTGCTGAGGCTATTTAGACTTATGGGAGACAAGGACTGAAGTGGCGAGACAGAATCTTTACAAGAAACATGGCAAGATAAACAGTAACCGACGACGGCACCTAGTAACAATGGCACCAACCTGGAAGAAGAAGGCGATAAAAGAAACTTTGATACATACAGAGCCATGTCACTAACTAAGCCATGATGGAAAAATGTATGCACAAATGATTAAACACAGAATAATAGCAATTGTTGAATCTCAGCCGAGCGATTCTAAAGTTGGATTCCATAAGGGCATGGAAGCATAGATGACATTACGGTAATTAAGTGAAAGAACAATATTATATAACAAACATATTATGTTTATCCATCCAGAGGAAGCTTTTGATGGAGTAAATAGGGACAAACAGGATGATTGTAGAGGACTATGGATTCAAGGTCAACCTCTGGAAAGTGTGAAAATGCTGTACTCTATAAATAGAAACATGAAAAGAATGACTGATGGAACCAGATATGTTTTTGAAGTAATGACAGGCGTACGACAAGTGTATATGCTTTCAGCACTGCTGTTCACCATGTACGTGGATCAAATAACAAGAGAAGCCAGCCAAGTTGGAACACCAGAAATGGATCCTCACTTAATACATGATCTACATTTTGCCGACGTTCAAAGTCTTATACATGAAGATGAAGATTGACTGAAACACCAAACACACGAACTTGTCACAACCTGTGGTACATGAAGATGAAGATTGACTGAAACACCAAACACACAAACTTGTCACAACCTGTGGTACATGAGGATTGACTGAAACACCAAACACACAAACTTGTCACAACCTGTGGTACATGAAGATTGACTGAAACACCAAACACACAAACTTGTCACAACCTGTGGTACATGAAGATGAAGATTGACTGAAACACCAAACACACAAACTTGTCACAACCTGTGGTACATGAAGATTGACTGAAACACCAAACACACAAACTTGTCACAACCTGTGGTACATGAAGATTGACTGAAACACCAAACACACAAACTTGTCACAACCTGTGGTACATGAAGATTGACTGAAACACCAAACACACAAACTTGTCACAACCTGTGGTACATGAAGATTGACTGAAACACCAAACACACAAACTTGTCACAACCTGTGGTACATGAAGATTGACTGAAACACCAAACACACAAACTTGTCACAACCTGTGGTACATGAAGATTGACTGAAATACCAAACACACAAACTTGTCACAACCTGTGGTACATGAAGATGAAGATTGACTGAAACACCAAACACACAAACTTGTCACAACCTGTGGTACATGAAGATGAAGATTGACTGAAACACCAAACACACGAACTTGTCACAACCTGTGGTACATGAAGATGAAGATTGACTGAAACACCAAACACACAAACTTGTCACAACCTGTGGTACATGAAGATGAAGATTGACTGAAACACCAAACACACAAACTTGTCACAACCTGTGGTACATGAGGATTGACTGAAACACCAAACACACAAACTTGTCACAACCTGTGGTACATGAAGATTGACTGAAACACCAAACACACAAACTTGTCACAACCTGTGGTACATGAAGATGAAGATTGACTGAAACACCAAACACACAAACTTGTCACAACCTGTGGTACATGAAGATTGACTGAAACACCAAACACACAAACTTGTCACAACCTGTGGTACATGAAGATTGACTGAAACACCAAACACACAAACTTGTCACAACCTGTGGTACATGAAGATTGACTGAAACACCAAACACACAAACTTGTCACAACCTGTGGTACATGAAGATTGACTGAAACACCAAACACACAAACTTGTCACAACCTGTGGTACATGAAGATTGACTGAAACACCAAACACACAAACTTGTCACAACCTGTGGTACATGAAGATTGACTGAAACACCAAACTTGTCACAACCTGTGGTACATGAAGATTGACTGAAACACCAAACACACAAACTTGTCACAACCTGTGGTACATGAAGATTGACTGAAACACCAAACACACAAACTTGTCACAACCTGTGGTACATGAAGATTGACTGAAACACCAAACTTGTCACAACCTGTGAGAGATATAATTTGAAAATTAGCCAATGAAAAACAATATCTTTGAGGATCAACATAGTACCAAGACCACTACTACAAGTGTAAACAATGTCAAACTTGAACGGGCTCAGAAGTTCAAATATCATGTAAACAATGTCAAACTTGAACGGGCTCAGAAGTTCAAATATCGTGTAAACAATGTCAAACTTGAACGGGCTCAGAAGTTCAAATATCATGTAAACAATGTCAAACTTGAACGGGCTCAGAAGTTCAAATATCGTGTAAACAATGTCAAACTTGAACGGGCTCAGAAGTTCAAATATCATGTAAACAATGTCAAACTTGAACGGGCTCAGAAGTTCAAATATCGTGTAAACAATGTCAAACTTGAACGGGCTCAGAAGTTCAAATATCATGTAAACAATGTCAAACTTGAACGGGCTCAGAAGTTCAAATATCGTGTAAACAATGTCAAACTTGAACGGGCTCAGAAGTTCAAATATCGTGTAAACAATGTCAAACTTGAACGGGCTCAGAAGTTCAAATATCGTGTAAACAATGTCAAACTTGAACGGACTCAGAAGTTCAAATATCGTGTAAACAATGTCAAACTTGAACGGGCTCAGAAGTTCAAATATCGTGTAAACAATGTCAAACTTGAACGGACTCAGAAGTTCAAATATCGTGTAAACAATGTCAAACTTGAACGGGCTCAGAAGTTCAAATATCGTGTAAACAATGTCAAACTTGAACGGGCTCAGAAGTTCAAATATCTGGGGAATATTGTCTCCAAAGATGGAAGACTTTGTAGATAAATAGAAACATGTGAGAAAGCCTCCGTTATGACGGATCAATTATCTCCACCTCTTACACACCCGAACATCAGCTGGACAACTATACAACAAACGATAAACTGTGTTTTTATACCAACTGTGCTTCCACTGTCAGACGAGGTACTTATCCAACGCCCAAGAGAGGGAGATAATGACTTTTGAAATGAAATGTCCCAGAAAAGTCATGGTTATCACCAGGAGACATAGAATGGAACTGGAGACATCAGAAATATGGCGGGAACTATCCAATGTGGTGCATGCATTTAAAGACAGAAAATACGTTGGTTCTGTCATCTCATGAGAATGAGGCATTATCGACTCCCACTGTGCACTTATAACATTAGAAGTCCTGGTTACAGGGAACGAGGGTGACCTTATGGAAGATCAATAAAAGACTGAAGAGTAATCAATCTCGATACAGGTTTACAACAACGATGAAACAGGTGTGGAGTCCTTATGATAGAAGAGATATAAACATGCTGGAAAGGATACAAAAAAGAGCGACAAAGCTGATAGTGGGATTCCAGAATTACAGTTATGAGGAAAGACTCAGAAAAACCGGCCTACAGTGTCTAGAAGAGAGAAGAATTCGTGGTGACTTAATACGGATTTATAAGATAATCAAAGGAACGGATAAATTAGACTATAACAAGTTTTTCAAAATACAGCCACCTACAAAAACAAATTAACTAAAGAAATGTTCAGATTAGATATTAGGAAATATTTTCTTTAGTTAGAGAGTGGTGAATGCTTGGAATGCAGTGCCACGGGAGGTAGTGGAGGCAGGGACAAAGCTTTTAGAGCAAAGTAATGCAAATGAAACTGGTTGTATACAGATTCTGCAGAGTCTTCTAAACCAGTATAAAGAAGTTAATTAAAGTTATGTTTTTGTTGAAGAACGACGATTCAGCTTCCCTCGGCACTCTTGTAAGAAGAGACAAAAATAAAGATAAAAGTATATTCAATTTGTCATACTCTATTTTGTCAAGCGATTTGTGAACATTTAGAAAGCAACAACAATATTTGTTTCTATTCAAAACTATTGAACAAATGTTATGTAGGTCAAATGGTGTTAAATTAAAGACACTTTCGTAATTTATAATTTGACCTTTTGAATTTGCAAATGAGATGACACAGAATCAAAGCATATGCAAATTGATCAAGGATCAACTTGCTTCCTAATATCACTGTTTGATCAACTCAGTGATGATAAACACCAGACTGATGTGGCATCTGGAAGAAAAACGAATACTAATTCCACAGCAAGCCGGCTTTAGACAGCACAGATCCACTGAGGACCAGGTCATCCTCATAGCCCAGGAGATAGAAGATGCCTACCAGGCACAGAAACACACAGTAGCTGTTTGGGTGGATCTGGAAAAGGCATTTGACAAAGTCTGGAAGGACGGACTTAGAGTCAAGCTAAGAAGAAGTGATGTCTGTGGGAAGATGTACAAGTGGATCAACCACTACCTCAAACAAAGAACGGCCAGAGTCCAAGTACAAGGGCAGATGAGCAAAAAGGTGACACTCGAGCAGGGAGTACCCCAAGGGGGAGTATTGTCACCCACACTCTTCCTGGTATATATAAACGATATTACAGAGAATATACCAAGAGTCCATAGCTCAATGTTTGCAGACGATCTGGCTATGTGGACCTCTGAAAAGAATCTCACCATAGCAAGAAATCAGATGCAGACGGCCCTAACATTGCTGGAAGAGTGGGCGAACTCATGGCTGGTCAAAATAAACGAGGAGAAAACCACATGCACAATATTCTCGCTTTCATTAAAACCCCAAAGTACCAAATTAAGTCTAAATGGCAAAATCCTGCAGCCAAACGACAACCCAACCTATCTGGGAGTCACATTTGATCGGCGCATGACATGGAAAAGTCAGATTGAGAGAAACCGAATGAAAGCCAGAGAAAGAATGGCAATCATGAGGAAACTTGCTGGCACAAGCTGGGGAGCAGACGAAGGCATACTAAAGAAACTGTACACTGGAAGAGTGAGACCAGTTCTCGAGTATGGCATTGCGGCATGGACAACAGCAGCGAAGGCGAACTTCGATAAAGTTTACAAACTTCAAAACCAAGCCATGAGAATTATAACAGGTGGCATGAAGTCAACGCCAATTGTAGAACTTGAAAAGATTACAAAACTGCAATCCATGACCGATAGAAGAGACTGCAGAGCCCAGCTGCAGTCAGAGAAACTCCGAAGACTGACGGACCATCCAATGTACCAGAGACTAAACAATTTGGGAAATGGGAAACTAAAGCGGAGAAACTTTGCAGAAATAGCCAAAGCAAAGATGCACGAAGATCCCATAAACGCACTAACAACACCAAAACCCATCACTACTGTACGAAAACCTACCTGGAGGCAGGATATATTTCCAGAGGTGGTAGAAAATATACCAGGTATTGCAAACAAAAACTGCCAGACTGAAAAAGAAAGGAGAGACACTACCCTAAGCTTCATAACGAAAAGCTACCCAAGCATGGACTGGACCCATGCATACACCGACGGTTCTGTAACAAACACTACACAGAACGGAGGGGCAGGAGCATTCCTGAACCTACCAAATGGCAGAAAAATAACACTGTCATTCGCTACTGGTAAGTACACAAGCAATTTCAGAGCGGAGGCAGAGGCACTGAGGGCGGCAGTGGAAGAAATGGTGACACACAGTGAAAATGAGAGCCATATAGTCCTGCTGACAGATGCTCTCGCCGTAGTCACAGCGCTAAAAAGCCAGAAAAACACTGAGCTTAATGACTTAAGAGCAGCACTCTGCAAACTGTGCCAGCAGTCCGCACCAAAAAGGGTAGTGGTACAGTGGGTTCCGTCACACTGCAACATCCAAGGCAACGAGGAGGCAGACAGACTGGCAAAAGAAGGTGCAAGACTACCACAAACAGATACTAGTATGACGTGCAAAGAGTCAAAACGGCTTATCAAAGCCAGATACATGACCAAATGGGAAACCGAACATACTGGTTACACCAAAAACGATGCCTATTACCAGTTGAACCGAAGAGAGCAGGTCGTTGTCTTCAGACTTCGCACTGGCCACAACAGACTGAGGTACCACCTATTCAACAAATTGAAGATAGGGTGTACCGACGAATGCTCGTGCGGTACTGGTAAAATGACCACTGAACATCTGCTGCAGAACTGCCCGACATACGAGGATCAGAGAGAGCAGATGTGGCCATTACCAGTGGAACTGCAAGACAAGCTCTATGGCAGTGGCGAGAGCCTCAGGATGACCGCCGCTTTTTTCGAAAAAATAATGGTTACTGTCTGACTGCGTACGAAGAAGAAGAAGAAAAAACTCAGTGACAATATTGTGACAAGGATAATAGATCCCTTCACCTATTTACATATGGACCTTTGTTTGGGCAGACCTCAAAGACCTTGTTTTGAGTGGCAGTACAACCAGAGCACTAGTGATATCCAGCGGCACAGCAGCAGTTACACAATACAGCTGTTGCTGGTGTTAAGTTTGCTTCCTTAAATCTCTATAACACAAACTCTGTGTTGTTTCCTGGGCACATCAGCTCAAAGTTTCTGTTCAGCGATTGGTAGCGGGAGATTGAGAACGCACAAGAAGAAGCAGCTCAAAGTATTTCAATATTTTGGCTGAAATTGTTTCCATTTGAAATGATTGACCCGTCCCATCAAGCAGGAGAAGGAAATAATTGTCTGAGTTCATCAATTATGGTTTCATGGGAAGAGAAAATAAGGGACAAATGGGTTGTCTAGTTGACGGTGCTGACTCAATGTTGGGTCTGGTTGGCAGTGCTGACTCAATGTTGGGTCTGGTTGACAGTGCTGACTCAATGTTGGGTCTGGTTGGCAGTGCTGACTCAATGTTGGGTCTGGTTGGCAGTGCTGACTCAATGTTGGGTCTGGTTGGCAGTGCTGACTCAATGTTGGGTCTGGTTGGCAGTGCTGACTCAATGTTGGGTCTGGTTGGCAGTGCTGACTCAATGTTGGGTTTGGGAGATTAGAATCCACATGTGATATCATGTCTGGATGAATGACAGATTAGAATCCACATGTGATACCATATCCGGTTGTATGAATGCAGTGTGTGGGAGATGTGTGCAGGTCTGGATGTCGTGGTGTATGGGTCGGACGTTCAGAATTCAAAGTCTAATTATTAGGTCAACATTTGAAGAATATTGGTTGCGGAACTAAAATTAAGTGAAGATTACTTCACAAGTGATGGACCTCACACATTTAGTGAAGATTACTTCACAAGTGGCAGACCTCACACATTTAGTGAAGATTACTCCACAACAGGTGGACATTGCAGGCAATCTTTGAAATGAGAAAGCAGGTGACCTGAACGCATTCTGTATCAAAGACATACAATCCAATAGAACTAACTAACACAACACAAGTCAGAAAAGATGTTTTTTGTTCAAGGAAAGATGACTTTATGGCTTACAAACTTAATATACATGTTTTAAAAAAACAAATACAAAACTGATGACAAAAATGTGATGAAAATATGTTGATGATAATTGAATCTACGCCAAATTCTTTGGACATCAATCAAAGTGCAAATCTGCAGGTAACTATATCCTGTCATAGCTTATAAAGACTAGGATCATTTGTGGCGTCAAAGTTATCTCTCAGTCACTTCCTGTGTGTTATGATCATGTCCACTGATGGCTGACAGGTTATTTTTCAGTCACTTCTTGTGTGCTGTGATCATGTCCAATTGATGGCTGACAGGTTATCTTTCAGTCACTTCCTGTGTGCTGTGATCATGTCCAATTGATGGCTGACAGGAAGTAAGTCAAGGGTCCCCTCTTAGTTGATGGTACGGCAATCGATGACTGCAGAATCTTGAAATCAAGTCATGTGTTCAGCCAGGAGGGATACCTGAGAAGACGGAGCAGGAGTGTGGACAGCCAGCGAGCTATGAAATCATCAGTTTCCATATACTTTATCACATGGGGTCTGGACACTGATTCTTCACAGAACTAAACAAGCTTTCACAATATTAGATGAATGGGTGGTCAGTGATATTGGTTCTGGCAGATCTGCAGGAATACAGAGTTGTCTGCGGACATGTTCGTGCTGTTCTGACCTGGCAATCAATTCAGCGATGCCAAATTAGAAAACTGATCCTAAACTGGCCTAGAGTAGACAAGATAAACATAAATATTGACTGCTACAATGTTCTTTACTTTCCTCAGGACACCATCTCCTGCCAGAATAAAAGCACAGAACAGATTAGATGAACATTCACTATCTAGCGTGTCCTATCTTTCAAACAAATCTTCAACAAAGACTGATAAATGTAATTGTACAAAGCAAACAAGTTCACAGAGCACATATTGAGAGTAGACATTAACTCTTTGAACCCTGGCCGTCCAGTCTGTAAAATACCTTTTCCGTGTGCTCCTCAACAGTAGACATGTGAGGAAAGCTATTGACCATGATAAAACTTAGTACTCTAACGTCATCTCCACTTGTGTTATGTCAGTGCATTGTGAAATAGATTTATTGAAGACCACCTTGTATCATATTTATTTGATAGATTACGTGGAATACCCCCCAACTGAGTGTGATCCTCCGAAGGATAGGAACAGATCTAGCTTAATCAATGAAAATCCCAATCAAACTTCTCGTCATTCAAATAATCACGTCCTTTTTATGATAATCACCATATTAATCCAATTTATCAGTCTTCGATCCTTGAGAATACTTTCAACTTTTGATGATAATCACCATCTCAATACATTTATGGGCCTCCGATCCTTTTGATGATAATCACCATCTCAATACATTTATGGGCCTCCGATCCTTGAGAATACTTTCAACTTTTGATGATAATCACCATCTCAATACATTTATGGGCCTCCGATCCTTTTGATGATAATCACCATCTCAATACATTTATGGGCCTCCGATCCTTGAGAATACTTTCAACAGTTTGTTCTGTTGAGAAAAACATTTAGAACAGCCATTCCCTGATAATTTTCAAAACCTCTTTCATAAAAATCATTTTAAAACATCGCAAAATGTGATCGATGTTTGCGCCACCATATTTTTTAATTTCAGGAAATGTGTGTGATGTGTAGATGTCACTATATTATGGCCAAAATGAAAACAGTAAAGTCCAAAATATGCCTTACAATAATGGTCCTTCCACCACATGGACAAATTGGTAGCTCAAGGGATCGGGTACTAACACTGACTGATATACTGACGGCCAGGGTTCAGGTTAACTCACAGGTCACATATTGAGAGTACACATCAACAAAAAACTCACAGAACACGTAGTGAATGTACGCATTATCATAATACAGAAGCATGGTTAGTACATGGGTGCCATAATATGTACAGTGCAGCCATTGACAACTATCTGGCCAGGTACAACATATTATTGCAAACCAAAAATGTATGTGGCTTTACAGTTCCCTTCATGTGATGCCTACTGCAATATGAACGATAAATTCATAATTACTGACATCCTGACAATAGAAATCTGCTCTAATTCAATACATAAAGAGAACATTATCTTGTATTTATATTGCATAAAACATTCAATATTTTTTTCCTTTACAAAAAAATGAGGTATTTTTATGGTACAATTAATTATTGTTTAATGAGTGAAAATACTTTTCAAATGATCTGCATTACAATAATAAGTGCTATCAAATATTTGTATGCTAAAAGTGAATCTCTTATCAAAAAGAAAATGATATATATGGCTGATATTTGGGCCAAGCAGCAACATGGAGCTGACTCAACAACAATTCTAAGATCTTATGTCACATGACGGGTGGTTGACTGCATCCGAGACATGACATAGAGAGGGGATGGCAGAGCTGATATGACATAGAGAGGGGATGGCAGAGCTGACATGACACAGAGAGGGGACGGCAGAGCTGACATGAGACAATGAGACAGAGAATGTATGGGAGAGCTGACATGACACAGAGAATGTATGGGAGAGCTGACATGACACAGAGAGTGTATGGGAGAGCTGACATGACACAAAGTGTATGGGAGAGCTGACATGACACAGAGAATGTATGGGAGAGCTGACATGACACAGAGAGTGTATGGGAGAGCTGACATGAGACAGAGCATGTATGGGAGAGCTGACATGACACAGAGAATGTATGGGAGAGCTGACATGACACAGAGAGTGTATGGGAGAGCTGACATGACACAGAGTGTATGGGAGAGCTGACATGACACAGAGAATGTATGGGAGAGCTGACATGACACAGAGAATGTATGGGAGAGCTGACATGACACAGAGAATGTATGGGAGAGCTGACATGACACAGAGAGTGTATGGGAGAGCTGATACGACACAGAGAATGTATGGGAGAGCTGACATGACACAGAGAGTGTACGACGACAACAGTCCAGTGAAAGGACAAGAGAAGACTTCAAGAAGTGGGGGAGATCAAACAGGACTGTAGTCAACGATACCGCTGAACATGATTCGAGAAGTGAGACAAATAGGGATATCTATTTGTATATATATATGGGCTTTTCTGGCTGTAGTCTAATGTGTGGCATCTCAGAGTAGGCTCACCAATATGGGGATCAAAGCAGTGTAGATTCCCCCCTTGTTCGCCAGGCTGTTATTAAAAAGTCAGTTTCCAGGCTAGGAGTATGGCAGGGGTCTGCGAGAGAGATAGAGAGATAGAGAGAGAGAGAGCGTTAGAGAGAGAGAGAGAGAGAGAGAGAGAAATGTTCCACAGAAAGCAGCAGCTAAGACATGATTTTTGCCATACTGTCTTAATGACTACGGTCGAGGACAATCCATATTTACGAGGGATGATCAACAAGTTTAGCACTTTACTATGAAGGAGTCAAGGCATGTATGTGGAAATTTGTATGACCTCTAGTCCTCTATGCATTCACCCTGCAAGGCGATTCACTTCTCCCGTCTATTCTTCATTTTCATGATGCTCTGAATGAAGTAATCGGCAATCCACAAATTGGATTCTTCGTTGTTTGTGAACAGTAAGAAGTCACTAAGTGCCGAGTCTGGTGGGTGGAGCATGATATCATACCTGCATGTCTAGGAATTGATTACTGAACTGGAGACGTGCTTTTGGACCCAGATGAAGTTCTTAATCAGGCAGGTGAAGACTAGAAGGGAGAAGCGAATCACCTGGCAGGGTGAATACATTGAGAACGACTCAAGTTCACACCAATTTCCAGGCGTTGCCTTAACTCCTTCATACTAAAGTACACAAATTTGTCGGCCATTCCTCGTACTTTCAGTGCCATTAGAAGTCTAACAAGCAAGAGATGAACGAGATGCTGGGAGAGGGACATGAGAAGAGTGAGCTAACTGGTGCAGGGACATGAGAGATGAGTGAGCTAACTGGTGCTAGCAAGGGTGGTGATCATAGTAGCTGAGGCAGTCAACTTCTGGCTAGTCTAGGTCAGTCTGAGTTTGTGGCTAGTCACAAGAACTGTGGATTCAGGCGGCTCAGGTGGATGCTAGCCGCTCAGGTGAATGCTAGCTGCTCAGGTGGATGCTAGCCGCTCAGATGGATGCTAGCCGCTCAGGTGGATGCTAGCCGCTCAGGTGGATGCTAGCCGCTCAGGTGGATGCTGGCCTCTCAGGTGGATGCTAGCTGCTCGGGTGGATGCTGGCCGCTCAGGTGGATGCTGGCCTCTCAGGTGGATGCTAGCTGCTCGGGTGGATGCTGGCCGCTCAGGTGGATGCTGGCCTCTCAGGTGGATGTTGGCCTCTCAGGTGGATGCTAGCCGCTCGGGTGGATGCTGGCCTCTCAGGTGGATGCTAGCTGCTCGGGTGGATGCTAGCTGCTCAGGTGGATGCTAGCCGCTCAGGTGGATGCTGGCCTCTCAGGTGGATGCTAGCTGCTCAGGTGGATGCTAGCCTCTCAGGTGGATGCTAGCCGCTCAGGTGGATGCTGGCCTCTCAGGCGGATGCTGGCCTCTCAGGTGATTGCTAGCCGCTCAGGTGGATGCTGGCCTCTCAGGGGAATGCTAGCTGCTCAGGTGGATGCTAGCCGCTCAGGTGGATGCTAGCCGCTCAGGTGGATGCTAGCCGCTCAGGTGGATGCTGGCTGCTCAGGTGGATGCTAGCCGCTCAGGTGGATGCTAGCCGCTCAGCAAGAAATATAGTGTGTCCCTCATGCAGCTAAAACACTGACTAAATGGATATATCCATGCCCATGGTTGTTTGATCAGCCATATTTATTCTAAAATAAGTTTATGACTGACGATATGGACATAAAACGTGGATAAATTCAAGATATCAAATTGAGCTAAGTAGACATGAACTTTGATCAATGTAAACAGAAAGATGCTAGCTAATCAAGTTGTGAGCTTGATGTACAAAATAAGTGGCATGGAATTTCTAAAGTTTGTTACAATACTGGACATGACTCTGTGAGACGATCTCTTCATCCCTGCACAAGACCAAAGATGTTTGCACGGATGGTCTGTCCCTGCTCAGACTCTCCAGCCGCTAGTCGTCGGCTCAGTTAGTGACTGGTATCGCTTCTCCTCCTTCGTTCGACACACCAAAATACAGGTGCTGATCAGTGCTAGGAGCTGCGGACAGTTGGCAAGGTTCAATGTATCACACTAGACATCATTAACAATAGTCTCAGATAGCAGGCACTCAAAGTTCTACTCTCATGTATCACACTAGCCATGACAAACAGATGGCAGGCACTTAAAGTTCTACTCTCATGTATCACACTAGACATGACAAACAGATGGCAGGCACTTAAAGTTCTACTCTCATGTATCACACTAGCCATGACAAACAGATAGCAGGCACTCAAAGTTCTACTCTCATGTATCACACTAGACATGACAAACAGATGGCAGGCAATCAAAGTTCTACTATCATTTACAAAACAGAAACTACTACAAGACGGAAACTTATCAATGATCAGCCTTTCTCTAATATCTTCTTACACATAGTACACAACAACTGCTTACTTAACTTCTTTATACTGGTTTAGAAGCCTCTACAGAGTCTGTATACAACCAGTTTCATGTACATTACCTTGCTCTAAAAGCTATGCGCATCCAATTTATTCTTAAATGCATTAACTGTCCCTGCCTCCACTACCTCCTGTGGCAATGCATTCCAAGCATTCACAACTCTCTGACAAAAAATAATTCCTAATATCTTCTTCTTCTGCGTTCGTTCTCAATCTCCTGCTACCAAACCCTGAAAGGGCTTAAGTAGCAGAATGTAGTCCAGAGAATGGAATGCGTTGTGTCATAGTTTACAGCTTAACTGCGATATTTGCACCTTTCGGTCCAACACACCTGACTTCAGCAAGCATTTTTTTAGTACTCGGTTAGCATTCCCTCTTCGATCCCTTCTCCTTAGCCAGTCTGCCCTGCTGCAGCCTGTTATCCAGGATCACCGTGTGGAGGTGTAGAAGGGTCTTGGCAGCTCTGGTTCGCTGGCCCTGACGCTAGCAGTCAGCTATGGGTCGCTGACCGCTGCAGCTCATGCGCTACTCAGCGTCTTCTTCCTAATATCTAATCTGGACCTCTCTTTAGTTAATTTGTAGCTATGTCCTCTTGTTCTTGTGGGTGGCTATATTTTTAAAAACTTGTTATAGTCTAATTTATCCATTCCTCTGATCATCTTTTAAGCCTGTATTAACTGAAATGATCGACAGGCCGAGAGCACTTTCGTTGGGTCTAATAGGGAACGTGTGCTGGAATTAGACCCTCCGAAATTTGGGGCTAGTCTCTCGGTGGCTCGATTACCTTGCATCCAGTGTTCGATAAAGGAATTGACGGAAGGGCACCACCAGGAGTGGAGCCTGCGGCTTAATTTGACTCAACTCGCCAAAACTGTAAAATGACAGACAGACTGAGAGCACTTTCGTTGGGTCTAATAGGGAACGTGTGCTGGAATTAGACCCACGGAAGACAGGTCAATTTTACCCTCTTAATGAAAGAGCGTTGCTACCGTAATCCTGCTTAACCCTAGAGGAATCGCAGGTTTCAGACACTTGGTCATTGACTGACTAAAAAGCCCTCTATTGATTCGTTGGGTCTAATAGTGAACGGGTGCTGGTATTAGACCCTTGGAAGACAGGTCAGTTTTACCCTACTAATGACAGGGCGTTGCTACGGTAATCCTGCTCAATTCGAGAGGAGTCGCAGACATTTGGTCCACGTGCTAGGCTGATAAGCCAATGGCGCGAGGCTACCATGTGAGGGATTACGGCCGAACGCCTCAATCCCGCCCAAAATCTCAGCACCACTGCGATGGTAGGCTACGATATGGTTGGGACCTGGGGCTCGCGTCTAAGCCCGACCCGGTCGAGCCGCAGAAAGAGGTCTCTGCCGTCCGCCGATCAAAGCGGGCGTGGAGCTGCTCGATATTCACCCCATACGGCGATGAGGTGTGAAACCACTAGTAGAAGACTTAGTTCTCGGTCGGGGTGTCGTAAGCAGTAGAGCAGCCACCTCACTGCGAACTGTTGAGACTCAGCCCTTGATCATGAGATATATCCGCACACCAGGCGAACAACATCTCCGTGCCATGACCAGGCTTGTCCCCTGGTTAAAGGCACTCCTGCCTCGCTCTTTATCTCTGTCTGCTATCAGTAATCCCAATGGACGAAGAAGAGATGCAGGCCAGCGGACATTGCACCTCTGTCCTATTGTGACAACCTCCCAGGTGGCGGGGAATGCTAGGCGTGCCATCACTGCAGATGAGCCGAGAAAATAAAGGGAGCAAAGAGATACCCCACTCACATGCATATGCTACATTTCTGGCCGGATTGACGATCCTGAGACACAGTCACACTGGACTGCCTCTCTTCCGGGATAGTACAAACTAGTACATAGTCCATCATATCATATCATATAGACACGAGTGGGGAAGACTCGATAGTCCTGCAAGACAACTTCCCTAAGAGAGACAACTCTGACCAAAAACAACTGCTGCCTTGCAGATAGGCTGGGGACAGCCAAAGGCTAAGGAGGGCATCCCTACAGAAACGCCTGTTGAAATCGGATGCACTGAGCCACAGGCTTAACGAAACAGTGCAACGTATATCGCTGTAACCAACGTACGAAGAAGAAGAAACCTGTATTAAGGCACCCCGAATTCTTCTTTTCTAGACACTGTTGGCCGGTTTTTCTGACTTTCCTCATTACTGTAATTCTGGAATCCCACTATCAGTTTTGTCGCCTAATGCTTTATACAGTTTGACGATCACTTCCTTGCTCCTATGTTTAATATTTCTTTTTAATCATACCTAACATTGCATTTGTCTTTTTTACTGCTACCTTAACTTGCTCACTCACCTTTCCTGTATGATCTATTATAACCCCTAGGTCCCTTTCCTTATCTATTTTTCTAATATTGTTCTCACCCATTCTGTAATTATATTCCATGTGGATGACTACATTTATCTACATTAAACTCCATTTGCCAGTTTACAGATCATTCTCGAATTTTATTTTAATCCGACCTCAATATATCCACTTCTGCTTTAGATAAGACACTGATGCATAGTTTTGTGTCATCAGCAAATTTTGCAATTATGGATCTCATACCTATGTCCAAATCATTTATATATATCAAGAATAAAATTGGTCCCAAAACCGAGCCCTGTGGCACTCCACTTTTCACTTCACACCACTCAGAGTACTCCTTATTTATGCCCACCTTCTGCCTTCTTCCCGTTAACCAATTTTCAATCCATTTGGCAACTTCCCCACCTATTCCATGTGATTTTAACTTTCGAAATAATCTTTGATGAGGTACTCAATCAAAGGCCTTTGCAAAGTCTAGATAAATAACATCCACTGGCTCCCCTTTATCTTTCATTTTAGTAACCTCCTCCATGAATTCTAATAGATTTGTTAAGCATGATCTCCCTCTAGTAAACCCATGGTGACTATTTCTAATTAGATTAAATTTGTCTAAATGCATTAGAATGTTTTCTTTGATTATTGACTCTAACAATTTACAGACTATGCTCGTTAAACTCACCGGTCTATAATTTGCTGGATCTGATGTTTTGCCCTTTTTGAATAAGGGGATCACTCCTGCGTCTTTCCAATCCCGTGGAAGAATCCCTTTTGTAAGTGATTGAGAACATAATATAGCAAATAGTTTTGCTAGTTGGTCTCAAACAGCAATTTTGGATGAATACCATCTTGACCTGGACATTTATCCACTTTCAACCCCTCAAATTTAAAAAAAAACCATTACCTCTGTAATACAGATTGATCTTAATCCCGCTGTTTCCATGTCTCTCTGAAAGATATCTATAGGCTCAGGAATCTTGGAGCAGTCCTCTTTTTGTAGACTGTGCAAAAGTACTGATTGAGTAGATTAGCTGCCTCCCTATTCTCACATATTATTTTTCCTGGTCTGTCTATGAGAGGGCCTACTTTGTCTTTCGTTCTGCTTGTCCAAATATTTTAAATATGTTTCTTTTGATTTACCTGCCTCTATATATTTTTTTCCATGCTTTATCCACTTTTTATGCTTGGGGTTTACCCCCCTTCATGGAACACATGTATACTAACCTGCCCCATCAGTGACATTTGACTGACAGTATCATAAAGGGGATGAACAAATCTATATCTTCTCATCTCTGAGAGAGAGAGAGAGAGAGAGAGAGAGAGAGAGAGAGGAGAGAGAGAGAGAGAGAGAGAGACAGACAGACAGACAGACAGACAGACGCACGCACGCACACACACACAACACAACACCACACCACACCACACAAAACACAGATGGCCTCAATGAATTACCTGCACAACAGCCAGGAAAACTGCAGCAGCCGTGACATAAATGAGGTTCTGGTTGAACTCATAGTTGAGCTTGTTCAAACAGCCCTGGAACATGTCAATCAATCAATCAAAGATGTGCACCCACTGGTAACAGTGATTTATGCATGTTATCAGGTCAAGTCTGTCATCAAACAGTCTCAGACATAATGGGCCTGCCATCTTTCTAGCATTATTCTATGCATCCTTCGGTATACAACAAATGGACCTTTATGAACTTTCTATGCTCACAATTATGGCACATCTATAGTCAACTATCATCTGGTATTGTCTGACATAAATCAACGAAAACAACAGCAGCAGCATTTGTACTCATGCGGCAGTGTCGCTGTTCAATAGGTGTAAAATGACCAGTAGGAAGTATGGGAGTAATAACTCATGACCTGGTCACTAATAGGCTAACATCAGCTGATGAAGAGAGTTCAGAGGTCACGCACGTTGTGCATTCCTTGACAGAACCCAGCTGAATATGTCTGTCCGATAACTCAAACAGTGGAGGGTGGAGGTTTTACTGTAGTAAATTTGAAACGAATGGTTCTAGATATTTAACACATATGTTCCAAATAGTGGAGGGAAAGCAATTCCGAGAGGAGGATGTAGATTCAGTGTATCGCCAGTATTAGTGTCTAGTTGTCATAGAAACAAGTGATAGGGGTGCAGAACCACCAATTACAATATGGTTAGGGGGTTTTTGAGCTACGAGCAATTTGATGTCGGGTTGTCACATTGAGAATGACAGGGACACAGGATAGATATGGAAGTTAATAGTGGTTCCAGAAAGAAGGGACTTGGCAGGTGGTGCAGGTCTAGTTGCGAAATAAGTTACTGACCAGTCAATGGAGAGGGGACAAAAATACCTCATGACCGGCGACCATGTTGGACAGAATAGAGCATAGAAGCCAATCAAAGGATGAGACAGAAAGCAGAGCTGTCCGGGGCAGGTTTATTCACAACGTTCCTTTGGTATTGCACTTTTGCCTAAAGGAATGAATAGTAAACCTTCCCCAGCAACACGAGAAAAAAAACTGATTACTCCGAGTGAGAAAATTGTGTTTGTTATCTCTGTGAGACTTGTGGATTTCACGTACATCAGTGCTTGATGATCCGCTGACATAACAGCAAACTAAGGTGTAAGAGACTCTCTAAGCGGCTCACGTCTGATTGTACGAAAAAGGTCTAAGGAGGACACCTAAAAAGAGCAGTATCAAAGACTCTCTCAAAAGCTGTCTGTACCAAATCCAAATTAGTCAGATTGGTCGGCCTGAGCCACCTGATCAAAAGTAAGGTGTATCACAGGCATCACATCCCGAGAACCAAACAGGAAAGCACACTTCCAATGGTGAAATCCTTTAATCTTCCAGTGGAACCCAGACGAACAGAAACTGTAGACTATCAGGGAGCAGCCATATTGCCAGATGACGAAGAGCACTACACGATAGTTAGATAAACAATTACAAACTAGATGCATGTTGTTGGTTAGTAATAAGAAGAGGATAGTGATAGACAAAAGAGCCGGGTGTTAGTTTCAGAAGTTGCACTCAGCTAATGCTTAAATACTTCATTCTAGATAGATCAGTTATAGATAGATCAGTCATAGATAGATCAGTCATAGAAAGGTCAGTCATAGAGAGATTAGTTTTAATAATGTTGTCAATGACTAGATGTGTAATAAATGAATAACCTTGTGTTTTGTTTTACTCAAGCTAGTTGCTGTGTTTTCTATGTCGATTTTGAGTTGAAAGAGAGATAAGGTCACTATAGGACAGAGTAAGTTGAGTGTAAGAGAGATAACGTACGACAGAGTAAGTTGAGTGTAAGAGAGATAACGTACGACAGAGTAAGTTGAGTGTAAGAGAGATAAGGTACGACAGAGTAAGTTGAGTGTAAGAGAGATAACGTACGACAGAGTAAGTTGAGTGTAAGAGAGATAAGGTCACTATACAACAGAGTAAGTTGAGTGTAAGAGAGATAAGGTCACTATACAACAGAGTAAGTTGAGTGTAAGAGAGATAACGTACGACAAAGTAAGTTGAGTGTAAGAGAGATAACGTACGACAGAGTAAGTTGAGTGTAAGAGAGATAAGGTACGACAGAGTAAGTTGAGTGTAAGAGAGATAACGTACGACAGAGTAAGTTGAGTGTAAGAGAGATAAGGTCACTATACGACAGAGTAAGTTGAGTGTAAGAGAGATAAGGTCACTATACGACAGAGTAAGTTGAGTGTAAGAGAGATAAGGTCACTATACGACAGAGTAAGTTGAGTGTAAGAGAGATAAGGTACGACAGAGTAAGTTGAGTGTAAGAGAGATAAGGTACGACAGAGTAAGTTGAGTGTAAGAGAGATAAGGTACGACAGAGTAAGTTGAGTGTAAGAGAGATAAGGTACGACAGAGTAAGTTGAGTGTAAGAGAGATAAGGTACGACAGAGTAAGTTGAGTGTAAGAGAGATAAGGTACGACAGAGTAAGTTGAGTGTAAGAGAGATAAGGTACGACAGAGTAAGTTGAGTGTAAGAGAGATAAGGTACGACAGAGTAAGTTGAGTGTAAGAGAGATAAGGTCACTATACGACAGAGTAAGTTGAGTGTAAGAGAGATAAGGTCACTATACGACAGAGTAAGTTGAGTGTAAGAGAGATAAGGTCACTATACGACAGAGTAAGTTGAGTGTAAGAGAGATAAGGTCACTATACGACAGAGTAAGTTGAGTGTAAGAGAGATAAGGTCACTATACGACAGAGTAAGTTGAGTGTAAGAGAGATAAGGTCACTATACGACAGAGTAAGTTGAGTGTAAGAAAGTGAATCTGCTAGATAAGTATCTGGGAGGCCTGTTGCATGAAAGTGTAAATTGGCGCAGAGTCCAGTGATACCAAGTCAAGATATTAGGCGAGGGTCTTGACCAGTATATTTCTCCTGACCCTGGCTAACATTGTCTGATCAGTGTGTTTTGCCTGACCAGACGTTAGCCTCATCAGCCACCATTCTGATAAATAACATTAATTTTGAACAGTTCATGTCATAAATAGTTTAATTATGTGTCTCACGATGTTTAGATAATAATTTTAGCTAAATTTATTCAATTATAATTTATTTTATTTTAAATAAAACTTTGACGCACACACAGAATTCCTGCATTTTCGTCCGGACTGAAAGACAAACTGGCAAAATTAGCCAGCGTAACAGTTCCAGTTCCCTGTGGAGCATGCCTGTTTAGGGCACGGGAGATTGAGCTGGCAGCTGTGTTCTCTGGGAATCAAAAGTTGCCTGAACTGCTGGAGGACGAGCCAAGGTCATGGTCAATCAACCGGTGTTGACACTAGGTCGACAAGAAAACCCAGAGGTAAATATTCACGATAATGGAAAAGCTTGGCTAGTTTTGAGGGGTGGATGTCGGAATGACCATTCTGGTATCAGACCTAAGTGGTAGGGGTTAGATTGACAATAGGAGCTCACACGGCAGGCTGTCACATTTAAAGTGACAATGACCTATAAATATTGCAACAAATGGGATGCTAGACTGGGTTGGTCCAAATAAGAGTGATGGCTAACCAGACAATGGGGGAGGACCACTCGACAGCCATGTGTGTTTCTAGAGCTAAGAAAAGAATGTATAAAAGACAATGCACAGAGAAATTCAGTGAGTTTACGGGTGGTTATCCCATCATACACCTAGAGCCTTGTACTTGTGATCCTTGGTGCAACTTGTGGACACCCTATAAACAATATGAGATAAAAATCTGATCACATCGAGTGAGAAGATTTGTCTCGGCACACAGTCCGACTGTTCTCCAGGACCATTGCATTGGTGTCTGTTGGAGAATAGTGACTCTGCTACGATCAAAGTCTCTTGTCTATTGAAGCTTTGTCATTGCAAAAAGGATTCCTCCTGAATCTTGGGATACAATCCCGAAGTTTCTTGGTCATTGCAAAAAGGGTTCTTCCTGAATCCTGGGATAATATCCCGAAGTCACTTGGCCTGGCATAGTCAGATTTGCAGATCCATCCCCCACCTAGATGACGGACGGAGTAATGGCAGCAACGACTTATCTAGAACCACTAAGTTGTAACTGGATAGTATTAGAGTTAATGAATTGTGTTATTGCAGATATAGACTTAGAGCCTGGCTATATTTAGTTGACGGAGGGAACATCAACAGATATAGACTTAGAGCCTGGGTATATTTAGTTGACGGAGGTAACATCAACAGATATAGACTTAGAGCCTGGGTATATTTAGTTGACAGAGGGAACATCAACAGATATAGACTTAGAGCCTGGGTATATTTAGTTGACAGAGGGAACATCAACAGATATAGACTTAGAGCCTGGCTATATTTAGTTGACAGAGGGAACATCAACAGATATAGACTTAGAGCCTGGGTATATTTAGTTGACAGAGGGAACATCAACAGATATAGACTTAGAGCCTGGGTATATTTAGTTGACGGAGGGAACATCAACAGATATAGACTTAGAGCCTGGGTATATTTAGTTGACGGAGGGAACATCAACAGATATAGACTTAGAGCCTGGCTATATTTAGTTGACGGAGGGAACATCAACAGATATAGACTTAGAGCCTGGCTATATTTAGTTGACGGAGGTAACATCAACAGATATAGACTTAGAGTCTGGCTATATTTAGTTGACGGAGGTAACATCAACAGATATAGACTTAGAGCCTGGCTATATTTAGTTGACGGAGGTAACATCAACAGATATAGACTTAGAGCCTGGCTATATTTAGTTAACAGAGGGAACATCAACAGATATAGACTTAGAGTCTGGCTATATTTAGTTGACGGAGGTAACATCAACAGATATAGACTTAGAGCCTGGCTATATTTAGTTGACGGAGGTAACATCAACAGATATAGACTTAGAGCCTGGCTATATTTAGTTGACGGAGGGAACATCAACAGATATAGACTTAGAGCCTGGCTATATTTAGTTGACGGAGGTAACATCAACAGATATAGACTTAGAGCCTGGCTATATTTAGTTGACAGAGGGAACATCAAAAGCACTTGCTTGGATCCTCTGTGTTAGTTTAGTGAATGATATTATTTAGTGCACCAGTTATTCGCGTTGGATCCATATTGTTCTACAAATATGCTGGTAAAGTAAACACTATTATTTTGTCTTAATGGTTAACGATAGTTTTAGTGTTGACTGTGTTGAAGACGTGTTGTTGTTTAGATATATGTTGTAACTGTTAAGATAAGTCAACTAAACCCACCCTGCCATATATAAATATTGGTTTGCGTGACCAGGATATCAATAAGCTTAATATGCTACGCCCGGACTGGAAAGGTTTAACGTAACAAAAGTGAAAACAGTTGCACTAATATCCTGGCACACACTTGCCTGTACATGATAGGATTACGTGTACTTACTCCATTGAAGACGTCTGCCGATCCCACTGTAGCATTACAAATGGTGTGGTTGACCTTACAGCATGAAATAGGGACTGTCATGTGATTGAGCTTCCAAAAAGTTGTCTTCTGCCAGTCAGAGGAGTTGTGTACACCGCAGCAGGAAAACTGAAAACATGTCAATTAATTTGTGACAGGGAAAATAGTCAAATAGTTTGTGAAAGGAGAATAGTCAATTAGTTTGTGACAGGAAAACTGAAAATAGTCAAATGGTTTGTGACAGGAAAACTGAAAATAGTCAAATGGTTTGTGACAGGAAAACTGAAAATAGTCAAATGGTTTGTGACAGGAAAACTGAAAATAGTCAAATGGTTTGTGACAGGAAAACTGAAAATAGTCAAATGGTTTGTGACAGGAAAACTGAAAATGGTTGAAGAATTCTCACTTGGGATGAGTCACTCATCATCAGCAGTTGGTGCTGGTTTACTGAGGAAACACTCCTATCACCATCTGGTTCACAGACCAGTGGTTCTTAACCCTTTGAACCCGTGATTCCGATGAACCGGTGTGTGTGTGTACATAAACCGCGCCCCGAGTCACCGGTTTGCCGGTAGAGCACACGTATCTTATAAGAACAGGCATAGTATGGATAGACACAGCAGAATTTGCATACTACTTCCGGAATGTTTCTTCAAAATGGTGGCGCCCATGAACTGATCACATTGCGACAAATTTTTACAATATTTTCACGGTGAAAAGACATGCAGAAAAACCAGTAAACGAGCATTCTAAAAGGCTAACAATGGAACAAGCTGTCGAGGTTGTTCTCAATGATTCGGAGGACAATGAATTCGATTAACATGGCAACTATTCTGAAACTGATAAAGAAGTTGAATCAGATGATCATTTGAGTGATAACATGTGTTCATTAGACTCTGATGAAGCTACATCTTACCATGTTCCTGATTTTTCTGGCGATCAGGCTGTTTTACAGGGGCGTGGAAGGGGGCATCTCCCAGGTAGTGTCTATAGTAAATTTGATGCAGGTTGGGCTCCAATAAATATATTCAGACCTGTGTCTGCAGTAGACACAACATTTATGGAGCAGATAGGCCCTAAGAATATTCCAGAATTTATTAATCTAGAAAGTAAAGCCAGTGAATTTTTGGAACTTTTTCTGGCACAATTTGTGTGAGCAGACAACTCGAGGCGCTGAGCAAGTGAGAAGCAAGAAACCAACTAGCTACTATGCCAACAATTTTTAAAGTGTAGTAGTGCCAGAGATGAAAGCATTCTTTGGACTGCGTCTTCAAATGGAACACAGTGTGAGTAAACCCCGTTACGAGGAGTACTGGTCTAGCTCGTCTGCTAACTTCGTGTCTCATACTCCTTGTTGCCGCACTGTGATAGACCGTGATCGCTTCCTTGCTCTCTGGACTTTTCTTCATCTTGTTGATGAGGAGGACCCGGCTTTGGATAAAGTAAATAAACTTTACAAAGTGAGGCCTATGTTGGATGTGTTGCTACCAAAATTTCAGCACTATTATTCGCCTTCACAGCACGTGAGCTTAGACGAAGGTATGATCCCCTCGAAGAGCAGACTTGCCTTCAAACAGTATTTCAAGTCAAAGTCCATAAAGTGGGGAATAAAGCCTTACATGGCTTGTGAAGCAAGCTCTGGCTATATTCTAAATCTAGAAATCTACACTGGAAAAGCAGACAATATTATTCCAGATCTTGGTGTTGTTGGTACCGTCATTATCAGAATTTTAACTTCTGGGAATTTGGTCAACAAAAACCATATTGTTGTTATGGACAGATTCTACAACAGTGTAACTCTCTTTGACAAGCTGTACACTGATTATGGTACACTTGCTGTAGGTACAGTACACTGATTATGGTACACTTGCTGTAGGTACAGCAATGACAAATAGGAAATTTTATCCAAAAGTACTGGCAGGAAAGAAGAAAAAGGACAGGGGTCATTCAAAGTTTATTTGCCATAACAACAATGTATGCCTTGTCTGGATGGACCAAAGACCTGTAAATTTTATATCCAACTACCACAACCCAACAGAAATTGGAACTGTTAGAAGAAGAAGAAAGGATGGAACAGCTGTAGATGTTCCAACTCCTCAACTTTGTATTGACTATAATGCTTTCATGGGGGGCACAGATGTCAACGACCAAATTTGTCATCTCAACAAGACACAACAGCATTATCGCTGGCCTTGGCGGCTAATTCTGAAATTCTTTATGTGGGCATGTAATAATGCCTACATACTTATGGATCATTATAGTCCCCAAAATACAACAGGAAGACGCTAGAGGACATTTGGGATGTTCATGAACGAAGTTTGTTTATCCCTCATTGAGGATTATAGAACAGCTACTGCAAAACTTTACAACAATGTCGAGGCACAACAGAGACTGCAAAATGTTGGTTCCCATCATCCACAAATGTCTCCAAAAGCTACAGGATACTATGTTTGTGTAGTATATGCTCATTTAAATTTAACAAGCATGTCAAGGACTTCCCAAACATGGCCTACAAAGACAGACCATTCAAACAAGTCAAGACAAAATTTTGGTGTAAACATTGTGAAACTCATCTGTGCCTAAAGTATGGGTCTACAGGCTGGGAGGACTGGCATAATAAGCTGGAATATTGGAGATGATCAGGTCAGTGGATCTACAGGCTGGGAGGACTGGCATAATAAGTAGGAATTTTGGAGATGATCAGGTCAGTCTATTTGAGATAAAATAATTGAAACAGATCACTTACTTTTGTCATTGTAACCAGTTTTGTTGTTCATGTGTCCATTTTTGGCTTTTTTATCTTCAGGAGACCAGGGGAGTGGGGTTTTACAGGCCAGGTGACCAGGGTTCAAAGGGTTAAATGTTAGCGGTCCTAGGATCCCCCTCAGTAGTGTGGGGACCCTCTCAGTCATGTGATCCTTTTGGAGACCCCCTCAGTAGTGTGAGGACCCCTCTCTGTAGCCTGGGGACCCCCTCAGTAGTCTGGGGACCCCTTCTGTAATCGTGGGACCCCCTCAGTAGTATGTGTATTCATTCTAGTATCCATCACTATGGCCCAATGGCTGAACACTGTTCTGGATCTTGCTGAGTGCAAATATTTGTGTCTAAATACAAGCAATACGAAGTGAAAGCTTAAGATAATCTTTATTTATTTGGATGGATGCCTACCAATGTACAGAGATGGTGTAATGGATGCCTACCAATGTACAGAAATGGTGTGATGGATGCCTACCAATGTACAGAGATGGTGTAATGGTTGCCTACCAATGTACAGAGATGGATGCCTACCAATGTACAGAGATGGTGTAATGGATGCCTACCAATGTACAGAGATGGATGCCTACCAATGTACAGAGATGGTGTGATGGATGCCTACCAATGTACAGAGATGGTGTGATGGATGCCTACCAATGTACAGAGATGGATGCCTACCAATGTACAGAGATGGTGTGATGGATGCCTACCAATGTACAGAGATGGTGTGATGGCGTGTGCCAATGAAGAATGTATGTTACCTCCCCCTGCATGTAGTCTATCTGCTCCTTATAGACGGTCCTATTGTACTCATTGATGGCATCCATTAGGTCACCCTCAAGCACACCTTCCACCTGGACATGGAAATTAAACAGTTAATCAGTATCAATATATTCTTGTATACTTCTGGTGGAATGTATGTACTGTATGCAAACATCTTTTGTACACTTCTGGTGGAATGCATGCACTGTACATAAACATTATTGTTGTTGCTTGTGAATGCCCACAATGAGTAGGTTACACTTTTGTGAGTTCTGAAGAGGACGTTAAGTGGCAGGTTGTAGTAGCTATCCACACATTCTGAGCATGCTGATGAAGGTGGACTTGGGTTCTCCAGGCAGTTGTGGTAGGCTTGGCTTCATCTGCATGTCACTCACTAATACCCGTTAGCCAGGCTGGCATGAAAACAGCTCGTTTCCATGGAGGACTACTAGGCAGCCGAGGCCAGTATGTTTTGCATGATCCTGACTAACATGTCTGATCAGTATAGTTTGCCTGACCCTGACTAACATGTCTGATCAGTATAGTTTGCCTGACCCTGACTAACATGTCTGATCAGTATAGTTTGGTTGACCCTGACTAACATGTCTGATCAGTATAGTTTGCCTGGCCAGACGTTAGTCTTCCTCCCCACACAAACATGATAAACAATACATCTGGTGGAGTGTCTGCCCTGTACACAAATAATGTGTACACATTTGGTGCAATGTTTGCAGTATACACAAATAACAAGCTAAACATTCACAAATCCATTTCACGTACTGAAATTACTTAACATGTGTCGCGTGCACCACAGGCAACAATTTACATTTGTCAAAAAGTATATAGCCTGGGAGTCAACAGAAAGAAACTTTGACTTCTGTGTAAGGGGAACCGAGACGCTAGTCCAGTCAGGCATTGACCAGGACGTCGCGCCAGGGTCAGGCACAATACTCTGAATAACACCACAATTTCTCTTCCATGTAGCGCTACACGGAAACAGGCTGTTTTGATGACAGTCTGGCCAATGAGATGTGGATCTATGTGATCCCCATAGTAGTGAACACCGCGCAGATGAAGCCAAACATAGCACAACCGCCTGCAGGACAATCATCAGTATGCTCGGTAAGCTACTACAACTTAACGTCCATTTTAGGGCACACAAAAGGGTAAACTTACTCATTGTGGGCATTAAACAACAACTTCTGGTGTAAAACTGGCAATTGTTGATGTTATAGTGTTAACAGATGTTCAAACATAGGTTAGAGGTGATCTTTAGTTTTTTGGGTGTAATCACCATTTAGCAGCACATCAGCCCTTCAAATATAAGAGTAATAACGACATCCCTCACTCACAATCTGCATGAAATAACTGTAAAACTTGCAAATGTAAGAGTAATAACGACATCCCTCACTCACAATCTGCATGAAATAACTCCTACCACATCCTTCTGAGCTCAACCATAAATGTGAAGTTTACCCAGGACTTATTTATTAGTCAAATCAAATAGGTGGTGACAAATGTGGAGGTTTTCTTGTGATTGCCTCAGTGTCATGTCCAGCCATGCACACAACAATGAAGTGATGATATAATACTTACTTTACTTCTGTAAACAAATCCCAGAGTACCAGCCAAAATTTCACCAATGAAAACCAGTAAAATCAAGCAGAAAAACTGGGGACAAAACCATAATGGTATGATAAGTCAAAACTGTAATATTTTTATACCGATATCAGAAAAGCCAGTCAAACATTTGTTTAAACTATGAATTATTTAAACAATATAAATAAAGCCCAATAAAAATAGACACTAACCAATGAAAACACAATTAAATGGATTCTGACAGAACAATCATCTGGAATTTAATGACCTTTTGGCTCTTCTGTCCCATAGCCTCAATCACTCTTGTACCATAGCTTCAATCATTCATCTGTCCCATAGCCTCAATCACTCTTGTACCATAGCTTCAATCATTCGTCTGTCCCATAGCCTCAATCACTCTTGTACCATAGCTTCAATCATTCGTCTGTCCCATAGCCTCAATCACTCTTCTGTACCATAGCTTCAATCATTCGTCTGTCCCATAGCTTCAATAAGTTCTTCTGTCCCATAGCCTCAATCACTCTTCTGTACTATAGCCTCAATCACTCTTCTGTACCATAGCCTCCATCAATCATCTGTCCCATAGCCTCAATCACTCTTCTGTACCATAGCCTCAATCACTCTTCTGTCCCATAGCTTCAATCACTCTTCTGTACCATAGCCTCCATCAATCATCTGTCCCATAGCCTTAATCACTCTTCTGTACCATAGCTTCAATCACTCTTCTGTACCATAGCCTCAATCACTCTTCTGTCCCATAGCTTCAATCATTCTTCTGTCCCATAGCCTCAATCACTCTTCTGTACTATAGCCTCAATCACTCTTCTGTACCATAGCCTCCATCAATCATCTGTCCCATAGCCTCAATCACTCTTCTGTACCATAGCCTCAATCATTCGTCTGTCCCATAGCTTCAATCATTCATCTGTCCCATAGCTTCAATCATTCGTCTGTCCCATAGGCCTAATCACTCTAAATATCTCTGGCAGTAAGGAATGTTGTGTGTCATCTTCTAACACAGATATAATGTGTAGATTGGAAGGTAAACTATCTAGCACTAATTGATGATATAATTGTCCAGCACGTCAAGATTAGCCATCTCTCTACAAACAAGACAATCCCTTACCACTGACAACAGCACTTTGGATCTCTTACAAGCTGCAAGGCAAGCCAAGATGCCAATGATACACATGACGGCACTGATCCCAAGGATGATACTAGCTGGAAGAAGTGTGAGAGAGGCATCAGCAATTTCATCGTAATGGTCATACGTGCTGAAAACCCAGATGCCAACATAAGACAAGCAACCAGCTGATATCTGAAATATGCATACAAGAGGCTAGTATTCAATTTCAAGTCTGCCAAAATAGACATAATTTTATTAGATTTAAGCAATACACATAAGCAAATATCTCTCATTGAAACATTCAATTTTTGTTTGATTTCCAACAACCACCAACCTAGAATAGTTTCTCCTTCTCTGTATACAATACTTAGACACAAGAATAATCAGCTTGTGTGAATGTTAACTACTGGATACTTTACAAACATGTTAACTACTGAAGGAGGTTGGCACCTGATCTCATATCTCTGGGTACTACTGAAGGAGGTTGGCACCTGATCTTATATCTCTGGGTACTACTGAAGGAGGTTGGCATCTGATCTCATATCTCTGGGTACTACTGAAGGAGGTTGGCACCTGATCTTCTGGTCTCGGTTCAATTTTAGGCTTCTCAGCAGGCTCACTGCTACAAGCATCACAGTGATGAATCCCACCTTGTAGGCAAGGCTGCTGTAACAGCTTGCTTCCAGGTGTGCTGTGTCGAACAATGAATGGGGTCTGACGTGAGCACCATGCACATCTAGTAAAGATAATGTAGCAGATCCCACCGTTTGCCCTAGGGTTATTAGAACATTATCACACTCATCCACATCATTCCTGACCATCATCATCATGTAGCATGTCCTTTGTAGAACGTCGCTCCCATCACAGTCTGTCTGAAAGAAACTCGTTCCCTTGCCAAAACACCAGCTTCCGCCACTGTCATACTCAGGCACTCCTGGATATCTTGGTGCCATCATCTTCTTGGTCTACACCTTCCTCTTTTGCCTGGCACCATACCTTCCATCACCGTTCTCTCGAGACCGTTGTGTCTCTTGATGTGACCAAAGTATTTGCATTTTCTAGCCAAAATGGAATTGATAAACCAGTTCTCCTCTATGCTCAACTCTTGCCGAATGTCTACATTTGTTCTTTTCTCTGTCCAGGGTATTCTGAGGATCTTTCTGTAACATTTTGACTCGAAGGATTCGATTCTTTGTCTAGAAGTTTTGGTAATCGTCCATGCTTCACAGCCATTAGCTGCCACAGGAAAAACATAGGCCCTCAAGACTTTTACTTTTATCGTTTTGTTGATGCCCTGCCATAATTTCTTCAGGCTGTTCAGTCTCTGCATTGCCATAGCTAGTCTTCTTCTGATTTCTTTCGAGCAGTCACCATTTTTGTCAATTCTGGAGCCCAAATATTCAAAATGTGTAACCTGATCTATTTCCTCACAACCCACTGTAAATTTATGCTGACATTGTGTTTTATCGGTGGTCATTATCTTTGTTTTGTTTATGTTTATGAACAGATTTTGATCTTTACTATGTCCATTAACGGCTGAAAGTAGCTGCTCTAGCCCTTCCGCACTTCTTTAGTATCACTGTGTCATCTGCGTATCGTAACTCTGGAATCTCGTAGCCCCCAATCGTAAATGGGTCGAAACTTTCAATGTTCTCATCTTCTCGTACATTTCTCATTATACATTCAGCATATATGTTGTACAGATAAGGTGAGAGGATACATCCCTGTCGGACTCCCTTTTGTACTGCAAACCAATCTGATGTTTGCTCAGATACTCGAACAGCGGCTTGTTGATCTTGGTATCTTCTTCTTCTTCGTACGCAGTCAGACAGTAACCATTATTTTTTCGAAAAAAGCGGCGGTCATCCTGAGGCTGTCGCCACTGCCATAGAGCTTGTCTTGCAGTTCCACTGGCGATGGCCACATCTGCTCTCTCTGATCCTCGTATGTCAGGCAGTTCTGCAGCAGATGTTCAGCGGTCATTTTGCCAGTACCGCACGGGCATTCGTCGGTACCACCTATCTTCAATTTGTTGAATAGGTGGTACCTCAGTCTATTGTGGCCAGTGCGAAGTCTGAAGACAACGACCTGCTCTTTTCGGTTCAACTGGTAATAGGCATCATTTTTGGTGTAACCAGTATGTTCGGTTTCCCATTTGGTCATGTATCTGGCTTTGATAAGCCGTTTTGACTCTTCGTACGTCATACTAGTATCTGTTTGTGGTAGTCTTGCACCTTCTTTTGCCCTTCTGCCTGCCTCCTCGTTGCCTTGGATGTTGCAGTGCGATGGGACCCACTGTACCACTACCCTTTTTGGTGTGGACTGCTGGCACAGTTTGCAGAGTGCTGCTCTTAAGTCATTAAGCTCAGTGTTTTTCTGGCTTTTTAGCGCTGTGACTACGGCGAGAGCATCTGTAAGCAGGACTATATGGCTTTCATTTTCTTTATGTGTCACCATTTCTTCCACTGCCGCCCTCAGTGCCTCTGCCTCCGCTCTGAAATTGCTTGTGTACTTACCAGTAGCGAATGACAGTGTTATTTGTCTGCCATTTGGTAGGTTCAGGAATGCTCCTGCCCCTCCGTTCTGTGTAGTGTTTGTTACAGAACCGTCGGTGTATGCATGGGTCCAGTCCATGATTGGGTAGCTTTTCGATATGAAGCTTAGGGTAGTATCTCTCCTTTCTTTTTCAGTCTGGCAGTTTTTGTTTCCAATACCTGGTATATTTTCTACCACCTCTGGAAGTATATCCTGCCGCCAGGTAGGTTTTCGTACAGTAGTGATGGGTTTTGGTGTTGTTAGTGCGTTTATGAGATCTTCGTGCATCTTTGCTTTGGCTATTTCTGCAAAGTTTCTCCGCTTTAGTTTCCCATTTCCCAAATTGTTTAGTCTCTGGTGCATTGGATGGTCAGTCAGTCTTCGGAGTTTCTCTGACTACAGCTGGGCTCTGCAGTCTCTTCTATCGGTTATGAATTGCAGTTTTGTAATCTTTTCAAGTTCTACAATTGGCGCTGACTTCATGCCTCCTGTGATCTTGGTATAATGTTTCAATGAGATGGACTATATGCAAAGGAAACCCCATTTCCTTCATGATTCTCCACAGATTTTGATGTTTTACCGTGTCGAAGGCCTTAGTGTAATCAATGAAACATGTGTACAGGTCTACATTAAACTCTCTACATTTTTCATAGATATTCCTAAAATTGAATATGTGGTCCCAGGTCTTCTGTCTTTCCTAAAACCTGCCTGGACTACGTGAATTTCAGATTAAAACCTTTTCTCTATCCTTCTTAATAGGATTCGCAAGAGTATCTTGCTAGCATGGCTGATCAGAGTGGCCAGAAGCATGGAAGAAATCAATTTATATTCCCCTCCCCAAAAAAAGGCGACCTGAAGCTGTGCACAAACTACAGAACTATCGCGCTGATCAGCCTTTCCTGACCACACACAGCAAATAATATAGCACACAGCAGATGGCTATTTATTATATAATACTCATACCAGAAAAATTAGTAGTGAAATTACAAACACCATACAATACATATCAACTTAACTAAATATTCCTATATTATATATATGTTTATATAAATATTAACTAAAGCGGAAATTTTAAGCATTAGCTATTGATGGAATTCTCAACTATCCAAAACCCAGTTCTATTGCCGTACACACATCACACACACACATCTCCTTAACTGCATCCTCAACACACCTATCAAAAACTTCCTCACTCAAATCCCCTCAGGCGGGCGATCTGGACATACCTCGTTCACAATGTGCCCTGCTTACAATAGACGTTCAGATTATCTATTAATACAAAACTCACACACCTATTTGAGCGATCCTGTTCTATAACTAACATCCGTACAACAGTCTATCAAATCGGTGAGCTAAACCAGACTCCTATCTACAGTCTCTCATTCGCTCTCCTCCCCTCTCCATCCAGCTTGCCTGAGCTAAACTCTGTGTTATATACTCTCAAGCAGTATCAAAGCTGACCAATGGATCTCAGGGAGATGGCTCTATTCAGTCGTTATTGGAATGAATTCCTCTGAACCCGTCACTCATCTATCGCAGCAAGCTCCGCTGCCGTCCCGTCTGTCACTCACCCCCCACTCCCCAAATCGGAACGCCAGAGGTCAGTTTCTACCTGTACATTCTTTCCCCAACTCCGATTCCCTTTGTTGAGACGGTGAGTGACCATGGCATAGTGACCACACAGAGAGTGACCTTGGCACGCATTCAGGTACCTTTGTTCTGACCTTCGTCAACCACATCACCCCTGCCCTAAACTCTCTTGCTCCGGCTGGAACTGTTACAATAACTACGAGTACGAAACAGTAAACCAGTTGATCATTTTGTGAACTCACCAAGTAAATGATTCCTGCAAACACTAGCATGTACCTGGCTAAGGTAACACACCTGGATGCTCCCATTTTAGTCCAGTGTTCAGAAATGTCAGTTCACTGTGGAAATGGGAAAGAATGTTAGTTATATCATGATACACTTTACTCAGCAAGGTCTGCTTACCCACTGCACAAAGGAGCCGCACAATTATATCAATTAGACTTTAATTTCAATCAAGTATTACATTATTATACAAATATTAACTATAAATGCGTGTTTAGCCTTCAAGAACTGTGATTATGAAGAAAAAAAATGTCCCTGACTTAAAATCCTGTTTTGCTAAATTTTCTTATACATTTATTTTGTTTTTATTGATATGATCTACTGAGAGTCTGAATGGAGAGTCAAATCTTTAATTAGTATGATCTACTAACGGCCTGTCAAGTCTTTAATTGATATGATCTACTAACGGCCTGTCAAGTTTTTAATTGATATAATCTACTAAAGGCCTGTCAGGTTTTTAATTGATATGATCTACTAACGGCCTGTCAAGTCTTTAATTGGTATGATCTACTCACGGCCTGTCAAGTCTTTAGTTGGTATGATCTACTAACGGCCTGTCAAGTCTTTAATTGGTATGATTTACTAAAGGCCTGAACGGACAGTCACGTCTTTAACTATATGATCTACTAACAGCCTGAACGGACAGTCACGTCTTTAACTATATGATCTAATAACAGCCTGAACGGACAGTTACATCTTTAACTATATGATCCACTAACATCCTGAACAGACAGTCACGTCTTTAACTATATGATCCACTAACATCCTGAACAGACAGTCACGTCTTTAACTATATGATCCACTAACATCCTGAACAGACAGTCACGTCTTTAACTATATGATCCACTAACATCCTGAACAGACAGTCACATCTTTAACTATATGATCTACTAACATCCTGAACAGACAGTCACGTCTTTAACTATATGATCTACTAACATCCTGAACAGACAGTCAAGAATAAGAGTAATGAAGGGCCTTGGTGAAATAGATGAACAGGTCTTCTGTTGACTGCAGAACAACTTCAATGGACTGTAGTGAAGGCATGGAATGTAAGGTAGTCATGGAATGTAAGGTAGTCATGGAATGTAAGGCAGTAATAGAATGGTGATGTATTACCAATTGGTACAGAAGCATTAATGATTAAAATTTTCAAAAAATATTCACATATATTCAATTTGTATAAACACAGCAAAAGGAATTTTATGACTTTGTCAGAATGGAATACAAATAGCTATTACATGGTCATACCAAATTTTTGCCAATTCTACCAGCAGTTAAAGAATTCTGGACATTTTTGATGACTTGAAATCCTACTTTTGATCCAAAGAACACTGCCCGTCATTGATAACACAATTCTATGAAAATTATTGTGGAGTAATGTATTTATGGTTTGTACATGGACAATTCAGCCTTTTCAACAAAGTGATTTTGATCATGGAGAAGGAAAATGCCAGCAAAGCAGACATCAAGTTAGAAATGCAAACCCAGATTATAAACATTGAAGAATGAAAAAACTGTGAATTTGGGCCTCAGTGAGCAAAGAACTTGTTGAGAAATGGTTAAATCATTGAAAAAGTGAAGGGAGAATTTAAAAGCTTTTATGACTTGCCAGAATGTCCCCTCAATCTCTTCATTCTTTCTTTTTTTCTGCAGCGACTATGCCCTTCCAACTGACCGTCTCCAACAACTCAATCCTGAGAAATTGTATCCCAGCTTTCGGATGGGATGTCACATGACTTCATGTCCCCAGCCCTCGGATGGGATGTCACATGACTTCATGTCCCCAGCCCTCGGATGGGATGTCACATGACTTCATGTCCCTCTTGCATACATCCGTGAATTGCAATGTGGGACGGCCGATTCTTCTAGCTCCAATGGCCAACTGTCCACGGAGGATATCTTTTGGCAGCCTCTCATCTTCCATGCGGTAAACATGCCTCAACCATCGAAAGCGCCATCAACAGTGAGTACATGCTAGGAGTGTTCAACTGTAAAATCACATTATGTAGCTCTATCTTGCCACCCAATCCTCAATATATGCCATAGGCACCTCATGTGAATGGTGTTGAGCCGCTGCCATGATTATCAACCCAAACTGGCATGACACTTGGTGATGATATCTCTCATACTAGGTGCTATGGAAAGAAAGTTTTGGTCAGGCGCAGGACGTTGTATAGTTAAATTCAGGAGAAATATCTCAGCCCAGTGTTGAGCAGTCTTCAGTTAAGATCAATCAACAACGGATTGGAAAGCAAGTGGTAAACATTGATGAATTATTTGATGAGGTTATTATTGCAAAGAGCTTTTGAGCTTCTAAGGAAGACATTTTCATTTGGGTAACGCAGAGCATAAAATGTGATGAAAAGTGGCCATACGTTTTTGCACATTGCAAAGAAACGTATTAGTAAAAATCTTAGTGCTGTCTGTAGTTGAATACATTCTTTGTCTCCCTGGTACTTCTGCACCAGTTAAACAAGTGTTTTCTGTAATAAATAATATGTGGTAAGAAGAGAGGGGCAATATGCTAGAAGCTACACTGAGTCAGACTCAGGCTATATATCTTCTGGTGACTAAAATCAATTGCCCACTAAGTTAACTAAGCTGCTCGGGGAGTTTTTGACCAAATTAAAAACAGAACAAGGAAGGAATCTCATAGATTGTCATAGATAAGAAACGTTAAAAATGTTTATTGTAGTTTATAGTTTAATTTTTAATTTATGGTTTCAACCCTGAAAAGTATCATTAGTATGAAACTTGTCCCGGTTACATCTCTGAAAATGATGGTAAGCCTAGTCATAATGATAATGTATCCGCACACATCCACGGACCACACCACTGTTAGACCACTGTCACACTCCCTCACAGTACACAGTACACACTAACTTCCACTGGACAGACTAGGAGGGTGACTCCATGATCAATCAAAATAATTCAAGGCATACCGTGGTATGAGTCATCTGACTACGATCACCAATTCACACAAAAACATAAATAACGTTATTGACAGTGTTAAGTAGCAATCGCTAATTCAATTATCTATAGCCCATCAGAAATGTGTCGTCAATAACACGGTATCAATAATATCAAAACTAATGAAATGAAACAATAGCTAATCAATCACCCACCTCTGTGTTCTAATTATAGCTTGCATGAGTTCACTTCCGGATGACCTCAAGGTAGACAACCGTAGCACAGAGACAATCCGGTAAAGATATGGAGATATGGAGAATGGGTCAAACAAAAAAGATCACTGGAGAGAGGCCACATGCTTTACATGCGAATGTTAATAATCCAACGATCAGTTAAAGAGGACCATGAGAGCGCCCACACAAACATATATCTAACCCTAAAAGATACGCTGTAAATAAAATACCAAATAAATAATCGGTATAAATGGCCGCAAGGCTGTAGGCAAACGAGGCGATAGCCCGTCTGGGGAGGTGGGCTCCACCAGGTCAGATGTTGGCCCGCCTGGGGAGGTGGGCTCCTCCAGGTCAGATGTTGGCCCGCTTGGGGAGGTGGGCTCCTCCATGTCAGATGTTGGCCCGCACCGGCTGGGAGATGGGCTCATCCATGTCAGATGTTGGCCCGCACCGGCTGGGAGATGGGCTCCTCCAGGTCAGATGTTGGCCCGCACAAGCTGTGAGATGGGCTCCCCCAGGTCAGATGTTGGCCCGCTTGGGGAGGTGGGCTCCTCCATGTCAGATGTTGGCCCGCACCGGCTGGGAGATGGGCTCATCCATGTCAGATGTTGGCCCGCACCGGCTGGGAGATGGGCTCCTCCAGGTCAGATGTTGGCCCGCACAAGCTGTGAGATGGGCTCCACCAGGTCAGATGTTGGCCCGCTTGGGGAGGTGGGCTCCACCAGGTCAGATGTTGGCCCGCTTGGGGATGTGGGCTTCTCCAGGTCAGATGTTTGCCCGCTTGGGGAGGTGGGCTCCACCAGGTAAGATGTTGGCCCGCTTGGGGATGTGGGCTCCTCCAGGTCAGATGTTGGCCCGCTTGGGGAGGTGGGCTCCACCAGGTCAGATGTTGGCCCGCTTGGGGAGGTGGGCTTCACCAGGTCAGATGTTGGCCCGCTTGGGGAGGTGGGCTCCTCCATGTCAGATGTTGGCCCGCACCGGCTGGGAGATGGGCTCATCCATGTCAGATGTTGGCCCGCACCGGCTGGGAGATGGGCTCCTCCAGGTCAGATGTTGGCCCGCACAAGCTGTGAGATGGGCTCCACCAGGTCAGATGTTGGCCCGCTTGGGGAGGTGGGCTCCACCAGGTCAGATGTTGGCCCGCTTGGGGATGTGGGCTTCTCCAGGTCAGATGTTTGCCCGCTTGGGGAGGTGGGCTCCACCAGGTCAGATGTTGGCCCGCTTGGGGATGTGGGCTTCACCAGGTCAGATGTTGGCCCGCTTGGGGAGGTGGGCTCCACCAGGTCAGATGTTGGCCCGCTTGGGGATGTGGGCTCCTCCAGGTCAGATGTTGGCCCGCACCGGCTATGAGATGGGCTCCTCCAGGTCAGGTGTTGGCCCGCACCGGCTGGGAGATGGGCTCCTCCAATTCAGATGTTGGCCCGCACCGGCTGGGAGAAGAGATGGGCTCCTCCAGGTCAAATGCAGATATTGGCCCGCACCGGCTTGGAGAGGAGATGGGCTCCTCCAATTCAGATATTGGCCCGCACCGGCTTGGAGAGGAGATGGGCTCCTCCAAGAGAAAACCGCCCAAGATTCACACATGAGGACACAACCACAATCAAACATACCGGCTCGGTCGCAGCCCGGGTTAACAATGACTGCGCCTGTCGTCCCACACCAGGTCGGAGGCGATAAGTGTGTAACTGGTGGAACCATCAAACTGAGGAAAGACAAGCTCAGAATAGGTACGTGGAATGTTAGAACACTGAACCCATGTGGCAAAATCAATGAGCTAACGCACGAGATGGAGAACTACCGGTGGAACATCCTTGGTATATGCGAGGCTCGATGGAAAAGCTTTGGAGAGTTTACCACGGAGGAGGGCCATAAGCTCTACTTCAGTGGCAGGGAGGCCAAACATGTACACGGAGTGGGGATACTGGTGCATAAAGACACAGCCAGGTGCATATTGGGTTGCCACCCAATATCTAGCCGTTTAATCATCTTACGACTAGAGGCAGCACCGTTTAATATTACCATAACATAGTGCAACGCACCCACTGCAGACTACGAAAATTGTGAAATTGAGGAATTTTATGATCAACTTCAGAGTCTGATACACGAAACGCCAAAAAAAAAAGACATATTGGTAGTCCAGGGTGATTGGAATGCAACAATTTGAGAAGATGCAGTCCACGACTGGAGGGGAACATGTGGACCATACGGAAATAAAGAAACCAATGACCGGGGCCTCAGACTACTAGAATTTGCAAGATGCAATCAGCTGTTGGTGGCAAATACGTTTGGGTTAAACAAGCCGTCGAGCCGCTGGACATGGCATAACCAAAACAATGAAGTGCATAGCCAGATTGACTATATACTGGTCCAGAGGAGGTTCCGATCGAGCATCAACACCGACAAAACGAGAAGTTTCCCCGGAGCTGATATAGGAAGCGACCACGATCTGGTTATGATGACCATGCGTCTGCGATTGAAGGGTGTCGCAAAGAAGGATGTGACCAGGCTAAAGTTTGACCTGGACAAAATAATGGACCCAAAAATCACCGAAGTGTTCCAAGCAAGGGTCGGAGGGAAATTTGCGCCACTGTTGGCTCTCATAGAGAGACTGGATACAGATACAGTTACAGAGTCTCTTAACGCAGCTCTCATAGATACTGCAACAGAGATCATGGGATGTCACCAAACAAAAAAAAAGAAGCCATGGGTGACCAAAGACATTCTAGACCTTTGTGATAAAAGAAGGTCACTGAAAAACCACAATCACTCACCGGAGGAGAAGGGCAGATATAAAGAGGTCAAGAAAGCCATACAACAAAAGATGAGAGAGGCGAAAGAAGCGTGGATATGTGAGCAATGCACAAGCATCGAAGAGAGACTAAACAGAAATGATGCTAAAGGAGCATACAAGGTTGTCAAAGAACTGGTAACACCAAGACAAGGGAGAAACCTTATGATCCACGATAAAAGGGGCTAGTGCCTTATTGAGGAAAATGACGTACTGGCAAGATGGACAGAGTACTATTCCGAGCTATACAACTATGAAGGGCGAAACAAACCTGAGAAAACAATCCCCCCAACACCAAAAAATATAGAGGATAACCAACTGATAACGAAGGAACAGGTAGCTGGAGCGGTAAAGACATTGAGAAGAGGGAAGGCGGCCGGCGTGGACAATATACCAGCAGAGCTCTTACAAGCAGGTGGGGAGGTAGTGGTGGAAGGCCTGACACACATCTGTAACAAAATATGGGTGACAGGAAACTGGCCGGACTTATGGAAGAAATCCATAGTTATACCGTTACATAAGTCTGCAAACCTAAAGCTGTGCCAAAATTACAGAACAATAAGCCTCATCAGCCACCCTAGCAAGGTCATGCTTAGATTAATCCTCGACCGATTGAAACCCCAAGCAGAGAACATTATTGCAGAGGAGCGAGCAGGGATCAGACAGGGAAGAAGCACTACAGAACATATATTTAATTTAAGGCTGCTAAGCGAGAAATATCTAGAACAGCAGCAAACACTGTGCCATGTGTTTGTTGATTTTAAGCAGGCGTTTGATAGGGTATGGCATAAAGCGCTTTGGGCAACCATGAGGATGTATAACGATCCTTGAACACCTGTATGACAAGGCGTCTAGCGCAGTTCTTGTGAATGAGAGGCGATGAGACTGGTTTCGCACATCAGTTGGTGTGAGACAGGGGTGTACACTCTCTCCAACTCTTTTCAATATATTCCTTGAAGGAATTATGAGTGACGTACTTGGAGGTCACGTTGGAACTGTCAAGATAGGGGGCCGAACGATTATCAACCTTCGTTTTGCAGACGACATCGACGGGTTGGCGGGTTCAGACGTAGAACACCAGGAATGGGTCAGAAGGCTCGATGAAACAGCTCTTGACTATGGTTGGAGATAAACGCTGGAAAGACAAAAAATTAATGACCAACAACGCCATGGGCTTCAACAGCAGGATAAAAGCTAACGGTCAGAAACTCGAAGTAGTTGACCGTTTTAAATATCTTGGGTGGATTGTCAGTGATGAAGGATCAAAATGTGAGGTGTTGGCCAGAATAGCACAGACAATAGCGGCGCTTGCACGGCTTAACAAAATCTGGCAAGATAAACGGTTAGCACTACGCACGAAAATCAGATTAATGCGTACACTGGTCCTGTCAACATTCCTCTATGCGTGTGAGACATGGACAGTTACAGCTGACCTTCAACGAAGGATACAGGCCTTGGAGATGAGATGTTTCCGAAAACTTTTAAACGTTACGTACAAAGATCGAGCTACAAATGAGGAAATACGAGATAGAATTACAACAGCAATAGGGCCTTTCGAAGACCTCTTGGCAACTGTCAAAAGAAGGAAACTCACTTGGTACGGTCACATATCGAGATCAAATGGTCTTGCAAATTATAATCTTCCACGGAAAGGTGCATGGCAGACGATGAAGAGGCCGGCCCAAAAAGAGATGGGAGGACAACATAAAAGAATGGACCAATCTCCGACCAGAGGAGGCACAGGCAGCGGCTGCTGACAGAGAAGGGTGGCGTGGGATTGTGAGGATGTCTTCATGTGTGCCCCAACGACCTCACCGATTACGGGATGACCTGACCTGACCTGACCTGATAAATGGATTCCTGACCACCCTAACTAAACGAGTGTATTTCTTAACGAATCGATGTAATGAAATAATATAAGAAAAATTGTGCAATATAAACTTATGATAGCAGTGGGAAATGCGATATAATGTATGTATACGATATAATGTATGTATGCGATATAATGTATGTATGCGATATAATGTATGTATTCGATATAATGTATGTATGCGATGTAATGTATGTATACGATGTATTGACTGACTGCAGAAAGATAATAATCGTTGTTTATCGCAAGAGAAGATGGCGACACCGTCAGGCGTGTGAATTCAGATGTGACTGAATAATATGACTCTGCGTGAGCGATGTGAGCGCCATGTTTGGCGGCAGTGCGCCATGCTGAGCGGTACGGAACAAGCATCTCCAAGTAAACGATATCAATGTAGAGTCATTAAATATGTCCCAACGGGACATGCACAAGAAGGATTACTAATCATTCTGCATTACCGAGGAAAGTTTGACCAAAAGGGATAGGTTGGAGGTGGATAAATGTACTGGTCAAGACGGTATTCATCCAAAATTACTGTTTGAACTTCGAAACCAGTTTGCAAAACCATTAGCGATATTTTATTCTCATACTCTTGAGAAGTGGATTGTACCAAGGGATTGGACAAATGCAGGTGTGGTCCCCTTGTTCAAAAAGGGCAAAACATCAGATCCAGCCAATTATTGACCAGTGAGTTTTACGAGCATACTCATACAAGCAAAATTTGAGAGTCCATTATCAAGGACAACATAGTACTGCACTTGGACAAGGGCAACATAGTACTGCACTTCGACAAGGGCAACATAGTACTGCACTTCGACAAGGGCAAAATAGTACTGCACTTCGACAAGGACAACATAGTACTGCACTTGGAATAGGTGGCGAAGTTGCCAATTGAATAGAACATTGGTTGACGGGCAGAAGGCATAGAGTGGGCATAAATAGGGAGTACTCTGACTGGTGTGACGTAATAAGTGGTGTGCCCCAGGGATCGGTATTGGGACCAATTCTGTTCTTAGTGTATGTCAATGATTTGGACATTGATATCAGATCCAAGACTGCAAAGTTCGCAGATGACACCAAATTATGCGGCATGGTCTCTTCTCCGAAGAGGTGATTCTATTGAGATCGGATTTAGCTACTATTCAGAAATGGTCTGCGAGCTGGCAAATGGAGTTTAATATAGAACATGTACAGTCACCCACATGGGAACATCCAATAGTGAATATAATTACAGAATGGGTGATAACAATATTAGAACAATTAAAAAGAGATAGAAACCTAGGAGTTATAATAGAAAAAACAGGAAATGTGCAGGAACAGGTCCAAGTGGCAGTGAAAAAGGCTAATGCCATGTTAGGAATGATAGAAACATTTCCCATTAGAACAAGAAAGTAATAGTCAAGATTTAAATCATTAGTGAGACCTAAATTAGAGTATTGTGTTCGGCTTGGCTTGGCTTCGTTCATTCTCAATTTCTCGCTACCAAACTCTGAAAGGATTTAAGTAGCAGAATGTTTTCCAGAGAACGGAATGCGTTGTGTCGTAGTTTACAGCTTGACTGCAATATTTGCACCTTTCGGTCCAACACATCCGACTTAGATTGGATGCGTACAGCTTCTAGAGCAAGATGATGTAATTGGAACTGGTTGTATACAGACTCTGCAGAGTCTTCTAAACCAATATAAAGACGTTAAGTTTAAGTTTCAGTAATCATTTTTTGAGTACCGGGTTAGCATTCCCTCTTCGATCCCTTCTCCTTAGCCAGTCTGCCCTGCTGCAGTCTGTTATCCAGGATCACCGCGTGGAGGTATAGAAGGGTCTTGGCAGCTCTGGTTCGCTGGCTCTGATGCTAGCAGTCAGCTTTGGGTTGCTGACCACTGCAGCTCATGCGCTGCTCAGCATCTTGATCCCGAGTATTGTGTTCAAGTGTGGAGTCCATATAATCGAGTGGATATAAACATGCTGGAAAGGGTACAAAGAAGAGCTACACAAATGAAGAATCCAAGGTGACGTAATACAAGTTTATAAATTAATAAACTGAAAGGATAGATGAGACTATACCAAGTTTTTCAAAGTACAACCGACTACTAGAACAAGAGGGCACAGCTAGAAATTGTTTAAAGACAGGTCGAGATTAGATGCAGGAATTATTTTTTTAATCAGAGATTGGTGAATTCTTGGAATGCATTGCCGCATGATGTAGTGGAAGGAGAATCACTTAATGCATTTAAAAATAGATTGGCTGCTCACAGTATCTTCAGTATCCGTGGAGTGAAATAAACTGGTTGTATGCAGACTCTGTAGAGTCTTTTAAATAAACTGTGAGTATCGTTTCTTCTGTTCTGAGCTACCTTGATCCAGTGGCATGACGAATGTAGAGAGCACGTGACTCAGACTTGACCTCATGTTTACTTGAGATGATGTTTTAGCGAACTGACATTGTCAGAATATTTACCCAAATTGGGAGAGGTGGAGATTAAACAATTTGTGCGTTGCTGTAAGAGCTATACGCGCAATTCGTTTTAGAGTCCATTTGTAATTGATGACAGATCGTTTTGTAATCGCATCAGATGATACATTTTCACACTCCCAACATGGCACGCTCCATTCTACCCAGCTGTAAATGCGGCCAGAACATGAACAGATCACACACGATGAAGACCAACACGTAATCCTCGTCTGCGGCAATGTTTGCTGTGGAACTGTATTTAGCTAGATTTTGTTTGTATAGCCATAGGATGGTCGAGTGGGTAGGCTATCAGATGGTTGACTAGAGAAGACATCAGATGGTCGAGTAGAGAAGTAACGGGTTGTCGAGTAGAGAAGTCATCAGATGGTCGAGTAGAGAAGACATCAGATGGTCGAGTAGAGAAGACATCAGATGGTCGAGTAGAGAAGACATCAGATGGTCGAGTAGAGAAGTCATCAGATGGTCGAGTAGAGAAGACATCGGGTTGTCGAGTAGAGAAGTCATCGGATGGTCGAGAAGAGAAGTCATCGGGTGATCGAGTAGAGAAGTCATCGGATGGTCGAGTAGAGAAGACATCAGATGGTCGAGTAGAGAAGTCATCGGGTTGTCGAGTAGAGAAGTCATCGGATGGTCGAGAAGAGAAGTCATCGGGTGATCGAGTAGAGAAGTCATCGGATGGTCGAGTAGAGAAGACATCAGATGGTCGAGTAGAGAAGTCATCGGGTTGTCGAGTAGAGAAGTCATCGGATGGTCGAGAAGAGAAGTCATCGGGTGATCGAGTAGAGAAGTCATCGGATGATCGAGTAGAGAAGTCATCGGGTTGTCGAGTAGAGAAGTCATCGGATGGTCGAGTAGAGAAGTCATCGGGTGGTCGAGTAGAGAAGTCATCGGGTTGTCGAGTAGAGAAGTCATCGGATGGTCGAGAAGAGAAGTCATCGGGTGATCGAGTAGAGAAGTCATCGGATGTTCAAGTAGAGAAGTCATCGAGTTGTCGAGTAGAGAAGTCATCGGATGGTCGAGAAGAGAAGTCATCGGGTGATCGAGTAGAGAAGTCATCGGATGATCGAGTAGAGAAGTCATCGGGTGGTCGAGTAGAGAAGTCATCGTATGGTCGAATAGAGAAGTCATCGGATGGTCGAGTAGAGAAACTATCGGGTGGTCGAGTAGAGAAACTGTCGGGTGGTCGAGTAGAGAAACTATCGGGTGGTCGAGTAGAGAAACTATCGGGTGGTCGAGTAGAGAAACTATCGGGTGGTCGAGTAGAGAAACTATCGGGTGGTCGAGTAGAGAAACTATCGGATGGTCGAGTAAATCTCGGGTGTGGATCCAACATTTTGTTTTGACGAGTAGGATGACGGATGTTCAAGACGTGTGACGTCACACAATCATTATTCGTATTTTATTTTCAAGTATTGATCGTCTACCTCTTTATCTATTGTTTTGTCTGTTTTGTGAAATTAATATCAGGCTTGGTCCTTACTCAAGGCAAACAAATGGACATCGAAATGTTTGAGAAAAGCCATCAATGTCACCAGGAGAGATAAAAGGATAAATTCTGACATTATAAATATTCCAATAACCCCATATATGTGTTGAATATAACAAGACTCAGTTATGAGAGACATGCCAAGTCAGAAACATGACAACGCAACTTGATCAACTACCACTGTGGACATATAACATCAAAAGATAATAGACAGTATACAGCAGACATGTCAAACAAATAAATCGTTTATACATGAGCTGTCTGCGCAATCTGGCCAGGATCATTTGTCAGGACAAAGTGCTCATCTCTGAAATTCTTAATAAGTCAAAACAAGTTGAATATCCACACGTGTCTGCAAACAAGCCAGATAAGTTGAATGGGACATGTTGATCGTCTGCCCAATGAGCGCGTCCGAATGATCGTGTGCCCAAAGCAGCTGATACACGTTGCGCTCACAACAAGCAGACGTCCATCAGGGGAACAGAGGAGACGATACAGACGTCATCAAAATGACCCTGAAAAGCTTCAGAGTAAATGTCACATCCTGGGAGATGTTTGCACTGAACCATTCCATCTATCGCGCTAGCATCACACAATGTACTCAGATGGGAGAGCTAAACATCCTCGATCAGAAAAAGTGAACCAACCGAAAGAAAAGAACGCAGGACGAATATTCCCCACCCACAACCCACACACACACACAGCTGATTGCTCACACGTGTTCCGCCTACATGCGGCAGAGTCTACCGTGTCAGGATTTGACTTTACAGGCCAATGATATCAGCACAAGTCTGTTACCGTCGTCATCGTCGCTCGCAATGAGCAACTACTACTACTACTACTACTACAACTACTACCTACCTACCTACCTACTACTACTACTACAACTACTACCTACCTACCTACCTACCTACAACTACTACCTACCTACCTACCTACCTACTACAACTACTACCTACAACTACTACCTACCTACCTACCTACTACTACTACAACTACTACCTACCTACCTACTTAGTACTACTACCTACCTACTACTACTACTACTACTACTACCTACCTACTTACTACTACTACCTACCTACTACTACTACTACTACTACCTACCTACTTACTACTACTACCTACCTACTTACTACTACTACCTACATACTACTACTACTACCTACCTACTACTACTACTACTACTACTACTACTACTACTACTACTACTACTACCTACCTACCTACCTACAACTACTACCTACATACCTACTACTACTACTACTACTACTACAACTACTACCTACCTACCTACAACTACTACCTACATACTTACTACAACTACTCCTACAACTACTACCTACCTACCTACATACTACTACTACTACCTACCTACCTACTTACTACTACTACCTACATACTACTACTACTACCTACCTACTACTACTACTACCTACATACTACTACTACTACTACTACTACCTACCTACCTACAACTACTACCTACATACTTACTACAACTACTACTACTACCTACCTACTACTACTACTACCTACCTACTACTACTACTACCTACCTACTACTACTACTACTACTACCTACCTACTACTACTACTACTACTACATACCTACTACTACTACTACTACATACCTACTACTACTACTACCTACCTACTACTACTACCTACCTACTACTACTACTACTACTACCTACCTACTACTACTACCTACCTACCTACAACTACTACCTACTACTACTACTACCTACCAACAACTACTACCTACCTACCTCTACTACTACTACCTACCTACTACTACTACCTACTTAACTACAACTACTACCTACTACTACTACTACCTACCTACAACTACTACCTACCTACTACTACTACTACTACTACTACTACTACCTACCTACCTACAACTACTACCTACATACCTACTACTACGACTACCTACCTACTTACTACTACTACCTACCTACTACTACTACCTACCTACTACTACTACTACAAATACTACTACCTACCTTCAACTACTACCTACCTACCTACCTACTACTACTACAACTACTACCTACCTACCTACCTACGACTACTACAACTACTACCTACCTACCTACCTACTACTACTACCTACCTACATACCTACTACTACTACTACCTACCTACTACTACCTACCTACCTACTACTACTACTACTACTAGAACTACTACCTACTACTACTATATATATCACCTACAGATCTGACTAGAAGACACAGGAACACCTACGTGGCAAATAGAAAGATAAAATAGCAGAATCCTACAACGCGGTCTTGTAAAAACGGACGCAACTCACTTGCTCCAAGAGAAGAAATGTGACCAAAATATCAACTACCCTCTTATTTTGTCCATCTTTGAGCACCTCTACTTTATGAAATGCTCTCTTATTTGTTTGTTTTTTTGTCTGTCCAGGAGACGCGTCATATTTTTTCTCTTTATATCCACACTTGAAAGGCAAATGCATGAATCATCTTTTCTAACCTCCATCGTGTCTACGCAATACAACAAAGACAGTTAACACGTAACAATTGACCACTTAGATTTGGTAGTTGTCATTTACTTGTTTGGATGCCCTAATATATCTCTCGGAAATTGTGAATGGAGACAAGAAACAGAATTTGCCTCACAACTGTCAGTGGTGGGTCTAACATCTTATGAATGTCTCAGTTACATATATATTATGTTCTCAATCACTTGCAAAATGGGGATCAAGATGCTGAGCAGCGCATGAGCTGCAGTGGTCATCGACCCATAGCTGACTGCTAGCGTCAGGGCCAGCGAACCAGAGCTGTCAAGACCCTTCTACACCTCCACGCGGTGATCCTGGATAACAGGCTGCAGCAGGGCAGACTGGCTAAGGAGAAGAGATCGAAGAGGGAATGCTAACCCGGTACTCAAAAAATGCTTGCTGATGTCGGATGTGTTGGAATGAAAAGTGCAAATATCGCAGTCAAACTGTAAACTACGACACAACGCATTCCGTTTTCTGGACTAGATTCTGCTACTTAAGCCCTTTCAGGGTTTGGTAGTGGGAGATTGAGAACGAACGGACGAAGAAGAAGAAGAAGAAGAAGAAGAAGAAGAAGAAGAAGAAGAAGAAGAAGAAGAAGAAGAAGAAGAAGAAGACATATCAATCTGTGGAAGTTGAAGGGTTAAGCCAAAAAACAGACTTTACCGGCCATGTTGGAGATCCATTGCAGCCAACCTTCGACGAGGTGACGGCACTTGATTGGCCTCAACACATTTACTATGTGTGTGTGTGTGTGTTCGTGTGCGTGTGTACACTTTGTGATGATTGAAAGTTATACAAGTTTCATCAGTTTAAAAACTACATACATGAATAAATATGATTGTCTTGTGCCGTGAGGTGGGATAGGTAGCCATAGTTTTCTGTCCAGGGCTAGAAATAGTCGTTATCCGCAACATTTTCTATCCATCTTGTTATCGGTCAGCCACGGTTGCGAAAACCCGAACGCCGTAAATTATAGACACACAGGAGTAGTTGATCAAGTTGCCTTCTCATTAGGTGGCCGAACCATTTGATTCCCTCCTCGTCAGTATATTCAGTACATGGTCTTGCTTCAACCATGTTTCGCGCATCTCCATTGCGCATTGTGTCTCTCCATGTTAGGTTAATAGTATTCCGGAGGCATCTCATCTCACATTTTGTGATCTTTCTCTCTAGAGCTCTTGTTAACGTCCACGTTTGGCACTGGTAACAGAGAGTTGGCATGAATATACTGTTGATCAGAATTCTTTTTGTGGACATGTTTATGTTGGGGTGTCTCAATAATGGCGACAGCTGGTATGCAATTGTATTTGCTTTTTGTTACCTGATCTCAATTTCACTGTCTAAACCTCCATCTTGTGTGAAAACACTGCCCAAGTACTTGAACTCCTGCACTTGTTTGATCTTGGTCCCGTTTCCCATAATGTTCATGTTTTCATGCGATCTGCAGTTTCTGTTTTGGATGTGTTAATTTTCATACTGTATCTTTAACATACAAAGTTGAGCGCAGTCAGATGTTGCTGCAGATCATCTTCACTCGCGTATAGTAGGCATTGATCATCAGCAAAAAGGAGTTCATTTAACTGATCAGCCTCTGTTCTTTCGTCTTCGGCATTTCTTGGTAGATACTCCTTGTTGGATTCCATATAAGTGTTGAAGAGTAGGGGTGATAACTCACACACCCTTGTCTCACCCGGGCTATCTCCATTGTTTCGATCAGACCATGTGTTGCTCTTACTATACTTTGGCACCCTTGGTACAGTGCTTTAATATACCCTGTACTCCGTAGTCGTCTAAGATGACTCATACTTTAATTCTGTCTACTATAATATAAACATGCTGGAAGGAATACAAAAAAGAGCGACTAAGATGATAGTGAGGAAAGACTCAGAAAAACCGGCCTACAGTGGCTAGAAGAGAGAAGAATTCGTGGTGACTTAATACAGGTTTATAAGATGATCAGAGGAATTGATAAATTAGACTATAACAAGTTTTTAAAAAAAATACAGCCACCCACAGTAACAAGAGGGCATAGCTACAAACGGACTAAAGAGAGGTCCAGATTAGATATTAGGAAATATTTGCATTGCCAGGGGAGGTAGTGGAGGCAGGGACAGTTAATGCATTTAAGAATAAACTGGATGGGCATAGCTTTTAGAGCAAGGTGATGTAAATGTAACTGGTTGTATACAGTCTCTTCAGGGTCTTCTAAACCAGTATAAAGACGTTAAGTAAAGTTAAGTACTTTGTCAAAAGCCTGTTCTTGATCTATGAAAACGCTAGATACATGACCAAATGGGACACCGAACATACTGGTTACACCAAAAACGATGCCTATTACCAGTTCAACAGAAAAGAGCAGGTCGTGGTCTTCAGACTTCGCACTGGCCACAATAGACTCAGGTACCACATATTCAACAAATTGAAGATAGGTGGCACCGACGATGGCCGTGTGGTACCGGCAAAATGACCGCTGAGCATTTGCTGCAAAACTGCCCGACATACGAGGATCAGAGAGAGCAGATGTGGCCATCACCAGTGGCAACTCTAGACAAGCTCTATGGCAGTGTCGATAGCCTCAGGATGACGGCTGCTTTTTTCGAAAAAATAATGGTTACTGTCTGACTGCGTACGAAGAAGAAGATCTATGAAAACAACGTTGAGTTTCTGTATGTATTCGATGTTTGTTTCGCACAGTCTCAGTGAGAATAAAGCTAATGGGCATTCAAATATCTCGTCGGAAACCAAATTGAGCCCCACCCAGCAGTGGTTCGAGAATCGGCCGAATTCTCTGCTCCAGAATTTTCGAGCAAAGTTTCACTGTGTGGCTTAGTAGCGATTTGCCCCGGTAGGTATGGCACTCTTTTTTGTTGCCTCTGTTCTTTCAGATTGTCACCAAATTATTTTATGTCAATCTTTAGCGTCTCTTCTTTGCTCCCAAGTCGCTGAGAATATTCGATTTAACCATTTTACTCCTAAGAATCCACACGGTTTAAATGTCTCGTATGGTGTTCTGTCCACACCGGCAGCTGTATGGGTTGGCCTTATTTTTAAAAAAATTTCCTCAATCTCCTGGATTAATATTCCGGACTCCCGGTTTTTTTTTTCTGTATATTTGAGCTCGCATGTATGAAGTGTCCCTGCATATCATTCGGGTTTACGAGTTTTAGGAAATAATCCCTCAATCGTACCTTCCTTCTTTTTTGGGATCGGAAATCGGCGTCTCGTGTTTATCCTTTATAATTGTGGTGGGGTTAAAGCTGTCGTTCGTAATAAGTATTTATACGTACATCTATTTCTTTATATTGTTATACAATTTGTGCTACAAAATGTGTACGTAACAATAAAAACGTGTGTAATATTTGTTCATGCCTTGTGGTTCTCAAACATCTGAAGTTGATGTTATGTGACTCTGACGTTAACGTTAAACAAGTTTGGCCGCCCCTGTATGATGTGTTAGATTGTACTATATTGGTGTGTGTGATATTTGTTCATACCTTGTGGCTCTCAAACATCTGAAGTTGATCTTATGTGACTCTGACGTTAACGTTAAACAAGTTTGGCTGCCCCTGTATGATGTGTTACCCACCCACACAATTTCTGTAGAAACTCAAGCCGGCAACTCGTCACTTGACCGGAAGCAGTTGCTGAGGTGGCAGAACAAACTGGCTAGATCTTGTTGACAAGAAGAAAGACGCAACGTAACCGACCGTCTGCGGCGAAAGCTTGTAGTTTCGGCTTCAACCGATTCATTCAAGATGACTCGTAAGTCAACATTCACTCCAGCTTACGTCTACTGAACGTTAAACATATACTTATTATGTTCCGTACCTTATAATTGAACGCCTTTGTATCTCTGACGAGACGATTGTATGTAGTACATACAAACATGATGGAACCCCCCGCTTCTTCGACCTATAATCTGACCAACACTCAACAGCCGTCGCAAGTCGAACTTTTCATATTTCACACTCACCTACACTCTTGTCAATTGGGATCTCCTTGAAATAAAGTTTCACATCATAAATACCAACACTGATAACTAATTTGAATGAACATCACACAAACATGAATATAATCTACTAATACTTACTAAATTTACATTTGATTTGACGTACCGTCGTACGTTACTCCCGTAGCTGGTAGTAAAGTGGTAGCACAAATTTGACTAATAATAAATCATTTAGTTTGGTCTATTTTGTGCTACCACTCTACTACCAGCTACGTCAATTCAAATGTACTACTGACTCGCAGTTTGTAGACTATACTCATACTGGTTGCTTGTATATTAAAACATCTTTTAATGAAGTTTATTATTAGAAGCACTACTAATATTATAAATATACTATATAGTATATGGAAACAACATTGAGATGTGCAGGCACAGGGTCATCTAAATCTTCAGATTGGGGATACTTGCGTGCGTCGTACTGAAGAGGGAAAGCTAATCCACCCACGCAACTTTGTTGTTGTTGCTAGTTTAGTGTGTTTGTATGAGGGGGAACGGGTGGGAGTTTGGCTTACAACCCGACCATACCTGGTGTATGCAGCCTTGTGCTCGATTATCTGTGATCGGGCATGTCATGGGTGTTTTCATAATATAACTGCTTCTCGCATTCGAACAGCTGTGTAAATGGGTAACTGACAGAGTCATTGGAAAATTTAGTTCTCTGCACTTTTAGCAATGAAAGGATCTGAGCTCGTATGGCGGTGCTCAGGTGCAATAAAAGGGTTCCATGAACCATTTTAGTATGTATGCTCAACTAATGACATTCTTCATCACTATTGGGATTCTGCCGTAATTAAGCACATTATTCATATCATGTAGCCATTCAGTTAGAATGTCAAAACATCCGATTTTCACAGACAAACTTTGAAAACTTGTAAATTTGCTAAATGAACTTCTAATGGCGGTTCATTTTGGCAGGGTTGTTAAAATCATGGAGATTTTGTTTCAAACAAAACGTGGGCTTTTTCTATTGAAATTGAGAGCAGTGGTTTTTCCCTGGCAGTTTCGAGTATGTTAGGGTGAAGGGAACTAGAATTTGTGCAACCATTAATGTGTGGGGATGGAGAGAACAGAGAAATGATGGTATAATCTATATTTAGTTGGCCCTAGTCAGTTCTGGTTGTCGTCTTATACCATCAATATCATGATTACTGAAACTGTAATACAACTCATAGTCTGTGTCTATAATAGAACAACACATAGTCTGTGACTGTAATAGAACTCATACTCTGTAATAGAACAGCACGTAGTCTGTGTCTGTAATAGAACTCATAGTTTGTGACTTTAATAGAACAACACATAGTCTGTGTCTGTAATACAACTATCCAGTACTCTTCTATTCTGGTGCGTGTCTGTAATACAACTACCCAATATTTATCTATTCTGGTGTGTGTGTCTGTTCTGATGAGGGAAAGCATTTTTTTCTATTTCAATTGTTTTAATATTTGGTAAATGGAACAGAAACGAAAGGTAAGTGGTACAGAAATGAAAGGTAAGCGACAGCTTTATGTGGCTGGCAGTGCAGAAACGATATTCTCATTTTGACGATCCAGATGTCATCAGAGTGTGAGACAATACCTCCCTAACATTAATTGAGAATATGTTAAAGGAAGTGACACCACTAATTTCAGTGTACCATATTGTATTTAAATCAGGTAGCAGCAGTAATAACATCATTTTTGCTCACTATACAATATACGCTAGAAAATAGTCATTAACAAAATAATGAAAACATGATATAGTGACAGTAAAAGGTTAGATAGTATGACAGTAATGCAATCAGAAAAAAGAAGAGAACCAATTAAGTATATCCAGTGTTTAAAACAAGTGTTTGTCTGTGTCAAGATACAATTTTGGTACTTAATAAGTATTTATACAGAATCACGAAAGAAGTTCAAGTTAAATTTATCCAATGAGATTGGTTCCAGCCAAGCTGAGACCTGAAAGCTGAAATATTTCAGCTATTGGTCAGCTGGTATAAGACTTTTCTAGTCCTGGTGTATCACTATAGAAGTGGAGTGAACTGTCTGTGGAATCAGGGCTCTGAGCAGAAGGGATACAATTAGGATGTGGACATAACACATCAGATAGTGGTGTCCTTGACATTTGATGTAGTTTCGCACAAGAGAACACAATTTGTTAATATTGTGTTGTTGCTTTGTTTCCTCCATCAGGTGGGAACCAACGTGAGAAGGCAAGGGAGAAGGCTCAGAAGAAGCAGAAGGAATTGGAGAAGAAAAAACAATCAGGTTCAAAGGATGGGAACAGGGGAATGTCTTTGGAGGAGAGACGACATCGGTGAGTTGTCATCTTAATAAACATGTAACATGAGGTAGAGAATTCTGTTCCAACTATACAGCTGAGGTTCAGACACTTGGACAAGCTGGGAACATGATCTATAACAAGAATTCTGTTCTAACTATACAGCTGAGGTTCAGGCACTTGGACAAGCTGGGAACATGATCTATAACAAGAATTCTGTTCTAACTATACAGCTGAGGTTCAGGCACTTGGACAAGCTGGGAACATGATCTATAACAAGAATTCTGTTCTAACTATACAGCTGAGGTTCAGATACTTGGACAAGCTGGGAACATGATCTATAACAAGAATTCTGTTCTACACAGCTGAGGTTCAGATACTTTAACAAGCTGGGAACATGATCTATAACAAGAATTCTGACTGCCACCAGGAAGTCACCTTCACTCTACTGCAAACTACCGATCCTGAGAACTGAACAAAACAAGGAAGTTGCTCTAATCGTTTAGTCGGTGTTGAATGCATGGCCACTATTATCAGCACCTGATATAGACCTAACTTAGAGGTGATCTATTCATTAACCAGCTATAGAGCTCTTTCTTGTTCACAGTTCACGTAAGCTGTGGAATAATGAAGAAAGATTAAATTACATGATGTGGTTGCTATGTTACTGCGTTCATTTAGATTAGGTCTACCCTATAGACACGAGTAGTGAAGACTCGATAGTCTGGTAAGACAACTTCCATAGGAGAGAAAACTCTGATCGTAAACAACTGCTGCCTTGCAGATAGGCTGGGGACAGCCAAAGGCTAAGGAGGGCATCCCTACAGAAACGCCTGTTGAAATCGGATGCACGGGGCCGCAAGCCTAACAAAACAGTGCAACGTAAATCACAGTATGATGGCAGCACAACCTATTCGAAAAACGTATGGCGCTCATCCTGAGGAGACCCGCCAGGCAGCGATAGCGCCGGGCCTCACGCCTCGAAGGGGCCCACCCTTGACTACTGGTGGTCACCCACCCATGTGTCGTGGAGTCAAGGCACATGGCTATGGGGTAACGTCTATTGGCCAAAACCTCAAGACCCTCAAAATACTACAGTGGAATGCGGAGGGAGTCATTAACAAAAAACTTTCCCTAACACACCACCTGCATGAAGGTAAGATTGACGTGGCATGTATCCAGGAAACGCACCTCAACAATAACCATAAATTCTCAATCAGAGGATACCAGACCTTCCGTCTAGATAGAGAAGGCCACAAAGGAGGGGTCCTGATACTGACCAGAAACAGCATACCGAGTAGCGCGGTACCTGTCAATCACACCGGACAAGCAGAAATTGTAGGAGTTGACATAATGGCTCAAGAGACGAAGCTCCGCATTTTCAATCTGTACGGACCACCAAACAGAGACCTATCGCTCTCGAGTATGGAGGTCAGAGACTCCAACTGCATAGTAGTTGGAGATTTCAACAGCCACTCGGAGAGATGGGGATACTCTGACACAGACAGCAGAGGTGACGAAGTGGAAGATTGGGAGATAGATGCAAATCTCTCCCTAATCAATAGGCCGGAGGATAGCCCTAGCTTCTATTCAAGAACATGGCATACCACCTCGACTCCAGATTTGGCCTTCTCCACACAGGACATACACTATAAAATAGACCGCCAGGTGCTAAACCAACTGGCAGGTAGCGACCACAAGCCGATCAGGCTAACCATTGACATGGAAATAGGCCCACAGGAAACAAAACCGCTCCCACGTTGGAATTACAAACGAGCCGACTGGGACAGATTTGCAATCCTGACAGATGGGCTGTGTGAAACCATCAACACACGAAACACCAAAATGAAGCCCATGGTAGAGAGCCTAAGCAAGGCAATAATGCAAGCCGCCACTGAAACCATCCCAAGAGGAGCTAGGAAAAACTATAAGCCCTACTGGAATGATGAGTTACAGAAAGTGGAAGATGCAGTAACAAATGCTAGGAACATGGCAGAACGAGAAAAATCCATGGAGGCAAACATCGCCCTCAAAGCCGCCGCGGCGCAGTACAAACACACTCTCAAGCAAACAGCAAGAGAAAGTTGGAAAAATAAAAACAGAAAGTTTAAACCTGGACAAAGAAGGGAACAAGCTGTGGAAGCTAGTCAGAGCCATGAACGACGAAACCCCGTCAAATAAACAAATTACTATCAAGCAGGGCGAGAACTTGATCACAGGTAAGAAAGCCGCAAACGCCTTTGTCGATCACTATGCCAGAGCAAACCACATCGAGGTCCCTGCAGATAAGCATACAGACATTAGCGAAGAGCTAAAGGGACACGAAAACATAAATACGGCTCCTGAAGAGCACATGATGGCCAAACTAACAATGCGCGAAATGGAAGAGGCTATGAGAACACTAAAGAAAAGGAAATCTCCCGGAAAAGACGGGATAACAAACGAAATGCTGATGGGGCTGGGCCAAACAGCGAAGAAAAAACTACTATCAGTCCTGAACCAAAGCTGGAAAAGGGGTATTGTACCCCAGGCATGGAAAGATGCAATACTGGTACCAGTACCAAAAACAGGAAAGGACAAAACAGATCCAAATGGATACAGGCCCATAAGCCTACTGAGCTGTGTCGGCAAGCTGATGGAACGGATGATAAACACCAGACTGATGTGGCATCTGGAAGAAAAACAAATACTAATTCCACAGCAAGCCGGCTTTAGACAGCACAGATCCACTGAGGACCAGGTCATCCTCATAGCCCAGGAGATAGAAGATGCCTACCAGGCACAGAAACACACAGTAGCTGTTTGGGTGGATCTGGAAAAGGCATTTGACAAAGTCTGGAAGGATGGACTTAGAGTCAAGCTAAGAAGAAGTGATGTCTGTGGGAAGATGTACAAGTGGATCAACCACTACCTCAAACAAAGAACGGCCAGAGTCCAAGTACAAGGGCAGATGAGCAAAAAGGTGACACTCGAGCAGGGAGTACCCCAAGGGGGAGTATTGTCACCCACACTCTTCCTGGTATATATAAACGATATTACAGAGAATATACCAAGAAGAGTCCATAGCTCAATGTTTGCAGACGATCTGGCTATGTGGACCTCTGAAAAGAATCTCACCATAGCAAGAAATCGGATGCAGACGGCCCTAACATCGCTGGAAGAATGGGCGAACTCATGGCTGGTCAAAATAAACGAGGAAAAAACCACGTGCACAATATTCTCGCTCTCATTAAAACCCCAAAGTACCAAATTAAGGCTAAATGGCAAAATCCTGCAGCCAAACGACAACCCAACCTATCTGGGAGTCACATTTGATCGGCGCATGACATGGAAAAGTCAGATTGAGAGAAACCGAATGAAAGCCAGAGAAAGAATGGCGATCATGAGGAAACTTGCTGGCACAAGCTGGGGAGCAGACGAAGGCATACTAAAGAAACTGTACACTGGAAGAGTGAGACCAGTTCTCGAGTATGGCATTGCGGCATGGACAACCGCAGCGAAGGCGAACTTCGATAAAGTTAACAAACTTCAAAACCAAGCCATGAGAATTATAACAGGTGGCATGAAGTCAACGCCAATTGTAGAACTTGAAAAGATTACAAAACTGCAATCCATGACCGATAGAAGAGACTGCAGAGCCCAGCTGCAGTCAGAGAAACTCCGAAGACTGACGGACCATCCAATGTACCAGAGACTAAACAATTTGGGAAATGGGAAACTAAAGCGGAGAAACTTTGCAGAAATAGCCAAAGCAAAGATGCACGAAGATCCCACAAACGCACTAACAACACCAAAACCCATCACTACTGTACGAAAACCTACTTGGAGGCAGGATATATTTCCAGAGGTGGTAGAAAATATACCAGGTATTGCAAACAAAAACTGCCAGAGTGAAAAAGAAAGGAGAGACACTACCCTAAGCTTCTTAACGAAAAGCTACCCAAGCATGGACTGGACCCATGCATACACCGACGGTTCTGTAACAAACACTACACAGAACGGAGGGGCAGGAGCATTCCTGAACCTACCAAATGGCAGAAAAATAACACTGTCATTCGCTACTGGTAAGTACACAAGCAATTTCAGAGGCAGAGGCACTGAGGGCGGCAGTGGAAGAAATGGTAACACACAGTGAAAATGAGAGCCATATAGTCCTGCTGACAGATGCTCTCGAAGTAGTCACAGCGCTAAAAAGCCAGAAAAACACTGAGCTTAATGACTTAAGAGCAGCACTGTGCAAACTGTGCCAGCAGTCCGCACCAAAAAGGGTAGTGGTACAGTGGGTTCCGTCACACTGCAACATCCAAGGCAACGAGGAGGCAGACAGACTGGCAAAAGAAGGTGCAAGGCTACCACAAACAGATACCAGTATGACGTACGAAGAGTCAAAACGGCTTATCAAAGCCAGATACATGACCAAATGGGAAACCGAACATACTGGTTACACCAAAAACGATGCCTATTACCAGCTGAACCGAAGAGAGCAGGTCGTTGTCTTCAGACTTCGCACTGGCCACAACAGACTGAGGTACCACCTATTCAACAAATTGAAGATAGGGTGTACCGACGAATGCCCGTGCGGTACTGGTAAAATGACCACTGAACATCTGCTGCAGAACTGCCCGACATACGAGGATCAGAGAGAGCAGATGTGGCCATTGCCAGTGGAACTGCAAGACAAGCTCTATGGTAGTGGCGAGAGTCTCAGGATGACCGCCGCTTTTTTCGAGAAAATAATGGTTACTGTCTGACTGTGTACGCAGAAGAAGAAGAAGAAGATTAGGTCTTCTTCACATTCCTATGTGCAAGTAAAGTTGTTAACTTTGAAGGTTTTCTTCACATTTCTATGTGCAAGTACAGTTGTTAACTTTGAAGGTTCTCTTCACATTTCTATGTGCAAGTACAGTTGTTAACTTTGAAGGATTTTTATCACATTTCTATGTGCAAGTAAAGTTGTTAACTTTGAAAAGTTTACTTCACATTTCTATGTGCAAGTACAGTACAGTTGTTAACTTTGAATAGTTTACTTCACAACAGTTGCCCATTTTAAATCTTGGCTTTCAGTGCCTTTGATGGAGCAATAAGAACTTGCTAGAGCAGCTGAAACTTGTCCTACAAGACAAGATTTCATAGAATAACCTACATTAGTGCTAATGTGGTTCTTCACCTTGTTTCCTAAGGCAGAATTTGTTGCACCGTGTTTTGTGCCTTACAGCCCGGTGTATGACTTCAACGCACATTTTAAAGATAGGCTTATTTTGATAGGTCTACGACCTTGCTAATTCTGAACATATGCTTGTTTGGATGAGCTGCCCCACTCACCGTTTTCCTGTGCTTCCCCCCTGTTGTGACCTATTGTATGCACTAAATATTAATTTGCAAGAATAAGAATAGTGGCGGGCATCTTCTTATTGAGTAGTTTCAGACTGAATTTCAGGGGTGAAAGTTTCTGGTGATAATTTGAGATAACAAAGTGAACATTATAAGCATGCCAGCTGATCCAGTGTGCTTCAAGGTTATCAAAAGAGATTCAGTTGTAATATGAGTACGTGTTATATGATGTTTATTTCTGAAATGTATAATATATGATACGGTTGTGTATGTTTTCAGGACATTAGTTTTACTGTCTCCTTCTTGTGATCACATCACATGAGTTCCCGTAATGAACTTGACAGTTGTTTGTAGCTCCTCTTGCCCTACTAACAGTTTAGAGTCTAGTGTTGAATTGTTGGGCCAGTCTGTCTACCTTAATTGACCATCCAGTGGACAGTCCTGTAACACATGCTCAAGTTTGCACATTGGTGAAGCAGGCAGTCAAAGTTAGTACATATATCTGTTTCCTGTCCTGAGGCAAAATATGGTTATCTGTACCAGCTGGTAGTTGTTGTTTGATCTTAAAGTATGTGATATAAATTTCTTCTTGTTCACAATCTCCATCCCTTTTTGCAAGCATATCTGCATTCTTGTTCCCCGGCCACCCACAATGGGATGGTAGCCACTGAAGAATATTTCGTTTTCTGGCAACTTGCTTGTTTTGTTCAGTTCTCAGGATCGGTAGCTTGCAGTAGAGTGAAGGTGACTGACTGGTGGTAGTCAGAATTCTTGTTATAGACCATGTTCCCAGTTGTCCAAGTGCCTGAACCTCAGCTGTGTAGTTAGAACAGAATTCTTGTTATAGATCATGTTCCCAGCTTGTTAAAGTGTCTGAACTGCAGCTGTGTAGTTAGAACAGAATTCTTGTTATAGATCATGTTCCCAGCTTGTCCAAGTGTCTGAACCTCAGCTGTATAGTTAGAACAGAATTGACCTGCGGTAATGGTCTCACAATGGTTTCTGGAATATGAGACAAAGATACCAACTGTAGCTGATCCATCTGTGTAAGTTTGTATCCACAATTGTTTGGGTAGTTTTCTTTGATCATACTCAGTATAACAGCTGACTTTTGCAGATAATGATGCCCAGTTGTGAAGCCACTAATTGATGTTCTAACGAGTAGGGTTTTGTTATCCTGTTCTCATGATATTAGGTATAGGACGGACTTTTTCCAAAGGACAAAGTTGTCACGTCTTAGGTGACCCAATGCCGAATGGTCTATTCTTGCCTTTATAGGGTGTGTTGACGTACTGCTGTACCTTTCCATCTGGATCACGGTTTTTGTTTCTCTTCTATGGGACAGGGTCTGTAACCCAGTAGCTTTCTGCATCTCAAGTATTTTGCCAGTTATCATGGCTCACGTAATGAGCCTGGTTTGGTTTAGCACCTTGCCCAATGTATGCAGCTGAAGGCCAAACAGCTGAGGACCAAACTGCTAATCCAGAATCCAAGTGCAGTATTATAACTCCATTGTAAATCCATCCTTCTTAAGGGTTTGTCCCCCCCCCCCGTCCACCTGATAAGTGAGCTCTCACTTTCTTCCTTGATCAGAGGGATCCCTAAGTCTATGTTAGCTGTTTGATTTTTGGGGTGACAGGGAGAACAGTCTTGTGGGTATTTTATGTGTTTATTGTGGCATGCAGTTTAACTTTCATACAACACACTTGATGTTTCGGCTAATTGTGTTACTTCAACTGATGACATTTCATTTTCAGAGATGCAGAAATTATGCGGCAAAAGCAGGAGAAAAAGATTGGGGACGCTGGTGCTAGTGGAGGAGCCACAGGTGGAGCAGACACTAGTGGAACTGCCCCAGGTGAAACTGCTACAGGTGGAACTGCCCCAGGTGAAGTTGCCACTGGTGGAGATACAGACTAACCAATGACATGGATCAAGGCCACGAAACCAAACGCTTTGTAATAAGAGCATCACCTCAAATACTTGACTACATAGATAAGCCTCTTACTCAATCAGTGCATGCCATCCTGCCTGTTACAACAGCCATCTTACTTCCCTGCAGTATGCTGCACGTTTCTTATGTACATATTATTACCAGAACAGCAACATCTGGAGATGAATACTGCAAGCCTCCTTGATGATTGTGATTTCTGGAGATGGAGAATGCTATTCTCTATTGCAACACGTTCAGAAAATTGTACAAGTTGATTAGTCTTAAGTTTTCTTTATTTGTGAGATGGCTTTCTAAATTCTCTCTTTCTGTTTTAGAAAAAAATAAATAAATATATATTTACAATTAAACTGGGGTTTACAAATCTGTAACCGCTTGCTAAACGATTTGTTCTTGTGTTCAGCATTAGGGCTGTGTTGTGTTATCTGCTGTTATTGTTCTTGTATGCTGTAGTTGACTTTATGGGAGAGAAAGGCTGCTTATTATTGAGTCAAGAACCATTTGTGACATTCAACTGCAGCAAATCATCCATTGGAACTTTTCAAACAATTAAATGTGGCATATGACAAATGATGACTGGTGAACTTAGCTGCTGTTTTCATGGATCTGTCATGAGCAAATGACTTCATAAATGACACAATCATATTTTATGTACAGCTTGCAAATAAACATGAACAAAATAACAATGTTTAGTTTGTTCTCATTTTTTGTTATGAACTAGGATGCTATGATCATCAGTTGCTATGTCTAGTAACTATGGTGACAGTCCTACACACCTACCCAACCCTATAGTAAGAGTCAATCAAGTATAATAGGGAATATAGTCAGACAATAGTAGAAGTTATTTTCTTTTATATTTTTGTGGATTCTGTTATCGTTAGTATTGTATTCACGGGACGCCAGTCATAGAACAGGGAAAAGGTTTGATTTTGGACAGCTAGACCAACGTCGGAATAAAATTAGCAGTGATTCAAATTTGCCGAGGTATGTAATGTGAGAATTGCGTGCTAGCGCTTGTGCCAAAAATCTGACCATGCATGACTCGTCACAGTCAGGCAAAGATTGGGCCGGTTCTCAGAAAAGGCCAGCGTCGGTTGCCGTGGTTGACCAATGGGCACGTGAGAATCTCTGGAAAGTGGTACTTGGCTAGCCTGAGACAGCGTCCATCACACATGTTCAGGAGTGACCAGAGAGAGAAGTAGGCACAACGCCTGAGCCAGTTGAGTTTGGCTGAGAAAGACACACAAGAAGTCCATGTGCCAGTTGCTGATCATCAGTAATTATAAATACAATTAGTTTAATTAGAACTCGGAGACATTAGGACCAGAAGAGTTACTTAAACAGTTCATCATTCAAGACAAATTCCTAACAGTTGTCAGTCAAGGAGGCATCCTGTATGTTTTTGCAAGGTCCAACGAGCGGACGAAGCGCTAGTTACAGAGGTCTGAAAGCAGCCGTGATAAAGAAAAAATTGTTCTTTAAAAACCATTCAGTGAATAGAAGAACATTTTGGGTGCAGATTTTATACGAGATCACCAGAAAGTGTTAATTCACCAGAAAGTCTCAGGATGCAATAGTAAAATAGATTGGGTTGACGACAAAATGATAGGCCATAGATTATAAAAGCCAGGAGTGTGAGTTATACATTTCTGTGCTGTGATATAAATCGCTTGTGTGTTTAAATTTAATAAAAGTTTTATTTCTGTATTTAATCAATTGTGTTAAATGCCTTTACAAATTAGCGTCATGTGTAATAGTCTCGAATAGGGCAGGTAAGAGGAACTCCTGCTACATCATATCAGTGTTTGGTCCAAGTGACCAGGCTAACACAATCATAGTGAAATAGAATAGGAGTCTTCGTAACAGTAAACCCTGCCACACTGAGGTAATCACCTGACATGGCTGTTTATAGCGTGCCTGTCTGGATGTGACATGGCTGTTTATAGCGTGCCTGTCTGGATGTGACAGGGCTCTTTATAGCGTGCCTGTCTGGATGTGACATGGCTGTTTATAGCATGCCTGTCTGGATGTGACATGGCTGTTTTTAGCATGCCTGTCTGGATGTGACATGGCTGTTTTTAGCATGCCTGTCTGGATGTGACATGGCTGTTTATAGCGTGCCTGTCTGGATGTGATATGGCTGTTTATAGCGTGCCTGTCTGAATGTGACAAGGCTGTTTATAGTGTGCCTGTCTGAATGTGACAAGGCTGTTTATAACATGTTATTGTTATGACAGGGCTCTTTATGTCTGCCTGATGGTGTTAGAGCAGTTTATAGCATGTCTGCCTGAATGTGACCAGATTCATAAATGTTGTCCAAGATAATTGAGTCCAAAGCCCATGCCTTCTGTCGTTTCACATGTGGAGTTATGTCGCGTCTTTTACCTCTTAATTCTGTATTGTGGTAGTTATAGGCTAACTAAAGACAAATCCTTTTTATTGTCATATAATTTACAAATGCATTCTTACTATCTGCGAAAGATTTGATAGTGCTGCCATTATTGTCCTATTTTTGTCTTGTGCGTACAGTGAGATGATTTGTTTGATCATTTCTGTGGAAAAGTGTTTTGTTGATGCTTATCGCCTTTATACTGGTTTAGAAGGCTGCAGAGCCTGTATACAGTCAGCTTCTAATTGCAGAGCCTGTATACAGTCAGCTTCTAATTGCAGAGCCTGTATACAGTCAGCTTCTAATTGCAGAGCCTGTATACAGTCAGCTTCTAATTGCAGAGCCTGTATACAGTCAGCTTCTAATTGCAGAGCCTGTATACAGTCAGCTTCTAATTGCAGAGCCTGTATACAGTCAACTTCTAATTGCAGAGCCTGTATACAGTCAGCTTCTAATTGCAGAGCCTGTATACAGTCAGCTTCTAATTGCAGAGCCTGTATACAGTCAGCTTCTAATTGCAGAGCCTGTATACAGTCAGCTTCTTTGACTTCACGACCTAAAACACTCCTTGCATACATTAACTTGACTCCAAGCATTCACCACTCTCTCCTAAACAAAAAGATTTCCTAATATCTAATCTGGACCTTTCTTTAATTATTTTGTAGCTAAGCCCTCTTGTAGGTGGTTGTAGCTAAGCCCTCTTATTCTTGTAGGTGGTTGTAGCTAAGCCCTCTTATTCTTGTAGGTGCGTGTAGCTAAGCCCTCTTGTAGGTGGTTGTAGCTAAGCCCTCTTGTAGGTGGTTGTAGCGAAGCCCTCTTATTCTTGTAGGTGGTTGTAGCTATGTCCTCTTATTCTTGTAGGTGGTTGTAGCTAAGCCCTCTTATTCTTGTAGGTGGTTGTAGCTAAGCCCTCTTATAGGTGGTTGTAGCTATGCCCTCTTATTCTTGTAGGTGGTTGTAGCTAAGCCCTCTTATTCTTGTAGGTGGTTGTAGCTAAGCCCTCTTATTCTTGTAGGTGGTTGTAGCTAAGCCCTCTTATTCTTGTAGGTGGTTGTAGCTAAGCCCTCTTATTCTTGTAGGTGGTTGTAGCTATGCCCTCTTATTCGTGTAGGTGGTTGTAGCTAAGCCCTCTTATTCTTGTAGGTGGTTGTAGCTAAGCCCTCTTATTCTTGTAGGTGGTTGTAGCTAAGCCCTCTTATTCGTGTAGGTGGTTGTAGCTAAGCCCTCTTATTCTTGTAGGTGGTTGTAGCTAAGCCCTCTTGTAGGTGGTTGTAGCTAAGCCCTCTTATTCGTGTAGGTGGTTGTAGCTAAGCCCTCTTATTCTTGTAGGTGGTTGCAGCTAAGCCCTCTTATTCTTGTAGGTGGTTGCAGCTAAGCCCTCTTATTCTTGTAGGCGGTTGTAGCTAAGCCCTCTTATTCTTGTATGTGTTTGTAGCTAAGCCCTCTTGTAGGTGGTTGTAGCTGAGCCCTCTTATTCTTGTAGGTGGTTGTAGCTAAGCCCTCTTGTCCTGGTCTCTCTCAGCATCACATATGAGACTTGTCTCTTGTCCTGACCTCTCTCAGCATTATGTATGAGACTTGTCCTGGTCTCTCTCAGCATCATGTATGAGACTTGTCCTGGACTCTCTCAGCATCATGTATGAGACTTGTCCTGGTCTCTCTCAGCATCATGTATGAGACTTGTCTCTTGTCCTGACCTCTCTCAGCATTATGTATGAGACTTGTCCTGGACTCTCTCAGCATCATGTATGAGACTTGTCCTGGTCTCTCTCAGCATCATGTATGAGACTTGTCCTGGTCTCTCTCAGCATCATGTATGAGACTTGTCCTGGTCTCTCTCAGCATCATGTATGAGACTTGTCCTGGTCTCTCTCAGCATCATGTATGAGACTTGTCCTGGTCTCTCTCAGCATCATGTATGAGACTTGTCTCTAGGACTGGTCAGGCAGGGAATGGAGTACTATAATGAAGCCTTAAACCGTCCAGTAGCTGTTTCTTTTCAAGAGTCAATGACTAACATCATCTTACAAACTGTTAACAGCTTGTATTCCGACACCCCTGTCATCAAAGAAGTTAATGTCCTACAGAAGTTGGAAGACGTTCGAGTTACATAGTGTCATGTCATTACCCCCGAGTTGTATAAATATGCACGTAACCCCATGAGTTTCATTCTGTCGGAACTGTTTACAATAGTTTGTTCCACCATACATGTTCTAGATTCATGGTGGAATACAGGTTCTAGCTCCATGGTGGGATCAAATCAGCAGCATCTCCCTATACAAAGGAACCTAGCTCTGAGTGTAGCACATTACTGTCTGTCTGAGTGTAGCAGCTACAGACACATTACTTTCTGTCTGAGTGTAGCGGCTAGAGACCCATCACATTACTTTATGTCTGAGTGTAGCGGCTACAGACACATTACTGTCTGTCTGAGTGTAGCGGCTACAGACACATTACTGTCTGTCTGAGTGTAGCAGCTACAGACCCATCACATTACTTTATGTCTGAGTGTAGCAGCTACAGACACATTACTGTCTGTCTGAGTGTAGCAGCTACAGACCCATCACATTACTTTATGTCTGAGTGTAGCAGTTACAGACACATCACATTACTGTCTGAGTGTAGCAGTTACAGACACATCACATTACTGTCTGAGTGTAGCAGCTACAGACACATTACTGTCTGAGTGTAGCAGCTACAGACACATCACATTACTGTCTGTCTGAGTGTAGCAGCTACAGACACATCACATTACTGTCTGAGTGTAGCAGCTACAGACACATTACTGTCTGTCCTCTGAAAATTCTTTGGCCCCTGCTTCTCTACTGAATCTAGCCTTTGATGACAAAGAATTGATACAACCACCAGTCTGGCTTCACTTTCTGCTTCCACCAACGATATGATCCTTGTACCTACTCATGGAGATACACCCAGAATTCAACTGTCACTTCCACATTGACCTCAAGGCTGCCTTTGACTCAGTGGACAGATCTGCATTGTGGAATGCCTTAAAACAAGTGGGAGTTCCCAGCACACTGCAAAGGCTAATCACGCAGCTACACTGCTGTGCCATGATCTGCTGGAGATGCCTTAGGAATCACCATCGGACAGTCGCGTGTGACCGACCTTGACTATGTAAACGATGTAGTCATACCAGGCTTCCACCCTATAGCACTTATAAAACCACTGGAACACCTAGAATACCTAACATCTGGATTGGGCTCATGGACAACAGCCAAGATACAAATCTTTGGTTGCAACCCCACAATGACAGGAATCATTGTCCATGGCAGCTATACCAACTCCAGTGAACATTTAATTTATGTGGCCAGCAAACCAAACTTTGATGAACGAAGCTACCCAGACATCATTCCACAAGCCAGCCTGGCAGATGCTTCAAGTCTGGAACCAAATGAATCTACATAACCCGTGTCATCCCCATCCTGCACTATGGGTTATTCTGCATGGTGAGATCAGAAGCGTATTGACACCATTCACATGTGCAGCGCACAACATCATTCTTGTGATCCACTGACATGACTAGACTTCAAACAACAATGTCACCCGACAGACAGGCCTCTATAGCACATTCCGTCGTCATTTGATCCCATTTGAACATGTGACCCACCTTGTCGAGGATGTCCCCGGCCACAAGCTCACTTACAGCAGTATATGAACATCAAGGATGGGAAATGACACTCTCCATCATAATCCCATCCTAGCGGCCGTCCAGACAACTCCTGGTTAGGTCATATTGGAAAAGCATGCTCCTCATTGCATGCAGCACGGTACTCTTCTATGGACGATTGGGTCCCTGCTGCCTAAGTGGACTACCCTAGCATTCTTCAACAGGTCACACACACACACACACTAGAAAACATCAAGCCAAGATATATTTGATTGATGAGGTCTAGCCTTTATCGCGTGCACAATCAAGTGGCTGCTGCTGACAATCTGAGAGGTGCAAGTAAAATATAAGCACACAAAAAAATGAATGCCCTAAACCAAGCCAAGATATATGGTCCCTTGAGCTGGAATGATAAAACTTAGACTGAATGTATCACTTGGAAAGTTGGAGGTCTCTCCATGGGCAACAGGGATGGTCATTTGGAGAGGAGGTCTCTCCATGGACAAGACTGGTCAATTGGAGAGGAGTTCTCTCCATGGACAACAAGACTGTTGGAGAGGAGGTATCTCCATGGACAACAAGACTGTTGGAGAGGAGGTCTCTCCATGGACAACAAGACTGGTGGAGAGGAGGTATCTCCATGGACAAGACTGGTCAATTGGAGAGGAGGTCTCTCCATGGACAAGACTGGTCAATTGGAGAGGAGGTCTCTCCATGGACAACAAGACTGGTCAATTGGAGAGGAGGTCTCTCCATGGACAACAAGACTGGTCAATTGGAGAGGAGGTCTCTCCATGGACAACAAGAGTGTTGGAGAGGAGGTATCTCCATGGACAACAAGACTGGTCATTTGGAGAGGAGGTCTCTCCATGGACAAGACTGGTCAATTGGAGAGGAGGTCTCTCCATGGACAACAAGACTGTTGGAGAGAAGGTCTCTCCTTGGACAACAAGACTGTTGGAGAGGAGGTATCTCCATGAACAAGACTGGTCATTTGGAGAGGAGGTCTCTCCATGGACAACAAGACTGGTCAATTGGAGAGGAGGTCTCTCCATGGACAACAAGACTGTTGGAGAGGAGGTATCTCCATGAACAAGACTGGTCATTTAGAGAGGAGGTCTCTCCATGGACAACAAGACTGGTCAATTGGAGAGGAGGTGTCTCCATGGACAACAAGACTGTTGGAGAGGAGGTATTTCCATGGACAAGACTGGTCATTTGGAGAGGAGGTCTCTCCATGGACAACAGGGCTAGCCACCTAGCTCTGAACCTTTACATGTACTATTGGAGTCTGATACAGACATCCTGTTTATCTACTCTGACATAACAACTTAGCAAAAATCAGTTCCATTAGTCAGGTATTGTCCTGGTTCTCAGACATCTTCGTCCTGTTGGACATAGGTTGACTCCCCAGACAATTATGTTGGATATTTGGTCGAAACATAAGGTTGACTCCCCAGACAATTATTTATGTTGGGTATATGGGTGACTTCCTAAACATTTTTGTCTCTTTTGGTTGACTCTCGAAGCAATGCTTATACTATCTCCATGTGCACTTATAGGAATGTCTATTTATATTTTATTCTCCCTCTCCTCTACAAAAATCAAAAATAAATTGCAAAAATATGAGAGAGATAAAAATGCAGATATCTGTGAAGAAATCAAGCATGAAGCAAAAATATATTTCAGCAAACAATTCAGATTAGATAAGCTTAAGTATCATGTCACAAACACAGAGGTGATACTAAACAGCTGTTTCTCTGACTGACATGTTATAAAGTATCATGTCACAAACACAGAGGTGATACTAAACAGCTGTTTCTCTGACTGACATGTTATAAAGTGAGAATATATGCACATGATGTCAGATAGAATGGTTGCTTCTGTCAGGCTACTATCCCCCCCCCCCCCCCCCCCCCCCCCCCCCCCCCCCCCCCCAGCGCCAGATATTCTTCACAACTTTGTCCATGCGGAGAGCTGTATCAGACAACTCAATCATATTTGCTAATGGTTCAGTATCCATGTCTTTGGTGTCACTGATCTGGGTCATTCAGATGTCCAACCAGAACAATTGTCATGTTTAAAATTGAGTGTGATTACATGGTAGAAATAAGTGCATGGTGCCATGGGCTAGTGTGACTGATGAATATGATCTGCGTTATCCGATGATGATGTTCGCTCATCACATGTGATGAAGACCACTCTTTTTGTTTTCGTCCAGCCCATGTGATGAAGACCACTCTCTTTGTTCAGCCGTGTGGACAGTCTTAACTTTTGCTGTGTCTGCTAAAATGGGTATCTTGCGTGGTGATTTGGACTAAAGTGAAGAAGAAACTGTGCCTTTTGTCATCCTGACTCTCTGGTCCTGAGCTACCTGTGGCCAGTGGCAAGATATTTATCAAGACAACTGGAGATAGCACAGGATGCAGATTTGTCCCCAGGGTTTACTCTCGAAGTCATTCCTATAAACAGGTATCCCGCAAGACAGTTATCTTATGACTGACAGGAGTGTTTGCATTTGATAAGTTTTGGCTACACCCACCAACTCAGCAATGATGATTGTGGTAGCTAGTAGCCATCTGATAAATCTTGGCTACACCCACCAACTCAGCAATGATCATTGTGGTAGCTAGTAGCCATCTGATAAATCTTGGCTACACCCACCAACTCAGCAATGATCATTGTGGTAGCTAGTAGCCATCTGATAAATCTTGGCTACACCCACCAACTCAGCAATGATCATTGTGGTAGCTAGTAGCCATCTGATAAGTCTTGGCTACACCCACCAACTCAGCAATGATCATTGTGGTAGCTAGTAGCCATCTGATAAATCTTGGCTACACCCACCAACTCAGCAATGATGATTGTGGTAGCTAGTAGCCATCTGATAAATCTTGGCTACACCCACCAACTCAGCAATGATCATTGTGGTAGCTAGTAGCCATCTGATAAGTCTTGGCTACACCCACCAACTCAGCAATGATGATTGTGGTAGCTAGTAGCCATCTGATAAGTCTTGGCTACACCCACCAACTCAGCAATGATCATTGTGGTAGCTAGTTGCCATCTGATAAGTCTTGGCTACACCCACCAACTCAGCAATGATCATTGTGGTAGCTAGTAGCCATCTGATAAGTCTTGGCTACACCCACCAACTCAGCAATGATCATTGTGGTAGCTAGTAGCCATCTGATAAATCTTGGCTACACCCACCAACTCAGCAATGATCATTGTGGTAGCTAGTACCCATCTGATAAGTCTTGGCTACACACACCAACTCAGCAATGATGATTGTGGTAGCTAGTAGCCATCTGATAAGTCTTGGCTACACCCACCAACTCAGCAATGATCATTGTGGTAGCTAGTTGCCATCTGATAAGTCTTGGCTACACCCACCAACTCAGCAATGATCATTGTGGTAGCTAGTAGCCATCTGATAAGTCTTGGCTACACCCACCAACTCAGCAATGATCATTGTGGTAGCTAGTAGCCATCTGATAAATCTTGGCTACACCCACCAACTCAGCAATGATCATTGTGGTAGCTAGTACCCATCTGATAAGTCTTGGCTACACACACCAACTCAGCAATGATCATTGTGGTAGCTAGTACCCATCTGATAAGTCTTGGCTACACACACCAACGATGATTGTGGCAGATAGTAGTCAACTCAGCATCTGAGTAGCAGAGCTTTCTTCTCACTGCAAATATACTGTCAGCGACATGCTCAAGTCTACCCATATGTAAATGGGTTCCACTCTTACTGTTAGGGAAGGCAAGGCATCAGGGAGAGGTACTGGTCACAAAAATGTTGAGACTCAGTAAATCTTTTAACACTTGATCCCTGACTGCTAGGGGCTACCTTTACCTGTTAAGTTGTTCACCAGTCAACTATCCTGACTCTGCATGTTCTCCAGTCAGAAGAATGACTTTCATCAGGCGTGTTACACTATCATCTGGTCTCAATGAGACGGCCATTAACTTTGGGGTTTTAACTATATTTAGTTGGTAAAATATCAAAGCAAAATAACCAAAAATAATGATATTACAAATGACCATGACATTATAAATAAAGATATCATAAGAAATGAACATGAAATTACAAATGACCATGACATTACAAATAAACATGAAATTACAAATGACCATGACATTACAAATAAACATGACATTACAAATGACCATGACATTACAAATGACCATGACATTACAAATAAACATGAGATAAATGAAGATATCCTAAGAAATGCCCATGGCAAATATAACAAAATGTAGATTGATATATGTGAAGAGAATTGCACCAACAAAGAATCTGTTTAGTTAAGTTGATCTAATGTGGTTAGAAAGATGACATGTGCCAGCTGCAAGACTGACGTGACCAATGGATAAAACCGACTTGCTAACATTGCACTTGTCAGATGTAGAAAGTAACATTTATCATGAATGTACAATATATTTACAAGGTCCAGCCACTTAAAGGTGGGGGCCAGTTATAGCCTCAAAGCACAGCCAGCATGAAATCACACCAAGGAAACTAAAAATATTTGCATTGGGGGACAATAACAAAGTTTATAATCACAAGGGCATACCAATGTGAGTACAATAAAAACAGTAACTAATCCATAGTGAACACTCTACAAAAACATTGTATGGTTGTGGTGGTGTTATTATGGTGATGGCCACTTGTTAGACACTATAAAAACATTGTATGGTTGTGGTGGTGTTATTATGCTGATGGCCACTTGCACAGATCTCTCCATCAGTCTCAGGTTTCTTGTCCATTCTTTCTGTCCATTTTATTTAAGATCTTCCTTTAGACATCATCATGTGCTTTGTTTATACTTTCTCTGTACTTGCCAGAAAATATGTTTTAGTTCCTAGCTAAAGGTTAAGTGTGACCCATGTTGTAATACGTATGCCAGCTAGCTTAATGAGCTAACAGCACTGGGATACAGACCATCACCAAACATTTGACTAAAACACTATCAGCATATAAAATATCTTTCTACAAAAATATATATATATATTACATTTATGTTTGAAGGATGTCTCTGCATGACTTATACTATGTTCATGTGAGTAACTGATTTCTTCATGGGTTTTTCCCCTCAAATATGAGACATCTAGATTCCAATCCAGCTCTGGTCAAAGGAAACAAACAAGAGATGACAGACACTGATCACTGAGTTTGTCTAACACGTGAGAAAAATCTTCTCTTCTAATGGTCTTATAGAAATGGTCACTGATCTTTTCTAATGCTCTCTTATGAAGATGGTCACTAATTCGTACAGGAAGTTCCCATCAAGCATCTAGCAGCAATAAACTCCACAGACAAGGACTTATCATGAACAAAAGCACGATGTTTCACATACTAAAACATACAACAAGCGTCCATGTCCAGGTTCTTTCAGTGTTTAAAAACAAACTCAATGTTATTGTTGCATCCCCAATTGCTGGGGTCTGCTGGCGTAATCGCCACACAGTGTGTAGGTTAGGTTTTTATTTGGCCAGGAGACTAGTATTCAAAAGGGCCATCTAGACCTAGACCCCCACCAACTCCTGACTTTCGGTTACCTCAGTAAACATTCTGCTCATATGAGCACCCAAACCACTCTGCCACTTACATCTAGGCCCCCTACACCTGTCTTACCCCCTTCTCCAACTCTATCGTTACCTCAGTAAACATTCTGCTCATATGAGCACCCAAACCACTCTGCCACTTACATCTAGGCCCCCTACACCTGTCTTACCCCCTTCTCCAACTCTATCGTTACCTCAGTAAACATTCTGCTCATATGAGCACCCAAACCACTCTGCCACTTACATCTAGGCCCCCTACACCTGTCTTACCCCCTTCTCCAACTCTATCGTTACCTCAGTAAACATTCTGCCCATTTGAGCACCCAATTGTAAATTGAACACAAAAATTAATAAGCCACAGACTACAAAACAAACAACTCCTGTAGTGACTGGGCTGCTGCTGTACTAATATAACCTAAGAGATTATGTCCGAGGTTGAAATAGTCGTACCTTCTCCAACATGAAAGGTAGATATACTGTTGCTGTTAATGCTATGAACACTGATCAGAACCTGGACATACAGGATCGGGTGTACATTATATGACAAATAACAACACATCTGCAGCTGGGCTAATGTTGTTACCACGGCGACAATAACTGGTTCACATCATATTCATAGCTCTTCACCATAGAATGAAGAAAAAGTTAGATTCAGAGAGCTGACTTGCCCAATCACAAAACATCTCATCCTGGACGAAAAACAAAAATCCTGCAACCAATTGCTCACGCTTATTTAGAGAAGGATGAGAAAATGTGACGGCACTCAAGTCCTTGTCTTTTTTCTTTTTCCAGAAATTAGTTCACAAAATGTTTTGTCACCAAATGTTTGGATGACAAGAATTTCTGGGAACTAATCTCGCCTGTAGGCTTCCTATTGCTTATGACACCAGAGTGAAAAAATAGACCAAACTTCCAAGATATTTATGCATTACTGGAAGCCAATCAAATAGACCAACAGCTCCCGCTGGAGTAGGTATATTATGTGCTACTATTTTAGCTTTTATAAACGTTCCAAACATTTGACCTTGATGGGGAGGTGGCCTGTTCATTCCCTAACAGCAATACAGCTAGCAGAAGAGCCAAAACATGTCACACAAGCTGTAGATGTAATCTGACTTGGTTGAAACTAGACGACCTTTTTTATGACGCTGGAGTCAATGCCAAATGTACTGAGTGTACGCACCTATGTTCCCATCAACTGGCTGACAGACGATGTCAAACTGATGGCTGGCTGCAAACATGGCACTCTTGCAAGCACATGATGGATTTCAGCACTTGACACCGACATATCTTTGTTATGTTGACAAGCATGGAGCTCTTCTTTTTCGTCTCGTTTGCCATGCTTTTTCTTGTTACGTCTACACGTGGAGCCCAGTTCTCTGGATAAAGGTTGCTGGAGTGGAGAGTTCTTTGAGGCTTCCAAACAGTATGGGGCTGAGAGGAGCCAAAAACAGAATCCTTTGCATGCATTTGTGAACTGATGTTTTTTAGTCATCTCATTAAAAAGACTTCCAATGTTTTGAAAAACACCAACTCTCTTTTTGGATGAACAACCCTTGCTGGCAAACATTACATTGTCTGAGAGATGGACATTCAGATTTGTCTGTCCACTTAAGTGTCTGCTACCATTGCTAGCATGCTAATAATGTTCCATTGAGTTCTCATCATCAACCTGAGCACACAACAGACTTTACATTTGATCCCAGGACTCTCTGATGACCTCCATTTGGTCCCAGGACTCTCTGATGACCTCCATTTGGTCCCAGGACTCTCTGATGACCTCCATTTGATCCCAGGACTCTCTGATGACCTCCATTTGATCCCAGGACTTTCTGATGACCTCCATTTGATCCCAGGACTCTCTGATGACCTCCATTTGATCCCAGGACTCTCTGATGACCTCCATTTGGTCCCAGGACCCTCTGATGACCTCCATTTGGTCCCAGGACTCTCTGTGACCTCCATTTGGTCCCATGACTCTCTGATGACCTCCATTTGGTCCCATGACTCTCTGATGACCTCCATTTTGTCCCAGGACTCTCTGATGACCTCCATTTGGTCCCAGGACCCTCTGATGACCTCTATTTAGTCCCAGAACTCTCTGATGACCTCCATTCGGTTTCTGTTTAGCCTCTTGTCCTTATTAGACTCTTGTACTGTTTAGCCTCTTGTACTGTTTAGCCTCTTGTCCTTATTAGACTCTTGTACTGTTTAGCCTCTTGTACTGTTTAGCCTCTTGTCCTTATTAGACTCTTGTACTGTTTAGCCTCTTGTACCGTTTAGCCTCTTGTTCTGTTTACCATCTTCTCCTGTTTAACACCTTGGACATGACTCCATATTTAAGTCAAACCAATCCCACTATTAGTGCTTTTGTTTCAATTACAAAAATCATGTCATTGTTTTGTCTCCACCAAAATGATGTTATGTTCATGTTCTAGCCTGGTAGCTGACTGCCTTTGTGTTGTGTTAACGTGTAGCTAGTATGTGCTGACTGCCTTTGTGTTGTGTTAACGTGTAGCTAGTATGTGCTGACTGCCTTTGTGTTGTGTTAACGTGTAGCTAGTATGTGCTGACTGCCTTTGTGTTGTGTTAACGTGTAGCTAGTATGTGCTGACTGCCTTTGTGTTGTGTTAACGTGTAGCTAGTATGTGCTGACTGCCTTTGTGTTGTGTTAACGTGTAGCTAGTATGTGCTGACTGCCTTTGTGTTGTGTTAACGTGTAGCTAGTATGTGCTGACTGCCTTTGTGTTGTGTTAACGTGTAGCTAGTATGTGCTGACTGCCTTTGTGTTGTGTTAACGTGTAGCTAGTATGTGCTGACTGCCTTTGTGTTGTGTTAACGTGTAGCTAGTATGTGCTGACTGCCTTTGTGTTGTGTTAACGTGTAGCTAGTATGTGCTGACTGCCTTTGTGTTGTGTTAACGTGTAGCTAGTATGTGCTGACTGCCTTTGTGTTGTGTTAACGTGTAGCTAGTATGTGCTGACTGCCTTTGTGTTGTGTTAACGTGTAGCTAGTATGTGCTGACTGCCTTTGTGTTGTGTTAACGTGTAGCTAGTATGTGCTGACTGCCTTTGTGTTGTGTTAACGTGTAGCTAGTATGTGCTGACTGCCTTTGTGTTGTGTTAACGTGTAGCTAGTATGTGCTGACTGCCTTTGTGTTGTGTTAACGTGTAGCTAGTATGTGCTGACTGCCTTTGTGTTGTGTTAACGTGTAGCTAGTATGTGCTGACTGCCTTTGTGTTGTGTTAACGTGTAGCTAGTATGTGCTGACTGCCTTTGTGTTGTGTTAACGTGTAGCTAGTATGTGCTGACTGCCTTTGTGTTGTGTTAACGTGTAGCTAGTATGTGCTGACTGCCTTTGTGTTGTGTTAACGTGTAGCTAGTATGTGCTGACTGCCTTTGTGTTGTGTTAACGTGTAGCTAGTATGTGCTGACTGCCTTTGTGTTGTGTTAACGTGTAGCTAGTATGTGCTGACTGCCTTTGTGTTGTGTTAACGTGTAGCTAGTATGTGCTGACTGCCTTTGTGTTGTGTTAACGTGTAGCTAGTATGTGCTGCCTCACTATATAAACTAGTCAGTTTTATACAAATGCTGTGACTAGACAGTAGAAGCACCTAACGTAAATAATGCAAATCAAATAATTGACATGACATAATCACAACCCTAAAAGCATTCATATCAATCAATATGATTAGACACGAGCAAGTTACAGGAACAAAAGGGGGATGAGGATTTCAAATCAGAAATAATTCACAAGACAAAATAACAACAATTTGTATGCATAAGTTAATGACAACATGTGTACCAGTTTCAGTTCTCAGGTTTGTATGCAGTGAGGGATGGCTGGCTGGTTAAGTTAGCTGACATGACATGTGCTCAGCAGCCAGGTGACTGATTATAAAGTCCATTATCTGATATGGCTGTATAAAAGGTATAGAGCAGGTATAGTTTGATCGTTATCATATTACTACCATGAACTGCTCACAATGTCACAGAAGTTCATTACCTGTAACACAGAGCCACTCACAATGTCACAGAAGTTCATTACCTGTGACACAGAGCCACTCACAATGTCACAGAAGTTCATTACCTGTAACACAGAGCCACTCACAATGTCACAGAAGTTCATTACCTGTGACAAGAGCCACTCACAATGTCACAGACGTTCATTACCTGTGACACAGAGCCACTCACAATGTCACAGAAGTTCATTACCTGTGACAAGAGCCACTCACAATTTCACAGAAGTTATTCCTTGTGACAAGAGCCACTCACAATGTCACAGAAGTTATTCCTTGTGACAAGAGCCACTCACAATGTCACAGAAGTTTATTCCCTGTGACACAGAGCCACCCACGGCACCAAGGCTCATTTAGTGATACCATCAATAAAAAACTGACCAAAACAGCACATCATGTTTTTCAATATGGTACCGGGTAGTGAATGTGTTAAGTGTGGCAGGCCTCCTATATGTTATAAGGGATTGATCATAAAGCGTAGGAACTGTGTACATCATGCATAGAACAAAGTATTGTTTCTCTTATTAAAGTGTTATAGACCCCCTGCATGATATAAGAGCTGCAGAGAGGAATACAACAGCTCCTTATGTAGACATCAAATGTATAAGAACCCTTCTACATGTCGTCAAACAAACACATACTTGTACAACCGTAGTGGTATAACTAAATATTGTGAAACAAGGTACATTGGCAATTGTGTCAAAGTGTACTGTGTCAAGATAGCCATGCCAATGTGTACTGTGTCAAGATAGACATGCCAATGTGTGCTGTGTCAAGATAGACATGTCAATGTGTACTGTGTCAAGATGAAGTCTAAGAAAGATCATAACCACAACAACTAGATATGATCTTAAATAAATGTCAAGTCTGTTTAAAACAATAGTTCACGCCATTTGGTGAATAATCAATTATGAATTTAAGGCAGACATACAAATTGTTTTACAGTAATATAAACTGTTTTACAGTAATACAAACTGTTTTACAGTAATACAAACTGTTTTACAGTAATACAAACTGTTTTACAGTAACAAAAATTGTTTTACAGTAATAGAAACTGTTTTACAGTAACATAAACTGTTTTACAGTAATAGAAACTGTTTTACAGTAATACAAACTGTTTTACAGTAATACAAACTGTTTTACAGTAATAGAAACTGTTTTATAGTAACAATTACTGTTTTACAGTAATAGAAACTGTTTTACAGTAATAGAAAATGTTGTACAATAATAGAAAATGTTGTAGAGTAGAGTGTTGATAATCTCAATCAGCTGATGTTTTTATACTGGAAACAAAAAGCAAGGGACTATTTGGAATTCTCAAACTCATTTGGTCATTTCATGAGTTTGTTCAGTGTGAGAGTTGTCCTTGTTGATAGTTTTGTTGTGCTTACCATAGTTATTGTGTTATCTGCCCTGTCTAAAAGGAAGCACAAGCTTTGAACAACAAAAATGGACATTTCAAGCAAAATTTGAAATTGAGAAACTAGATATTTGTTGAGCATATTTTATGACAAAGTTGGCACAAAAACTTCACCAAGATGAAGGTGCAATTAAAGCAAGAAAATAAATATGAAAGCGGCTAACAGTTCCTGCCTCCAGGATGCCATTTATTGTAGGTTGACAGACTTGCTGCCATAATGTCCTCGATTTGACCACTGTTTGTGTGAAATGACATTATTATAGCGTGCTTTTTGTATGCCATGTTGATTCTGATTTGAAGTCCAGCTCATGTTATTTCATTAATTTGGTTTCCTTTAGTTTATTGTGTTTGAAAGTTCTATTTGTTGTGCTACCTATATATTCAAATATGTCAGTATAAAAACTCTGTTTGATTACTCAACCTTTTCCTTTCATCCCCAACAAAGTATTATACTGACGACAAGTTAACAAATCTGAATATATCAAAAAATGAAAACTACTCTCTTTGACTTAACGTTTTTATACTGGTTTAGAAGACTCTGCAGAGTCTGTATAAAACCAGTTTCATTTACATTTCCTAGCTCAAAAAGTTATGCGCATCCAATCTATTTTTAAATGCATTAATTGTCCTTACCTCCACTACTTCCTGTAGCAATGCATTTCCAAGCATTCACCACTCTCTGGCTAAAAAAATATGTCTAGTCTGGACCTTTCTTTAGTTAATTGGTAGCTCTCAGTACAATATAGTTTGGGTTATCGACGGTCTACTGTACTCATCGTGTAACAAAAGATAAACTTTTTCAAGTATCAATTTATAATAAAAACCTTCAACCCGACCTGCCAGAAACGACTGTTTACAGAAAATATGTTAAAACGTAGGAAGCAATGCCCACCATGATGGCACACTAGAAAATGATATGGCACAGACATGGTTCACAAGTCCCTGCTGGCAGGTGAGGACACAGGACAAGAACAGAAGCTCTCAAAGCTGACACATTGAGGATTCAGTATGATATTTGGGGGGGGGGGGGGGGGGTGATTCAATCAAAAATGATCTTCAAATGAGGATATGCAGCTCTAATGAATAATTTGTACAGAGTTGGAATGAAAGATCACAACATGGGGGTGGGGGTAAGAAGATATGCACTAGATCAACTTACATGAAACAATAGCTTGAGCTAATAATCTACAATGAATTATACTAGATATTGGACATATATTTTGTCTAGTGAACAAAATACTGAGAAAATAAAACAATTAGCCAGCCACTGTCTGTGTCTGATAGACTGGATCTTTGTCACTTCACTGTGTTTAAGGTTTCATTACCTGTGGTGTAATGTTCAGATTCAACTCACTGACTGCTAATACACAGCAAAACCAATCAGTCAGTGATAGCTGACTAACAGCAGTCAGTGATAGCCTGATAGAGTAACAGCAGTCAGTGATAGCTGACTGATACAGCAATATCTTGCTAATTCGGCAATGCCAAGTAGTGTAGACTAACTTGACAATGTCAAATATTGTGGGCTGACTCAGCAATGCCTTGTGGCACTGAATGATACATCAATATTAGTCAATAGCTGACTGATTGAGCTATATTGAGGCAGTTCTGACTGACAGAGCTGTACCAGTCAATCTCTGACTGACATAGCTGTACCAGCCCATAGCTGACTGACAGAGCTGTACCAGTCCATAGCTGACTGACAGAGCTGTACCAATCTATAGCTGACTGACAGAGCTGTGCCAATCTATAGCTGACTGACAGAGCTGTGCCAATCTATAGCTGACTGACAGAGCTGTGCCAGTCTATAGCTAACTGACAGAGCTGTGCCAGTCTATAGCTGACTGACAGAGCTGTGCCAGTCTATAGCTGACTGACAGAGCTGTACCAGCCCATAGCTGACTGACAGAGCTGTGCCAATCTATAGCTGACTGACAGAGCTGTATCAGTTCATAGCTGACTGACACATCACACCAGACAGTGGTGATATGTCAGTGATTGCTCCCCAAATAATCATGTCTACTTCTTGAAAAAGTCAACAGCTTCTGTGACCTTCTGCTCCATGAGATCTCTAACAGGTTCCAGAAAATGCAAGTTTTCTCTCATTCTAGAGATGAGTGGATGTTTAACAGGACTAAAGAAGACAACATAGAAAATGATCATTGACAAGAAGAACATAACCAGCATAGATAGAGTGAGAGACTTGACGACCACACCAACACTAGACTTTCGGTCCCCCTGCTTGGTCAGGGCAGGTAAAGGTGTCGGCACTGTTTGTGGGGGCGATGTGAAATCTTTCTGAGCAACACTTGGCTGAATAATCTCTTCCTCCAATGTTTGAATCTGATCCTCCAGAGATGGCTTCAACTCCTTTTTCTCCTCCTCAACTTCATCTTCCTCCAAGGTTTGGTTTGGCTCGTAAGGAAGGAAATCATCTAAACTGGTTTCCAGAATGCCTGAAGTATCTCTCACAGCCTGATGATCACATCAAACACAATGTTATATCACTAAGACATTCACAATCAATAACTCTCACATCAAACACAATGTTATATCACTAAGACATTCACAATCAATAACTCTCACATCAAACACAATGTTATATCACTAAGACATTCACAATCAATAAACTTCATGATCACATAAAGGCCACCAATCAATAACTCTCACATCAAACAAAGTATAGCGATCAATCTAGATAAATGAGTACACAGAAGAACAATTATTTCAGATAGAGTGCTATATCAAAGTGCACGCAAGTAGAGACAGCAGTAGATCTTCCAGAATCCCATTCTACCTGAAAGGTAGAAACAGTAGATCTTCCAGAATTCCATTCTACCTGAAAGGTAGAGACAGCAGTAGATCTTCCAGGATCCCATTCTACCTGAAAGGTAGAGACAGCAGATCTTCCAGAATCCCATTCTACCTGAAAGGAAGAAACAGCAGATCTTCCAGAATCCCATTCTACCTGAAAGGTAGAGACACCAGATCTTCCAGAATCCCATTCTACCTGAAAGGTAGAAATAGTAGATCTTCCAGAATCCCATTCTACCTGAAAGAACTATAGATATTTAGACAACAAATTCTGACGAACTTTGACAACAAATCTTAAATTGTTATGAGAAGTCCAACATGAAAATGTACACAAAAAACTGGTTTCAGTTCACTTGTGGATGTTTCAGTTCACTTATGGATGTTTCAGTTCACTTGTGGTTGTTTCAGTTCACTTGTGGATGTTTCAGTTCACTTGTGGTTGTTTCAGTTCACTTGTGGATGTTTCAGTTCACTTGTGGTTGTTTCAGTTCACTTGTGGATGTTTCAGTTCACTTGTGGTTGTTTCAGTTCACTTGTGGTTGTTTCAGTTCACTTGTGGATGTTTCAGTTCACTTGTGGATGTTTCAGTTCACTTGTGTGGATGTTTCAGCTCACTTGTGGTTGTTTCAGTTCACTTGTGGATGTTTCAGTTCACTTGTGGATGTTTCAGTTCACTTGTGGATGTTTTGAGTTTGAATGTGTTTGATATACAAGAGGCTTGTCATAAGTTTTTACCCTGACTATGAAGGAGTAGGAGGAGAAAGTTGAAATTTGGCACAGTGCTTATTCCTTCTCAATGTAGTCACCACCTGAATTTATACATTTCTGCCATCTCTGCATAACCTTGAAAAGACCTTCAGAATAAAGTAACATATTTTTGGAACTAAACCAGTTATCACAAGCCAGTATGACATCTTCGTCACTGACAAAATGATTTCCTTTCAGCTGTTTTTTAAAGTTTGGGAAAAGAAAAATATCTGGGTCATAATGGTGAACCCAAGTCACATCTACATCTCATGGTCAGCAACATGTTTTTCGACCAACACATTTTGAGCAACTGGCCACAGCAATCAACCCTCGTTTGTTTCTGTTCACATGTCAGCAGACGCGGGACCCAGTGGGCACACACTTTTCTCATGTTCAGTCTGTTGTGTACAATTCTAAAAACTGTACTTTCATTCAGTTCTGCTGACCTAGATATCTCTGCAATTGTCATTTTCCTATTCTGGTCAATGATTTTCTTCCCTCTTGTGGCATTTTCATCGCTGCACTCAGAGGATGGTCTTCCTGAACTTGGAAGATCAGCAACATGGGAACGGCTACACTTAAACTGCCCACACCAGTTTTTTTACAGAAGAATACGAAGGACAGAATTCCTCAAACACTGGTTCCATCTTTCTGTGTATTTCTGTAGGTGTTTTTCCCTGCAACATCAAGAATGTTATCACAGTTCTGGTCTCTGATTTCTCCATTGTTCTGAAAAACCATTAGAGTAGCAGATCTGGTCAATAAGGTGTGTTGCACCATACTGGGTAAACCTGTCGAGGAGGGAAATCCATACTTCTCAAGTCCAGTACAAATTGAATGAGCTACATATGTGCTAAATTTCAACTTTTTCCTTGATAGTCAAGACAAGCCCCCTTGTATTCTATGTAGAGACACGCTTGTTGTTAAGGACCTTCTGTCTATATTGTGAACAAGCTTTTGCAACAGTTCAGCAACAACATTCCAACAAACACAAATCTGAATTCCACTGGCAATGGAAAATTCACAGACTGCATCCAGTTTTTGGGTAATCATGGTTAACAGACTGCATCCAGTTTTTGGGTAATCATGGTTAACAGATTGCATCCAGTTTTTGGGTAACCAAGGGAAAGTTCCCCATGACAGACTGCACTCAGTTTTTGAGTAACCAAGGGAAAGTTCCCCATGACAGACTGCACCCAGTTTTTGAGTAACCAAGGGAAAGTTCCCCATGACAGACTGCACTCAGTTTTTGAGTAACCAAGGGAAAGTTCCCCATGACAGACTGCACCCAGTTTTTGAGTAACCAAGGGAAAGTTCCCCATGACAGACTGCACCCAGTTTTTGAGTAACCAAGGGAAAGTTCCCCATGACAGACTGCATTCAGTTTTTGAGTAACCAAGGGAAAGTTCCCCATGACAGACTGCACCCAGTTTTTGAGTAACCAAGGGAAAGTTCCCCATGACAGACTGCACTCAGTTTTTGAGTAACCAAGGGAAAGTTCCCCATGACAGACTGCACTCAGTTTTTGAGTAACCAAGGGAAAGTTCCCCATGACAGACTGCACCCAGTTTTTGAGTAACCAAGGGAAAGTTCCCCATGACAGACTGCACTCAGTTTTTGAGTAACCAAGGGAAAGTTCCCCATGACAGACTGCACTCAGTTTTTGAGTAACCAAGGGAAAGTTCCCCATGACAGACTGCACCCAGTTTTTGAGTAACCAAGGGAAAGTTCCCCATGACAGACTGCACTCAGTTTTTGAGTAACCAAGGGAAAGTACCCCATGACAGACTGCACTCAGTTTTTGAGTAACCAAGGGAAAGTTCCCCATGACAGACTGCACTCAGTTTTTGAGTAACCAAGGGAAAGTTCCCCATGACAGACTGCACTCAGTTTTTGAGTAACCAAGGGAAAGTTCCCCATAACAGACTGCACCCAGTTTTTGGGTAACCAAGGGAAAGTTCCCCATGACAGACTGCACCCAGTTTTTGAGTAATCAGATGTGAGTGAAAGAAGAAACCCATGTTTCAGCTTCATGCCCCCATCCACAACAACCCGTCCACAAGATCTGTGTAGCTGTCAGCCCTCCTATTTACCAGAAAACTGATTCAATCTACGGGCTTTCTGTTTCTGTTTCTAAGAATCGACGTCACTGCACTTCGGGCATACCATAGGTGCTCAGTCTCTCTCATCAAATGGTGTAAGGTATGGATGCTGATGGTTCCTGTAGCTCGTTGGTTGTACGCTCTCCTGCTCCATCCTGTCATGCACCATACTCCACTCGAACCTCGTTTAATGTCGAAACTTTGCAGTCTGTGGATTGCAGATTTTATCTATTGGGGTGTCCTCATCTAGCAGGAGGTCATTGATTGATTTCAAAATGTCACTTCTATCAATCACTAATGTGCCCATGATGGGAGCTTGTGAAGCCATGATGTCAGCTCTTTCATTGCCCTGAAAATCAGCATGAGCAGGACAGTAGATCCATGTCAACACCTGGAGGTTTGAGGCCTCAACAGCTGCTATCCACTCGTAACTTAAGCCATCCTTTCTTTACCTTCTGAAGTACGGTATAACGTCTGTCACAATGACTGCCTTGTTATAGAAGTCTCAGATTTCCACCTCAGTGCTGATGTCACTGCCTCCGTCTCCATTCTCATACTGGAGGTTGTTGACATGTATGCCCTACTGCACTCAGCAATGACCTGTACTCTAGTCAAGAAACCCAAGCCCTATGTCTCACTGATCCGTTGGTGTATATGATGGCATCACTCTCCTGGGTGTTCTCAGTTATCAGCTGATTCACCTCGTGCTCTGCTCTCCCGTTGCTCCATTCTCTGCATTCCTTGCCTAAGGTTATGATGACTCGCTGGTACTCTATCATTCTATCACCAATGTGAACCCATTCTTCCCCTTTGGCTATTGTCTCAGCTGGAGTGATGTGTCCGATTGTTGTTTCTGCCTGTGCCACCCATGACGCCCCTCTCTTGATTATTGATGTCTGAGATACTACTGTACAGAGGGTGCCACATGTCTGTCGTGACACGCATATAGGCTTCGTCTTTTGCCAGTTTATGTCTGGATGCCACAGATAACAATCCCAACATGTACCACATCATCACAATTGGGGTATCTCTAGTGCAGCCCAGAATCTGTCGCATACTTTCATTCTGGATGCGTTCCAACCTTTCACACTGTGTTCTTAATAGTGTGGTGAGGATGCCTAGTCCGTAATCGATGACAGACAAGATGACCTGACAAAATAAAATGAATAGGAGGTGTTGTTCCAAGTTGACACCAGCCATGGTCTTAAGTGCTCCTAACCCTCGCTTACATCTTTGTACAATGTGGTCAACATGGCAGTTATAGGAGAGACTGTGATCAATGTCACTCTGAGGTATTTCAACCTGTCATACCTGCCAATGGTGTAACCATCAAAAGTGATGCCCGGGAGTTCAGCCTTTACTATGGAATTATTCAGAGCACCACATCATGCAGGCCTTGTTCGGATTGATCTTGCAGCTTGAGTCGTCGCACCACATCATGCAGGCCTTGTTCGGATTGATCTTGGAGCTTGAGTCACCGTACCACTGTGAGATTGCTTGCAAGGTTTCCTGGATGTCTTTGACCAACTCTTGCCGGTCTGAGCCAGTCCTGTACGTTAGGATGTCATCTGCAAATGTCAATGGTTGCCTTATCCCTGTGGATTGAAAATTGGCCACTTTTACTGTGTAGATGTTGAACAGCACCTGTGAGAGCGGAGACCTTGAGGCAGTCCTGGACATATGCACCTCGGTTCTGATGTCCAAGATCCCATACGTAGCGCAACTGTGTATTTCGAACAGGGCATCTGATATCCAACTAACCCGCCACGGGTTTAGACCACACTGCTTCAGACATGTAGTTAAAGTCCCAAAATCGACACGGTTGTAAGCGTCTTCCAGGTCGAGTGCCACAGCGCTTGTTTCTTGCTTTGACTGAAACCCCTTCGTACACATCATACGGGAAGGTTCCAGCGTTAGCCCAGGTCTTCTTCGCTGTTCTATAGCTGCCCAACATATCAGATAGAATCTGCTCCCTTAACTTAACATCTTTATACTGGTTTAGAAGACCCTGCAGAGTCTGTATACAACCAGTTACATTTACATCACCTTGCTCTACAAGCTATACGCATCCAGTTTATTCTTAAATGCATTAACTGTCCCTGCCTCCACTACCTCCCCTGGCAATGCATTCCAAGTAGACATCACCCTCTTACCAAAAAAATATTTCCTAATATCTAATCTGGACCTCTCTTTAGTCAGCTTGTAGCTATGCTCTCTTGTTATTGTGGGTGGTTGTATTTTAAAAAATTTGTTATAGTCTAATTTATCCATTCCTCTGATCATCGTATAAACCTGTATTATCACCACAAATTTTTCTCTCATCTAGACACTGTAGGCCTGTTTTTCTGAGTCTTTCCTCATAACTGTAATTCTGGAATCCGCTCTTTTTTGTATTCTTTCCAGCATGTTTATATCCCCTCTATGATAAGGACTCCACACCTGTACACAGTACTCCAATTTAGGTCTAACTAAAGCTTTATACAGTTTGACGATCACTTCCTTGCTCCTATGTTTAATATTTTTTTTTATCATACCTAACATTGCATTTGTCTTTTTCACTGCTACCTTAACTTGCTCACTCACCTTTCCTGTATGACCTATTATAACCCCTAGGTCCCTTTGCTTATCTATCTTTCTAATTTTGTTCTCTCCGATTCTGTAATTATGTTCCATATTGGATCTACTCATGTGGATGACTGTACATTTATCTACATTAAACTCCATTTGCAAGCTTACAGACCATTCTTGAATTTTATCCCGTTCAAGGTAGGCCATTGTTTTCCTGGCCACTATGTTCTCGAGTATGATCCAGTTTTGTTTGCCTCACCAGAATGTCTGACCTTCTTCAAAAGGTAACCAATGATCCCCAAAAGCTCGTCAGAAGCATGTTGGTGAGAGATAGTCATCTCTTGACTGTGAATGGTGCAGATTTGTTGATCATTTCCCTTGACCTTACAAACCCTAAGAAAATGAGTCTACATGCTCTGCAACAGGCAGCCCTCATCGTGCAGCGCTGGGAAAATCTGCACAGCTAAACTTATAGCCTCTCTATTTTCTTTTTGTGAATACATTAACAGCCAATAGGTGTGTGTGTGTGTTATCTTTCAGAAGTGGGTGTCCTGCCGAAGACGGGTGTGTCAGACCGAAAGGTGCAAATATCGCAGTCAAACTGTAAACTAGCGACACAACACAAATCCTTTCTCCGGACTACATCCTGCTACTTGCAAAGTCCTGTTCAGGGCTTGGTAGCGGGAGATTGAGAATGAACGCAGAAGAAGAAGAAGAAGAAGAAGAAGAAGAAGTGGGTGTTTGAAATCTTCTAAAATAAAATTGTTCTAAAGTTCATATACAAATGGTATCTTCTAAATTTGGACAAAGCATGTCTGTGTGGTAGGTTGCAGGACAAATGTGTTTATCAACACTACGGCTGCCTGTTGTTCTTACAATGCACAATGTGGCAACAAATTACCTGGCCATTTTCTTTCTGAGGACTGCTAGCAGAAACTGGGAGATGAATTACTAGGCTTTCTTCACTGATCTCAGTAGGTGTTGGTGCTATCGGTTCTGTTGTTGCTGGTATTGGCAGTGGTGGTGGGGCTACTGTACTCAGTTCCACAGTGGATGACTGTTGCAGCTTCTCTTCAAATGTTTCAATCTGCGCAAGAGGAGCTTGAACTTTTGGTACCTGTTCCAGAACTTCATTTTTGCTTGCTGTTACTAAGGATGATGCTTCATTGACAATATTGGGAACATCCACAGCTGCCTCTGCAAGGATTTTAGACGGGTAAACAAAAGTCAGCAAAGGCTGGAACATTTACACAACTGAGAAATACGGGACAGGCTCATTTTATTGATTGTGTGGCTAATTAATTGTTAGCACAATCCCATGAGTCATTTTATTGATTCTGTGGCTAATTAATTATTAGCACAATCCCATGAGTCATTTTATTGATTGTGTGGCTAATTAATTGTTAGCACAATCCCATGAGTCATTTTATTGATTGTGTGGCTAATTAATTGTTAGCACAATCCCATGAGTCATTTTATTGATTGTGTGGCTAAATTAATTGTTAGCACAATCCCATGAGTCATTTTATTGATTGTGTGGCTAATTAATTGTTAGCACAATCCCATGAGTCATTTTATTGATTGTGTGGCTAAATTAATTGTTAGCACAATCCCATGAGTCATTTTCATTGCTATCCAATTAATAATTGTATTGGCTGCTTGATTGGATGTCAAACACAATCTTCACAGTGCCCACACATCCATTTTCCAGGTTTGTTTCAATAGTTACATACTTAACTATACTGTGAACAAGGTCAAAGAGTGTAGATAAGCAATGAGATAAACTATACTCAGAGGTGAGTCACTGTCTACAGCCAGGTCCTCATACACTTCCTTCACAGAAACGTCCACATCTGTAACTCCCAGTTTGTCGGCAAACAGCTTGTGTTTCAAACTATCAACATGGCACTACTCAATTTACAACTCAGCAGTTCAGCTGTCAAAAACTCAACACTTCATATCAAATCTAAGCAGTTCACCTGTCAAAAACTCAACAGTTCATATCAAATCTAAGCAGTTCACCTGTCAAAAACCCAACAGTTTATATCAAATCTAAGCAGTTCGCCTGTCAAAAACTCAACAATTCATATCAAATCTAAGCAGTTCACCTGTAAAAAACTCAACAGTTCATATAAAATTAAGCAGTTCGTCTGTCAAAAACTCAACAGTTCATATCAAATCTAAGCAGTTCACCTGTCAAAAACAACAGTTCATATCAAATCTAAGCAGTTCGCCTGTCAAAAACTCAACAGTTCATATCAAATCTAAGCAGTTCACCTGTAAAAAACTCAACAGTTATATAAAATCTAAGCAGTTCACCTGTCAAAAACTCAACAGTTCATATAAAATCTAAGCAGTTCACCTGTCAAAAACTCAACAGTTCATATAAAATCTAAGCAGTTCGCCTGTCAAAAACTCTTAACAGTTCATATCAAATCTAAGCAGTTCACCTGTCAAAAACTCAACAGTTCATATCAAATCTAAGCAGTTCACCTGTCAAAAACTCAACTTCATATAAAATCTAAGCAGTTCGCCTGTCAAAAACTCAACAGTTCATATAAAATCTAAGCAGTTCACCTGTCAAAAACTCAACAGTTCATATAAAATCTAAGCAGTTCACCTGTCAAAAACTCAGTTCAAATAAAATCTCAGCAGTTGATCTATCAAACAATCTCCAGTTTATAGAAAAGACTTGAGTCACTCCTACTCTACCCTGGGATGTAGATGTTTGCTAGAAAGAGCGCCAGACATTTCTATTCACTGTCTTCCTTTTTGTCTGACTCCAGTCTAGTCCAGTCTCTTGTAGCTTGTCTTATGTTGTAATCTCAGCAGACTTTGGGTCGTCGCCTGGGTCTGGTCCCTTGACTCTTTGCTCCCCAGTACCAGGATGCAGAGTTTTGATCACGTCTATCAGTTCCTCTTTCTTCCCATCTATATTTCTTATATTCCATGTTCTGTAAATAATGACCCTTAGCTCTGGAATGTTCGCCTTGTTTAAGATCAGTTAGATTTTCTCTCTCTCTCTTTCTCTTCTTGTTATACATTTTTTTAGACAAAAAGAGGATTAGCTTATTGTGTCTTTGCATGGTGGAGTGGTTGCCTTTTTACAGCATTTTGTCTGCTGGCCTATATTTTGTCAACAGCTGCTTATTTAGTATTCGGTGGTAGCTTCCAAATTAATTGCCCATTCAGCAACCTACAACCCTGCAGACGCACCAGGCTGAAGGGCATGTTCCTTCCCCAGGACAGAAGACTTCAAGCAAGAACCAAAAAAGGACAATTACACTGATACTAAATTTGTCCTTTTTTGTTTTTACAAGGGTTTTTACCCTTGTATCAAAGAATTTTAACAAATCAATGTGAAACAAAAACAGTGCTTTGCTGACAACAAGATACATGATGATGCTGCTGGTGTATGAAAGATGTCAGATCATTTACCAAACATAGGTCATACAGACAATAGTGTTTATAGCAGGTCTTCTAGTAAATGATGTTTGGTGTCTATTAGTACAGTCTTTATAAAAGCAACAAAAAAAAACACCAAACCTATCCCTACCCCCAAATTTACTGTTATCCCATCGAACATATATATGACCCACATCAAATTATTATATTACCTCCACTTCAAACCATCTTATTCTACATAATCCTTCTTCAAACCATCTTATTCTACATAATCCTTCTTCAAACCATCTTATTCTACATAATCCTTCTCCAAACCATCTTATTCTACATAATCCTTCTTCAAATCATCTTATTCTACATAATCCTTCTTCAAACCATCTTTTTGTGCACAAATAAATTCCAAACTACCATTAAGTGCATACTGCATTATGAATTCTGACTGGTTCCACCAAAAGCTCACCATTTTCATATTACTTATCTGTCTGTCTCTCTACACCGCCTGTTCTATTCTTACATATACAATCTTACATTCAATGTCAAAGTGGGTTTCACTCATTGTCATTTTGCTGATGGCCACATCATAGCAGCTGTATAACCCCAAGCTCATGGTAATCTCTGCTAACTCAATTAGTATCTTCTAAACTATGGTTACAAGTATTGCACACAAACATTCTTAATGTCTACATTTATTACTAAAAATATTCATAAACTGTTATTTTACAAAAAAGAATTGCATGCTATAACATTGACAGTCAAACTTTTCTGTAAGTGCCAACTATTGTAGGTAGAATGCTTTCATATAAGCCTGGTCAGTACACTGAAATAACACCAAATTAACAGAACTGAACAAGCTTGGAGCGAAAGTCTCAACCCACACAAGTGATTGTCTGCATCAAGGAATGTCAGGATACTATTATAATTCCACTACAGCAAGTACTAACGTTGATATCATGCAAGTGCAGCCTTGACAGTCCATGCAAGGGTGTAGGTGGTGCTGGGTTTGGAAAGCTAGTCACTACTCTCTAACCCCTTAACTACATCTGAACTAACAATCAGATAAACACAGTACCCTATGTGGTTAGTCTTCTGTCTCTTCATCGTTTGCTCTCAATCTCTCGCTACCAAGCCTTGAACGTTTTCAATCTCTCGCTACCAAGCCTTGAACGTTTTCAATCTCTCGCTACCAAGCCTTGAACGTTTTCAATCTCTCGCTACCAAGCCTTGAACGTTTTCAATCTCTCGCTACCAAGCCTTGAACGTTTTCAATCTCTCGCTACCAAGCCTTGAACGTTTTCAATCTCTCGCTACCAAGCCTTGAACGTTTTCAAACTCCCGCTACCAAGCCTTGAGCGTTTTCAATCTCTCGCTACCAAGCCTTGAACGTTTTCAATCTCCCGCTACCAAGCCTTGAACGCTCTCAAACTCCCGCTACCAAGCCTTGAGCGTTTTCAATCTCCCGCTACCAAGCCTTGAACATTCTCAAACTCCCCCTACCAAGCCTTGAACGTTTTCAATCTCCCGCTACCAAGCCTTGAACATTCTCAAACTCCCCCTACCAAGCCTTGAACACTCTCAAACTCCCCCTACCAAGCCTTGAACACTCTCAAACTCCCGCAACCAAGCCTTGAAAAGGGTTTTGCATGTAGCTGGATATAGTCCACAGACTGGAATGAGCTGTGTCGTAGTTTACAACTTGACTGCGATATTTGATTCTTCCGGTCCGACACATCCGACTTCAGCATGACATTGTTGGGTACCAGGTAAGCCTTCCCTTTTTGATCCCTTCTCCTTAGTCAGCCTTCCCTCTTTGATCCCTTCTCCTTAGTCAGCCTTCCCTCTTTGATCCCTTCTCCTTAGTCAGCCTTCCCTCTTTGATCCCTTCTCCTTAGCCAGCCTTCCCTCTTTGATCCCTTCTCCTTAGCCAGCCTTCCCTCTTTGATCCCTTCTCCTTAGCCAGTCTCATCTGTTGCAGCCTGTTATTCAGGATCACCACTTAGAGGTGTAGAAGGGTTTTGGCAGCTTTGGGTCGCTGGCCCTACCACTAGCAGTCAGTTTTGGGTCGTTGACCTCTACAACTCATACACTGCTCAGTGTATTGATCCCATGTGTTGTCAGGTCATGATGTGCACAATTTATGCTCAATGGGCACCAAATGCTTCAATGGGAATCTGTCCAAGAGCTTGCATCCATTTCCCTCAACAAATATTCTTGGATACAAGTTAAATGAAGGAGTACATGTTTTAGGACATTTTATCTTTGTGACAATAACACCTAACGAGGACATGAGATTACATTCCATACAAGTCTATGAGGACATGAGATTACATTCCATACAAGTCTATTATGTGGACAAAAGAATACATTCCATACACATCTATGAGATTACATTCCATACAAGTCTATGAGGACATGAGATTACATTCCATACAAGTCTATGAGGACATGAGATTACATTCCATACAAGTCTATTATGTGGACAAAAGAATACATTCCATACACATCTATGAGATTACATTCCATACAAGTCTATGAGGACATGAGATTACATTCCATACAAGTCTATGAGGACATGAGATTACATTCCATACAAGTCTATTATGTGGACAAAAGAATACATTCCATACACATCTATGAGATTACATTCCATACAAGTCTATGAGGACATGAGATTACATTCCATACAAGTCTATTATGTGGACAAAAGAATACATTCCATACACATCTATGAGATTACATTCCATTCAAGTCTATGAGGGCATGAGACAGAATACTTGACACATCAGGCCAAATACTGGTGCCATAGATGACAGACACTTGACAACATGCAATCACTCAATTTGTCAGATAGATCATCACAAGTGCACCCTTAGCAGCAACAGGAACACATACTAGACATACAACATTACAACAGGAACACATACTAGACATACAACATTACAACAGGAACACATACTAGACATACAACACTACAACAGGAACACATACTAGACATACAACATTACAACAGGAACACATACTAGACATACAACATTACAACAGGAACACATACTAGACATACAACATTACAACAGGAACACATACTAGACATACAACATTACAACAGGAACACATACTAGACATACAACATTACAACAGGAACACATACTAGACATACAACATTACAACAGGAACACATACTAGACATACAACATTACAACAGGAACACATACTAGACACACAACAAGAAGACATGGAAAACAGAAGATCTAGTAACACAATGGAAGCAACAAAAGCAGAATTACTCATCATAGAGGAAAGAATGTTTCATTACAAGACTATAAACACTTGCCAGATACATTGAAGGACCACCTAAGTGCACAATTTTATTGATACAATGAACTGATAAAAATGTTGAGGGACAGTCCATGATATGGATGCTACAGCTGGAAGGGTCAAGTCTGTCCGCCCAGCCATTCCACAGCTCTGGTGGCTTCAGCATCAATTTAGGTTGTTGACTATCAAATCTGTTTCCTATTTTATGGTTCTAAAATGTGGTATGTCCCCACTTATAGCTTCACCAACAGATGTACAGAACATGTGTAATGTCACAGTACAAAACATGTGAAATGTCACAGTACAGAACATGTGAAATGTCACAATACAGAACATGTGAAATGTCACAACACAGAACATGTGAAATGTCACAGTACAGAACATGTGTAATGTCACAATACAGAACATGTCAACTGTCACAATACAGAACATGTGAAATGTCACAGTACAGAACATGTGAAATGTCACAGTACAGAACATGTGAAATGTCACAATACAGAACATGTGAAATGTCACAGTACAGAACATGTGAAATGTCACAGTACAGAACATGTGAAATGTCACAATACAGAACATGTGAAATGTCACAATACAGAACATGTGAAATGTCACAGTACAGAACATGTGAAATGTCACAATACAGAACATGTGAAATGTCACAGTACAGAACATGTGAAATGTCACAGTACAGAACATGTGAAATGTCACAATACAGAACATGTGAAATGTCACAGTACAGAACATGTGAAATGTCACAATACAGAACATGTGAAATGTCACAGTACAGAACATGTGAAATGTCACAGTACAGAACATGTGAAATGTCACAGTATAGAACATGTGAAATGTCACAATACAGAACATGTCAACTGTCACAATACAGAACATGTGAAATGTCACAGTACAGAACACTTCCATGTGTCAGACACTCCATATTTTCTGTCATGTCCTACCTTTAAGCAATGTTCCAGCCATTTTATTTATGCACACATAACAAACGCGTATGCGTACATACACACACACACAGTAAAAGTCCACCCTACTAGACTAAGGTGACCAACCACAGTAAAAGTCCACGCTACTAGACTAAGGTGACCAACCACAATAAAAGTCCACGCTACTAGACTAAGGTGACCAACCACAATAAAAGTCCACCCTACTAGACTAAGGTGACCAACCACAATAAAAGTCCACCCTACTAGACTAAGGTGACTAACCCCAGTAAAAGTCCACCCTACTAGACTAAGGTGAGTAACCACAATAAAAGTCCACCCTACAAGAGTAAGGTGACCAACCACAGTAAAAGTCCACCCTACTAGACTAAGGTGACTAACCCCAGTAAAAGTCCACCCTACTAGACTAAGGTGACTAACCACAATAAAAGTCCACCCTACTAGACTAATGTGACTAACCCCAGTAAAAGTCCACCCTACTAGACTAAGGTGACTAACCACAGTAAAAGCACAAAGTTCTTATTAATTAATATAGGTCACCTGGTCTGTTTTAGGGCACATGTACACCCATGTGTGTGTCAGCTACACAATATAAGCATATGTTCATATATAGTGTAGTCTGGCATTATTGAGCAATTCAAGTGTACACATGTGTGTGTCAGGCATTAATGAGCAATTCAAGTGTACACATGTGTGTGTCAGGCATTAATGAGCAATTCAAGTGTACACATGTGTGTGTCAGGCATTAATGAGCAATTCAAGTGTACACATGTGGTGTCAGGCATTAATGAGCAATTCAAATGTACACATGTGTGTGTCAGGCATTAATGAGCAATTCAAGTGTACACATGTGGTGTCAGGCATTAATGAGCAATTCAAGTGTACACATGTGTGTGTCAGGCATTAATGAGCAATTCAAGTGTACACATGTGTGTGTCAGGCATTAATGAGCAATTCAAGTGTACACATGTGTGTGTCAGGCATTAATGAGCAATTCAAGTGTACACATGTGGTGTCAGGCATTAATGAGCAATTCAAATGTACACATGTGTGTGTCAGGCATTAATGAGCAATTCAAGTGTACACATGTGTGTGTCAGGCATTAATGAGCAATTCAAGTGTACACATGTGGTGTCAAGCATTAATGAGCAATTCAAATGTACACATGTGTGTGTCAGGCATTAATGAGCAATTCAAGTGTACACATGTGTGTGTCAGGCATTAATGAGCAATTCAAGTGTACACATGTGTGTGTCAGGCATTAATGAGCAATTCAAATGTACACATGTGGTGTCAGCTACACAATATAAGCATGTGTTCATAAACAGTGTAGTCAGGCATTAATGAGCAGTTCAAGTGTACAGTGTACGTGCATGCAGGTTATGAGGCTATTAATTCATGCATGTCTACTGAAAAGCAAAACAAATGTCTTTGTAATTACACTTTGAAGAGTTAGACAAACGGTAGTGTCAACAATAAAACAAGATAAAGATAAGCATAGATTTCTCTTTTATACAGCAAAATACACAATAATAGTGGCCAGGCTGGAATATGTAGATTGTGTACCTGGCCAGGTATAGTGTGTAGTTTGATGGAAAATGAGGTATCTGCCAGCTTGCAAACTCGTATTCACTGACTGACAATCAGTGTTTAAATAGACTGACAATCAGTGTTTAAATAGACTGACAATCAGTGTTTAAATAGTTATAATAGAGTTAGTCCTTTACAAGTATATGTAGCATCAAGAAGAGATTAGACAAATAAGCAGCATGCCATACATGTCAACGTCTAGCCATTTCTAATATTTGCTACATGTTTTTATGTTTTTTACATTTAGTCCAGTGTACCCCATTTGGTACATATTTGTCCAGATTTCTTTCAGCGTACACTACACACTATTTTGTATATGTTTCTAATATTTACTCCATTTCTCTCCACCATTAAGGTCTCAATCAAATCAATCTAAACAAAATAATTCTTGGCAGTCTATATCCTTAATGACAGGAAACGGTTGTGCTAGTCAATCCCCTGACACACAATGCTACCTAACAGATCTCCAATCCCCTGACACACAATGCTACCCAACAGATCTCCAATCCCCTGACACACAATGCTACCCAACAGATCTCCAATCCCCTGACACACAATGCTACCCAACAGATCTCCAATCCCCTGACACACAATGCTACCCAACAGATCTCTAGAAATAATTCTACCATTAGTTACCAGACATTATTACCTAGCCATTTCTGTCCAATGTTTCTAATGACCCGTCTCCCTCTTCCCTAACTCACACCCGTCTCCCTCTTCCCTAACTAACACCCTTCTCCCTCTTCCCTAACTCACACCCATCTCCCTCTTCCCTAACTCACACCTGTCTCCCTCTTCCCTTCTCCCTCTTCCCTAACTCACACCTGTCTCCCTCTTCCCTAACTCACACCTGTATCCCTCTTCCCTTCTCCCTCTTCCCTAACTCACACCCTTCTCCATCTTCCCTCACACCCATCTCCCTCTTCCCTAACTCACAACCACCAAGCCCCAACCAATCATGCAAACATTCATTTGTTCATGGATCATATTGTTTCTTCCTATAGTCCGGTTAATCTGGTCATGTGTACAAAGGCTGCACAACTTTAGTTGACATGTATGTCATGTGTACAAGTCTAAAAGCATGTGTCCAGTAAACAAAGTACTAATAAACATAACACAGAAACCAGCAACTGTGCCCAACTGATGAAAACTATATTTTCATGTTACCTTCTTTGTTTTTGCCTTTGGCCAGATAAACTAAACAGTGGACAACAAGGCATGTTAGCAAGCAACAGACACAGCCAAAAATGTGTTCAACTAACTCATCAACTACAAATAGAAGATTCTATTTTGGTGTGAAATATCTGGCTAAAGTGGTCATTTTAGTTGAGAATCCATGCAGCGAATATGAGTGTCTTGTTGATGCAAGGGCAGGTTACGAAGTTCTAAGACTGTAAGTGGGACAGTGCAGGTGGTAAGCTGGACTGAGGAGTGCTCCAGGTCAAATGTCACTATATCTCTGTAACAGAGACACTACCCCCTCATTTGGTTCCGTTCCGTGAAAAACTGTAACAAAGTCATTACCCATATCTAAATCAGTTCTCACAAAGATTGGATCAATGCCACAAACTCATATCTGAAATCTGTTGTCAGAAAGATTGAATCAATGCCACAAAGCAATATCTGAGCCGGCAGATTGGATCAATGGCACAAAGCAATATCTGAGCCGGCAGATTGGATCAATGGCACAAAGCAATAGCTGAGCCGGCAGATTGGATCAATGGCACAAAGCAATATCTGAGCCGGCAGATTGGATCAATGGCACAAAGCAATATCTGAGCCGGCAGATTGGATCAATGGCACAAAGCAATATCTGAGCCGGCAGATTAGATCAATGGCACAAAGCAATATCTGAGCAGACAGATTTGATCAATGCCACAAACTCATATCTGAAATCTGTTGTCAGACAGATTGGATCAATGCCACAAACCTATATCTGAAATCTGAGGAGAAAGATTTGATCAATGGCACAAATACATATCTGAAATCTGTTGTCAGAAAGATTTGATCAATGGCACAAATACATATCTGAAATCTGTTGTCAGAAAGATTTGATGAATGGCACAAATACATATCTGAAATCTGTTGTCAGAAAGATTTGATCAATAGCACAAACCAATATCTGACATCTGTTGTCAGAAAGATTTGATCAATGCCACAAACCAATATCTGAAATCTGTTGTCAGACAGATTGAATCAATCGCACAAATACATATCTGAAATCTGTTGTCAGAAAGATTTGATCAATGCCACAAACCCATATCTGAGCAGACAGATTGGATCAATGCCACAAACCAATATCTGAAATCTGTTGTCAGAAAGATTGGATCAATGGTACAAACCAATATCTGAGCAGACAGATTGGATCAATGCTACAAACCAATATCTGAAATCTGTTGTCAGACAGATTGGATCAATGGTACAAACCAATATCTGAGCAGACAGATTGGATCAATGCTACAAACCAATATCTGAAATCTGTTGTCAGACAGATTGGATCAATGGTACAAACCAATATCTGAGCAGACAGATTGGATCAATGCTACAAACCAATATCTGAAATCTGTTGTCAGACAGATTGGATCAATGCTACAAACCCATATCTGAACCGGCAGATTGGATCAATGCCACAAACCAATATCTGAAATCTGTTGTCAGACAGATTGGATCAATGCCCCAAACCAATATCTGAAATCTGTTGTCAGACAGATTGGATCAATGCCCCAAACCAATATCTGAAATCTGTTGTCAGACAGATTGGATCAATGCTACAAACCCATATCTGAACCGGCAGATTGGATGATTGGTACAAACAGAAAGATTGGATCAATGCAACAAACCAATATCTGAAATCTGTTGTCAGAAAGATTGGATCAATGGTACAAACCAATATCTGAGCCGGCAGATTGGATCAATGGCACAAAGCAATATCTGAGCCGGCAGATTAGATCAATGGCACAAAGCAATATCTGAGCAGACAGATTTGATCAATGCCACAAACTCATATCTGAAATCTGTTGTCAGACAGATTGGATCAATGCCACAAACCTATATCTGAAATCTGAGGAGAAAGATTTGATCAATGGCACAAATACATATCTGAAATCTGTTGTCAGAAAGATTTGATCAATGGCACAAATACATATCTGAAATCTGTTGTCAGAAAGATTTGATGAATGGCACAAATACATATCTGAAATCTGTTGTCAGAAAGATTTGATCAATAGCACAAACCAATATCTGACATCTGTTGTCAGAAAGATTTGATCAATGCCACAAACCAATATCTGAAATCTGTTGTCAGACAGATTGAATCAATCGCACAAATACATATCTGAAATCTGTTGTCAGAAAGATTTGATCAATGCCACAAACCCATATCTGAGCAGACAGATTGGATCAATGCCACAAACCAATATCTGAAATCTGTTGTCAGAAAGATTGGATCAATGGTACAAACCAATATCTGAGCAGACAGATTGGATCAATGCTACAAACCAATATCTGAAATCTGTTGTCAGACAGATTGGATCAATGGTACAAACCAATATCTGAGCAGACAGATTGGATCAATGCTACAAACCAATATCTGAAATCTGTTGTCAGACAGATTGGATCAATGGTACAAACCAATATCTGAGCAGACAGATTGGATCAATGCTACAAACCAATATCTGAAATCTGTTGTCAGACAGATTGGATCAATGCTACAAACCCATATCTGAACCGGCAGATTGGATCAATGCCACAAACCAATATCTGAAATCTGTTGTCAGACAGATTGGATCAATGCCCCAAACCAATATCTGAAATCTGTTGTCAGACAGATTGGATCAATGCCCCAAACCAATATCTGAAATCTGTTGTCAGACAGATTGGATCAATGCTACAAACCCATATCTGAACCGGCAGATTGGATGATTGGTACAAACAGAAAGATTGGATCAATGCAACAAACCAATATCTGAAATCTGTTGTCAGAAAGATTGAAGTCATGACAGATAGCTCTGTTTGCCAATATATGCATTCAACTGAACAGACAGACACATTTGGAGAAGATATCTTTCATTATGTTCATAGCTGCCTTTGATGATGCAAGCATATAAAACTCTGTGTGTGTGTGTGTATAAGATGTCCCAAATGTGACAGAGAAACTTATAAAAGGTGAAAATCATCAGCTGTATGAGAAGATGTGATTTGACCAATGGTTGTATACGAGAAACAGTCTTGGTCTATATCCCTACCATTGGATAATTATCTGTAGGAGAAACACTGCAAGTTGTCTGAATATTATCTGTTGTTCCTGTAAATGACATGGCTTTCTCACACAATGCTATTTCTGGTTGCATGCCAGTTCTCAGATACCACAGCCTCCACATTCAGATGACCTAGTCCTGAGGTAACCTTGTCCAGCCTGATTGTTTCCAAACTCACAGAAATGAACAGGACAGAGACTTATGTTGTAGCACCTCACAATAATGTGAGTGCACAACCCAATCACCCCACAAAAAAGGATGGTCCATACTGATTCTGAAAGTGGCAGGAAAACTGGATCACATGAATGTCACCTGGAGAAAGTTTCTCCCAAAGCTTCATGATCAGATCTCATTATAGCTAGCTTCATGGTCAGATCTCATTATAGCTAGCTTCATGATCAGATCTCATTATAGCTAGCTTCATGATCAGATATCATTATAGCTAGCTTCATGGTCAGATCTCATTATAGCTAGCTTCATGATCAGATCTCATTATAGCTAGCTTCATGATCAGATCTCATTATAGCTAGCTTCATGGTCAGATCTCATTATAGCTAGCTTCATGATCAGATCTCATTATAGCTAGCTTCATGATCAGATCTCATTATAGCTAGCTTCATGATCAGATCTCATTATAGCTAGCTTCATGATCAGATCTCATTATAGCTAGCTTCATGATCAGATCTCATTATAGCTAGCTTCATGGTCAGATCTCATTATAGCTAGCTTCATGGTCAGATCTCATTATAGCTAGCTTCATGATCAGATCTCATTATAGCTAGCTTCATGATCAGATCTCATTATAGCTAGCTTCATGATCAGGCCTTATTATATTGAAAATGTCTTAGTGGTCCGCACACTTCCTTTTCGGTGAAAACAGAAATGCTACAATGTTTTATTAACAAAAAAAGTGTATGTACCAGAGTTGAGGCTTTATGAAAAGGTAAACTAATTTGTCATGTGCTTTTTATGTACAGGTTAATTCATATTGTGATGTGCTATCAGGTTGCTGTATTTCTGTTTGCTATTTCAAATTGAAAGATGGACCTTTTTTGCTTTTAGCATTTGACACTATGTGGTATCTATAATTGACAGTATGTGGTATCTATAATTGACAGTATGTGGTATCTATAATTGACAGTATGTGATATCTATAATTGACAGCATGTGGTATCTATAATTGACAGTATGTGGTATCTATAATTGACAGTATGTGGTATCTATAATTGACAGTATGTGGTATCTATAATTGACAGTATGTGGTATCTATAGTTGACAGCATGTGGTATCTATAATTGACTGCATGTGGTATCTATAGTTGACAGTATGTGATATCTATAGTTGACAACATGTGATAGAAGAAATGTGTGGCACAATGCTGATGTCTGATTTGTTCAACATGTGCGGACAGACAAGCTCTGCTAGAGTGACTTACCATTAAACTGTCTTCGATCTATGTTACAGGACACAGGGGGAAAAGAGAAAAAAACAAGAATGCACTAATTACTTCTCCACAGCCATTCACAATTCTTGCAGGAGAAAATCAAGCAAATAAAAGGGACAATATGCAATCATAAAACATAAAATCAACAAATATTAGGCTCAAGAAACTCAGATTGTTCTAGGATACACCTGGCAAAATGTGAGTAACCAAGTCTGAGTCCATGATACAATAATATTTCTTCAAAGGAAGCCGGTAAGGCGGTGGGACACTAACATAGGCAATATGTATGGGCAGTAAGGTTATAATAATTGAAATAAATTAATGATCGTTTATATTTGTCACACTAAGAGGTAAAGACGTGAAATGGTGGGTTTTTGCTAATAAAATAAGTTTCAAGCATGCCCTAGTCTCCAGGCAGGTGAGACCAGTGTCGTATTGGGGGATTAACGACAAACTTGAATATCCTGTGTACATGCTGCGCACTTGAAAGAATCCCTGGCAGTTGAAAATCGATAAGTGTAGGTTGTTAGCCGTTGTTCTGGCTAAATTATGAAAAAGAAATGAAATCCCTACCCAACCTACCTCCTCCAAGGCCTAGCACGGTGAAGGAAATAACAAAATGCAAAATAATGAACATACTGCAAATAAGCTTTTGGCTACCTGGCAACTGACATAACCTGCTTGTTTGAATACCGGGATTGCAAGTCAGAATCATGATATATAGAAGAAGCTGATTGACTACCTCTGTAACAGTTCCCTCTGGAGCATAAGCATTAAGAGCAGAAGAAATTGGAGCTAGCGAGTGTATTCTCTGAGAGTAAAACATTGGCTGAATAATAGTTAGCAAGGCCAGATGAGTCCAGGGTCAGCACAACAACTTTGTGTGGACCATAGTGGGAGGATAGCATTGACTATAAGTTGAAACTTGTCTGGGTTGGAGGCAGATGTTAGATCTAACCATTCTTAGTATCAGACTGGTACCAGGCATAGTGGTGGGGGCAGATTTACAACAATGATTCGCATGTCAGGCTGTCACATTTGTAGTGACAGTGACATGTAGAAATTTGAGTCAATAAGACTCTAAAAGGGAGGGACCAAATGAGATTTGATGGATAACCAGTCAGCTGGGGAGGACCATTTGACAGCCATTTTGAGTTTTACAGGGCTAAAAAAGAGTCTATAAAAGAGATAGTAGATGAGAGATTCATTATTCGTGAAAGAGCATTTACGAAGTATTTATTCCATCATACACCTAGAGTCTTGCATTTCACTCAATGTGGAAATGATGGACACCCTGTGAACAATATGAGAAAGAGATCTGATCACTTGCGAATGAGAAGCTTTGTCGTGGTACGTGTAAAAAAGGGTCTAGTGAACTTCGGGATACAAATCTGCAGAATACAAATCCCAAAGTCTGTGTCGAAAGGAGTTTGGTGAACGCAAGTCTCGTGTTGAAAATGGTCTGGCGAACAAAAAGTCTGTGTTGAAAGAGGTTTCGTGAACCCAAGTCTTATGCCGAAAAGGGTCTGGTGAATCCTGTGATACACATCCCGAAGTCTCATGTTGAAAAGGGTTTGGTGAATCCTGTGATATGCATTCCAAAGTCTCAAGTCGAAAAGGGTCTGGTGAATCCTGTGATACGCATCCCAAAGTCTCATGTTGAAAAGGGTCTGGTGAACCAAAAGTCTGTGTTGAAAGGGGTCTGGTGAACCTTATGTCAGTGAAGGAAAAAAGGGAAGCGAACCCTAAGAATCCTCAGAGAACACATTCTCTCAGAACGGGTGTAACACGGACACCAGAGGGATACGTTCCAAATGTTAGAGAACCGGTAACTGGTCAGAGAGTGATAACTGCAGTCTCCTTTGGGAGCTCATTTTAACCCACGTTTATATGTTCAACAGCCTAAGACAGTAAATCCAACGGCAGATTCTCATCCAACAGCCTTGATGACCCGGAGGAACGGCAGAAGACAACGAGTTAGCTAGTTAATCCCTAATTTGTAACTAAATTTTATTAGATTAAGTTTTGGTTTTGTATAAGTTCAGATATGAGACTCAGAACCTGGCTACTTTAGTTACGGAGGATACACCAACAGCTCATGCTTGAATCCTCTGTGTTAGTTTCATATATGATATTATTTAGTTTAGTAGTTATTTTCTTTTGTTTGATATTGCTCTAACGAATATGCTTGTAAATAAATGATTATCTTGTTTTATGGTTAACGCAAGTTTTAGTGTTATCTATGTTGAAGTCGTAACATTATGTAGTCTATGTTGTAACTCTAAGACGGCTCTGCTACATATAATAAAATTGGTCCACATGACCAGGTTATCAGCAGACCTGCTACACAGCCACAGATAAAAGTTTTGATCATTCTCTACTTTGACATTTATTGAAGTGACAGCTGGTTGTACTGGTCTAGTTGGCATGGCAACGGTACAGAATCACAAGTTGACTCTAGCAACGCATATTTGTGTTAGCCATGTTGCAAGAGAAACCAAACCAAACGTGCTCACAAAATAGCAAGATTCAAACAAGGATAAAGCTCTCATTAATGAACCCAGCACCAGCTAACAAGGATTCACACACTTCAGGCCCATGAAAACGAAACAACATTCTGTAGCACAAATACTACATCATACAAGACAACTACTGTGTGTGTGTGCGTGCATGTGTCTCACAAATTAAAAATCTATGAAACTCATTTGTGTATCAGATTTTAAATCCATAAATCTGACTGGTGTCATAAATATGAAGTCTATATATCTGACTGGTGTGTTATAAATCTTAAATCTATCCAACTAAGTAAATGACATTTCACATATCTGAAATATATCAATATGACTGGTGTGTCATAAATATGAAATCTATCAATCTGATTTGTGTGTTCCTAGATCTAAAATATATAAATCTGGTTGGATGTCACAGATCTGAAATCTATCAAACTAACTGATGTGCCACGTATTAATCTGTCTTGTTTGTCACAGACCTGAAAATCACCAATCCATAACTTCAGATTATGTTATTGAAAGCTGACGTTATATGTAAGATTTGATGTTTGAATCAGATAACTTCACCAGATTAGACCAGAAAAGACAAATCCATACTATAAAAAAAAAACTAGCCCATGTGATCTGACATTCAAATTTTCACTGCCAACATGACAATGACATGACACACAATGAGCTCAGCTCTGTGAGATCTTACGGCACTTTGCTGAAAACCTATATTCCCTTTCATTTTGCCGCTGCAATATGACTTCCAAAGTTTCTCGTTATTGTCTTCCCCGAAAACAACGGTGTCCATCCATGAACATAAGCGCGGGATCAAGATACTGAGCAGCACATGAGCTGCAGTGGTCAGCGACCCATAGCTGACTGCTAGCATCAGGGCCAGCGAACCAGAGCTGCCAAGACCCTTCTACACCTCCACGCAGTGATCCTGGATAACAGGCTGCAGCAGGGAAGACTGGCTAAGGAGAATGATCGAAGAGGGATTGCTAACCCGGTACTAAAAAAATGCTTGGTGAAGTCGGATGTGTTGGACCGAAAGGTGCAAATATCGCAGTCAAGCTGTAAACTACAACAACGCATTCCGTTCTCTGGACTACATTCTGCTACTTAAGCCCTTTCAGGGTTTGGTAGCGGGAGATTGAGAAAGAACTAAGCCAAGCCAAGCCAAACATTAGCACATCTCAACTAGGGAATGGCGTGAGCTAGTGGTTAAGTCATACGGCTCACAATCTGAAGGTGCTGGGTTCGCTCCCCATCAGAGCACTGGTCGTTACCCTGGGAAGCAAACCTTAGAAAATGCAGGAGGAAGCAGACCTGGCTAACAAGGTGATGGATCGACGTGATACCCGTAGTAGTGAGCAACACACAGATGAAGCCAAGCATAGCACACCCGCCTGGAAGACACTGGTCCACCTTCAATAGCACACTCGTGATGTGAGGAAAGCTATGACAACCTGCCCCTTAACATCAGTTTTAGGGCGTACAAAAGAGTAATCCTACTCATTGTGGGCATTATACAACAACAACAACATCAACAACAACAATACTACAAACAATCAAAGTGAAAATGTCTACCCATTTTGTAAAACCAGTACCCAAATCTTAGTTACGGATGAGAGATAATCTTGTCTAAAACATGCACTGTTCAACAGGAGGGCACAACTCACCTTCTCGAAAACTGGCAGAAGCAAGAGAATCTCGGAGTTTGCTGTTCGTGTGACCATGGTTCTTCTTTGCAAAATTGGGCAACGAAGATGTTCTGGTTAAGAAATTCAAATGTTTCTACAGCATGACACACACAACAAAAATAATGTGACAATTGAGTGTTGCTCTAGCCCTAGTAAACAGTGTTTGGTCTGTTTGTCTATTTAATGTTTACATCGGTCTTAGGTCAGAGTTGAGCTTGAACCAATATGCTGCCAAGAGTGTCTGTAAGTACATGTCAGCAAGTGCTCCCCTAACTGTGTGAAGTACGTCAGTTCTGTAATGTTGGATGACTTTGGCTTTAACTTAAAAAATAAAGCCAAATCAATTTCTGAAATCGCTAACACAATTAATGACATTGTGGTCTGGATATGTTTGACATCTCCATGTAGAACAGAAACTCTGCCACAATGACATTCTGTTCTAGATATGATAAGTCAATCAACTAGACTTGACAGACAAGACATCTACACCTCTTGGTAGAAGAGGGGAGACCAAGTCAATCAACTAGACTTGACAGACAAGACATCTGGAGACCAAGTCTAGCCAATCAACTAGACTTGACAGACAGTGTTTTACCTGTGAACTTTTGTGTACTTTGTGAACTCTAAATGAAGGTCTACACATACAAACGACTCATACATTCTCAGACCACAGTCTACCATTCACTTCTCTAAATGAAGGTCAGAGACTCAGTTTGTTTAAACAATCAACACTGCACAAAAAGACAACATGTTTGTGACAAGTGTACCTGGCAAACGGTGGCTCAGCTCTGTGAATGTTTCCGCTGGCTTCATAAGCCTCATTCTGGCATCTCCCACTGGTTCCAGGTCAATGTTGTTGAAGAGATCATGTGACATGAAGAAATACACGATTAGAGAGGTAACAAATACAAGAGAGATTTCACTAATGGCTTGGGCCCTTAATTAGATATAAATTGCCAAGTGAGCCCTTCTTTAGATGTCAATTTTCAGGTGAGCCCTTATTTAGATGTCAATTATCAGGTGAGCCCTTATTTAGATGTCAATTATCAGGTGAGCCCTTATTTAGATGTCAATTATCAGGTGAGCCCTTATTTAGATGTCAATTATCAGGTGAGCCAGCCTGAGCGATGATTCTTCATTTTTTTAGGTGTTCATCCTTAAAAGGATGTGTCGTAGTTTACAGCAGGGTGCGATATCTGCGTACTTCAGACTGACACACAATCACAACTGGCTTTTTCTGATTCCTGGGTGTGCCTTCCCACTGTGACCCATATCCCTTGGCCAGACATTACCCACTGTGACCCCTATCCCAGACTACACCCACTGTGACCCCTATCCCAGACATCACCCACTGTGACCCCTATCCCTTGGCCAGACTACACCTGCTATGACCCCTATCCCAGACTAAACCCACTGTGACCCCTATCCCAGACTACACCTGCTATGACCCCTATCCCAGACTACACCCACTGTGACCCCTATCCCAGAGATCACCCACTGTGACCCCTATCCCAGAGATCACCCACTGTGACCCCTATCCCAGATATCACCCACTGTGACCCCTATCCCAGATATCACCCACTGTGACCCCTATCCCAGATATCACCCACTGTGACCCCTATCCCAGACTACACCCACTGTGACCCCTATCCCAGACTACACCTGATGTGACCCCTATCCCAGAGATCACCCACTGTGACCCCTATCCCAGACTACACCCACTGTGACCCCTATCCCTTGGACAGACATCACCCACTATGGCCCCTATCCCTTGGGCAGACTACAGCCACTGTGACCCCTATCCCTTGGCCAGACTACACCCGCTGTGACCCCTATCCCAGACTACACCTGATGTGACCCCTATCCCAGACATCACCCACTGTGACCCCTATCCCAGACATCACCCACTGTGACCCCTATCCCAGACTACACCTGATGTGACCCCTATCTCATACATCACCCACTGTGACCCCTATCCCAGACATCACCCACTGTGACCCCTATCCCAGACATCACCCACTGTGACCCCTATCCCAGACATCACCCACTGTGACCCCTATCCCAGACTACACCCGCTGTGACCCCTATCCCAGACTACACTAGGACTAGTTCAGCCAGTTTCTAGGGTCGCCACGTGAAGGCAAATTGAATATTGGTTAGCTCTGGTTCTCTGACACTGATGCAAGCAGCCATAAGTCACTGGCTACTGCCAGCTCACGCACTGCTGCATCTTGGCTACGGGGAATAACATTCAACCAAATTAACGGATCAGTTACCATGGAAATGATTAATGATGTCTGTCAGCAGGCTGTATTCACATATGTAGGGTTTATTTTGTTCTAATCATTACGTAATTTAGCTAACTTAGCCAACAAAACCCAGACAAAAATGAAGCAAGCAAATTCTTGTGCAAGTGTAACAGTTCCCGCCGGAGCAAGGGGAGTTTAGGATGCCTGAACATGTTAAAGCTTAAAGCTACATGAATGCATGTCAAGGTCACTCACTATCTCAGCAAAGGAGAACAGAGTTGGGTTAAGGAATGTGGACAGGTAGAAACTGACCACTGGCCTTCCGATTTTGGTAGGGGGAGATTGATTGACAGACGAAATTGGCAACGGGGCTTGCTGCGAGAGAATGAGTGACAGGTGTGCAAAGTGTTTCGGTCCAATTGGAATTGAAGATGACCATACCTGAGATCGATTGGTCAAGCTCTGGCCTTGCTTGAGGATATATAACTCGAGACAAAGTTTAGCTCGAGAGGCTGGAAGAGAGAGGAGGAGAGATGGAGAGAGAGAGACTGAATGTGGATAGTATGTTTAACTCACCGACTTAGATAGAGGAGCGATTGATTGACGGTTGGACGAATGTTTAGTGATAGAACAGGATCGCTCAAATAGGTGTGTGAGTTTTGCATTAATAGATAATGTGAAAGTGTGTTTGTAAGCAAGGACACATTGTGAACGAGTATGTCGAGATCGCCCGCCTGAGGGGATTTCAGTGAGGAAGAGTATTTGATTAAGGTGTGTTGAAGACGCAGTTAAGGCGATGTGTGTGTGATGTAATTGCAAGGCAATAGAACTGGGTTTTTAGATAGTTGGGAATTCCATCAATAGCTAATGCTTACACTTCCCGTTTTAGTAGAATGTTTAGTTAAGATATGTATTATATTGTGTTTGTAATTTCTCTACTCATTCTATGATATGAGTATGATTTAATAAATATGCCACCTGATGTGTGATATGTCATTTACTGAGTATGGTCATGATGATGTGGATGAGTGTGAGAATGTTCTAAGTTAGATCACGGCCAGGGCAAAGAATTAGAGGATCTGCTACACGTTATTATTATTTTGGTGCCGTGACCAGGATAGTCGTGGTAGATTTATAAATATAGTGCGTGTGCAGCTATAGATCTTGATTCGCATGTTTAACACAAGTGTCGCAGTTATATATAACTTGTGTGTGTAGTTAGGAATAGAGGAGTAGCTAGTGGTTAGAGTGTTAGTTACCATAGACAGTTTTTCCAATCATCTGACTGGTAAGTGTGACATTTTTCTTCCACCCATTGTTGTATTATTGACAAGACTTTGTGCGTACTTGACAGTCTTATAAATTTTTTGGGTGGGCCAGACGGGTTTATTCAATATGTCGAGGTTGGACAATGTTAAACAATGTTATCATTGTCTAGCTTTTGGACATTTGTCTATAGGATGCCCAAATATATTTCGGAATACGAACGTTGTCTGGAGAAGAGGACTGTTTGTCAAAAACAAGCCTTTCATGGCACGAGTTACAGTCAGCGATAAGTGGGAGGACAAAAGTCAACTACAAAACCAGCTAAGAGAACTAACAGGCAGAGTTATTCGGCTGGAAAGACAGGAAAAAGATCTCCAATGGAAGCTGCGACAGCTGTTGCAACAGTTTGAAAACGGAGCTTTCAAACCAGCTAGGAAGGAGAGAAGAAATCAAGAAATCACAGAAGTAAACACGGCCCAGTATTTTGGAAGGGGACAGAGTGGTAGGAAAGTGAGTAGGAAGCCCGTACTACTTCCACATTCCGATCCGTGGAGGGACAGAGGTGGAAATCTCAGGACGGACGTGTGTGGACGACTGGAAAGAGGTTGCGAAAAGGGTTGGAGTTTGACCCAGGTGCAGAGGCCAAGTCAAGTGAGAGGAGGAGGAATGGTTGGGCAGAAGTTTGAATCGGGCAGATTCTTAGCCCACAAGAGGCCTTTTGCACGGTTACAGATGGAGAGGCAGGACAGGAGCTATCAAAGAGACTTTGAGCACGAGGCGGATGGACAGAAAGAAAGAGATACAGGTTTTGTGTATCCAGAAAAGTTAGGTACGGAGGGCAGGTTACGCAATGCAAACGAGACAAACGTTCGCTCAGAGGTCCAGATAAAATGTTACCGCATCGGACAGTGTAGGCCGAGAATTCAGGAAGAGGGTATTACGTCGATTAACATGGTCGGGCGTGCTGAAAGGAGCCAAGTTTACCAGGAACTTGTGGTCAAGCCTGGTAGAACATTAGTTAAAGTCGACGAAGAATCGAACAAGGAAATAGTCGGAGATTCGTCAGATAAAGAGGAAAGGAGAGGAGGAGGAATGGTGGCAGGGCCTAGCCATGCGGGAGAAGTTGTTGAACAGACCGAAAGAAGAGACAACCCTTCGGCCACCGAGGAAGGCAGTGGGAATGAAACACAGTTGGAATGTGAAACGGACGCACCGGGTAAGAATACTCGTGCAGCCAACAAAGGAGGAACAGAGTTTCTAAGGAAAACGAAGAAAAGGGAAAGACAGGTTAACCACAGCCAGGACAGCGAACCAGTCATCGAAGCAAAGATGAAAAGATCTCAGTTCGAGATAAGCCAACAGTCAAACGAACAGTGTGAAAAGTCTTTCCCACAAATAGTGAATACAGATGGACGGAAGGCTGAAGTAGCGGACGATGTAAGTGTACGTAACACTACCAGAGAACCGGTAGGTACGAACCAAACAACCGTGAAACAAACAGACCAGACGATGGGCGTTTTACAGGAGGAAATCGCGCAGCAATCAGAGACAGCTGATGGGGCAGCGCATAGTCTGGTTAAAATAAGCAGTAGTGATAAGGAACGGTTGATGCAATGTTTACTGACGCTAGCCAAAAACATGGAAATCAGAAATGGAATTAGGTAAAGTCGTGTGGAGTACTTACATACATGGGCTATCATGTGAAACTCCAGTTGATGTATGCATTTGCATACAAATTGTTCATCTACCGTTATCCTTGGGAAACGGAGATTTGGATAATTAGGGGGTAGGGTATAGAGAAGGAGGAATGACCAGATGTTAAAAAATTCCTTTGAATTCGTTGTCTCAAGTAAACGCCAGACAATGAGCGTACCACGGACGGTCAGTCTGAAGCTAGACTGACCGAGATCAAAGGGACATTTCCGACCAGAGAAACGGACAGAACGGACAAGAGACGCAGGATAGCTGGATGCGCCAGGTAATGATTACGCGACGCAGGGTAACACGTGGACGTGATGTTTCGGTCAATGTCTGACCAGGTAGCTTTGATGCGGGGAATTTGGGGAAACAACGGTGAAATAGTTAGATCACAACACTCGGTTTTGATTCCTCGGGACAAAGACTGCACCTGGACTAGTAGGGTTACAGCATGACGTAATTCGACAGGTGGACGATTCGGTTTTTGACTTTTGACTCAGACATAGTTTAGTATCTGATTAAGTTAGAACTTAGTCATAGTTTAGTGACATAGTTTAGTATCTGATTTAGTGACATAGTTTAGTATCTGATTAAGTTACAACTTAGTCATAGTTTAGTGACATAGTCTAGTAGAACTTAGTCATAGTTTAGTATCTTTTGAAGGGGGCATTAACAGGTGCTCATCTGTGGGGCACGAGCAGGAGTGAAGGTTGATGGCATTTGATCATGTTTTTGTGTGCAAATATTTTGACATTTGCATTTGGTGTTTGGGTTTTGACTAATGGTATTACTTGCATTTTTAGTGGGTTGTATGGTCGATATAGTATGCATTGAATTTTTCTTTATTTTGTTGTTGTTTTTTTTGTTGTTGTTGTTGAATCATCATGTTTACAGGTATTTGATACAGGTTATTTAGGTGATCTACAGAGCAGTATATCTCATCCAGACTGTAGGCCTCCGCAAGCACAAGTCACCACGAGTTCCAGAATCACATGTATGTGGAGTCTTTGCAGAGAAGACTACATTGATCAGAAGTTTTAAAATTGACTATGACATATGTTGTCAAATATCGTTTTTGTGGGAAACATAAAGAATTTTGCTGTTTTCTTTGAGAGGGGATAGCTGTCAAGAGAGACAATGATAACTAGCCTGAGGATAACCCACGTAAGTTCGTGGCCTCACAGGAGTTAGTATGAAGTGAATCGTCGGCCAGGCGTGTAATGAGACCGCCTGAGAAAATTGACCTGAACTGGTCGTGTGTAACAATGAAGGTTCGTGTCCTTAGAGGAAGGCACGGGAACAGGTCGAGGTATATTGACCTCAATGAGTAAGGAGAATTCCTTAAGGTGTTTCTGTTTTGATGAGTTAAAGGTCCCGCAGGGACAGACTTAGGTGAATTTGACTGTAAAACGATGTAAAAGTGTTGGTTTGTGTTGTAAAAACGCCCAGCCACAGTGTTGTTCTTCTGCTTGTATTGATTGTGTATGTATTACAAAAAGTTTATATGTATCAAATGACATGTCTTTTTATGCATGTACGATGTGAGTGAAGTTGTAAACAGGAGTAGTGTTTACATTTTGGATAGTAGAGACGAAAATGGTGGTCATTTGCCAGATGAAAAAAATGACCATCCATGTTTCGGTCTGTAGTTTAGGGAGGTAATGTAACAGTTCCCGCCGGAGCAAGGGGAGTTTAGGATGCCTGAACATGTTAAAGCTTAAAGCTACATGAATGCATGTCAAGGTCACTCACTATCTCAGCAAAGGAGAACAGAGTTGGGTTAAGGAATGTGGACAGGTAGAAACTGACCACTGGCCTTCCGATTTTGGTAGGGGGAGATTGATTGACAGACGAAATTGGCAACGGGGCTTGCTGCGAGAGAATGAGTGACAGGTGTGCAAAGTGTTTCGGTCCAATTGGAATTGAAGATGACCATACCTGAGATCGATTGGTCAAGCTCTGGCCTTGCTTGAGGATATATAACTCGAGACAAAGTTTAGCTCGAGAGGCTGGAAGAGAGAGGAGGAGAGATGGAGAGAGAGAGACTGAATGTGGATAGTATGTTTAACTCACCGACTTAGATAGAGGAGCGATTGATTGACGGTTGGACGAATGTTTAGTGATAGAACAGGATCGCTCAAATAGGTGTGTGAGTTTTGCATTAATAGATAATGTGAAAGTGTGTTTGTAAGCAAGGACACATTGTGAACGAGTATGTCGAGATCGCCCGCCTGAGGGGATTTCAGTGAGGAAGAGTATTTGATTAAGGTGTGTTGAAGACGCAGTTAAGGCGATGTGTGTGTGATGTAATTGCAAGGCAATAGAACTGGGTTTTTAGATAGTTGGGAATTCCATCAATAGCTAATGCTTACACTTCCCGTTTTAGTAGAATGTTTAGTTAAGATATGTATTATATTGTGTTTGTAATTTCTCTACTCATTCTATGATATGAGTATGATTTAATAAATATGCCACCTGATGTGTGATATGTCATTTACTGAGTATGGTCATGATGATGTGGATGAGTGTGAGAATGTTCTAAGTTAGATCACGGCCAGGGCAAAGAATTAGAGGATCTGCTACACAAGCTGGCGACATGACAGCCCAGAGATATGAGGTCCTATAAACATTACAACCAAGAGACATGACAGCACAGAGATATGAGGTCCTAGAGACATTACAACCAAGAGACATGACAGCACAGAGATATGAGGTCCTAGAAACATTACAACCAAGAGACATGACAGCACAGAGATATGAGGTCCTATAAACATTACAACCAAGAGACATGACAGCCCAGAGATATGAATGAGGTCCTAGAAACATTACAACCAAGAGACATGACAGCACAGAGATATGAGGTCCTATAAACATTACAACCAAGAGACATGACAGCCCAGAGATATGAGGTCCTATAAACATTACAGCCAAGAGACATGACAGAACAGAGATACCAGATGCTATAGACATTACAACCAAGAGACATGACAGCAAAGAGATGCTGTAGGGATTACAACCAAGAGGCATGACAGCACAAAGATACGAGGTTCTATAGACATTACAACCAAGAGACATGACAGCACACAGATACGAGGTCCTATAGACATTACAACCAAGAGACATGACAGCACACAGATACGAGGTCCTATAGACATTACAACCAAGAGACATGACAGAACAGAGATACGAGATGCTATAGACATTACAACCAAGAGACATGACAGCACAGAGATATTGTAGTTATTGTCAGGTGATAACCTGAGACCAAAGTTCTCAAACTCTGACTATGATCAAACCAGTTATGGAGCAATCTATTATGTACAGGGATTGGGGCATACAATAGCAGCAGTTCACAAGCAGACAAATATCACGACCACCTTAAGCTCCTAAATTCACCTGAAACGAAATTTAGATCCTCTGGAAAATATACTTCCTCCTGACCTGACCTTTGGTGCTGCAGCTGATGAAGACAATCTAGAGAAAACAAACAAAATAACGTAAGACTACAATATATTTTTACGAGCTGTCATTGATGTCAGGAAGTAACAGTAGTCCGGAGTGGTCCGCCACGATCTTTGCGTATGACAAGGACAAGGCTAAGTATGAAATGAAATTTCTTCTAACAGCCATCAATGTCACCAGGAGAGATAGAATGAGAAATGATGACATTAGAACAGCTGATATTTTCTAAATAGGATAAATAAAGTGTTGTTTAATACTACAATCGTATTCCTGCATCGGAACATATCTCACATTACACAACGTTAGGATCTTATTGCAGGGAAAGAAGTAAACATAAACACACGAACATACGACTACTCTAAGGCAGATGTTAAGAGGATGAAAGAGGCAGCGAACCACGTAATCTGGAAAGATATTGTAGGAGGAACAGCTGTTGAACAAGAGTGGAAGAGATTTAAAACAGTTCTAGAAACGCTAAAAGAGGAATGTGTTCTATGTAGGGAGGTAAACCCCATGCGTAAAAAGTGGATAACTCGATTTGTAGTGAAATGTAGAAGAGCGAAAAATAAAGCAAGGAAAAAATATATAGAGGCAGGTAAATAAAAAGAAACATATTTAAAATATTTGGAAAAGCAGAACATAACTCTTAAAAAATACTTCTAAACAAAACTTGCTCAGAGGATCAAGACTGATAGTAAAAGCTTCTTTTCTTATGTTAGAAATAAACAAAGAACAAAAGACAAAGTAGGCCCTCTCATAGACAGTACAGGGAAAATAAGTAAAAATAGAGAGGCAGCTAATCTACTCAATCAGTATTTTTGCTCAGCCTACACAAAAGACCCCAGAGCCTATAGATATCTTTCAGAGAGACATGGCTATATTATGTTCTCAATCACTTGCAAAAGGGATTGTTCCACGAGATTGGAAAGATGCAGGAGTGATCCCTTTATTCAAAAAGGACAAAAAAATCAGATCCAGCAAATTAAAGACCGGTGAGTTTAACAAGCATAGTCTGTAAATTGTTAGAATCAATAATCAAAGAAAACATTGTAATGCATTTAGACAAGTTTAATCTAATCATAAATAGTCAGCATGGGTTTACTAGAGGGAGATCGTGCTTAACAAATCTATTAGAATTCATGGAGGAGGTTAATAAAATGATAGATAAAGGGGAGCCAGTGGACGTTATTTATCTAGATTTTTCAAAGGTCTTTGATAGAGTACCTCATCAAAGATTATTTCGAAAGTTAAAATCACATGGAATAGGTGGGGAAGTTGCCAAATGGATTGAAAATTGGTTAACGGGAAGAATGCAGAGCGTGGGCATAAATGAGGAGTACTCTGAGTGGTAAGAAGTAAAAAGTGGAGTGCCACAGGGCTCGGTTTTGGGACCAATTTTGTTCATGATATATATAAATGATTTGGACATTGATATGGAATCCATGATTGCAAAATTTGCTGATGACACAAAACTATGCAGTAGTGTCTCATCTAAAGCAGAAGTGGATATATTGAGGTCAGATTTAGATAAAATTCAAGAATGGTCTGTAAGCTGGCGAATGGAGTTTAATGTAGATAAATGTACAGTCATCCACATGGGTAGATTCAATGTGGAACATAATTACAGAATGGGAGAGAACAATATTAGAATGATAGAAAAGAAAAGGAAAGGGACCTAGTGATTATAATAGATCATACAGGTAAGGTGAGCGAGCAAGTCCATGTAGCAGTGAAAAAGGCAAATGCAATGTTAGGTATGATAAAAAGAAACATTAAACATAAGAGCAAGGAAGTGATAGTAAAACTGTATAAAGCTTTAGTTAGACCTAGATTGGAGTACTGTGTACAGGTGTGGAGTCCTTATCATAGAGGGGATATAAACATGCTAGAAAGAATACAAAAAAGAGCGACAAAGCTGATAGTTGGATTCCAGAATTACAGTTATGAGGAAAGACTCAGAAAAACCGGCCTACAGTGTCTCGAAGAGAGAAGAATTCGTGGTGACTTAATACAGGTTTATAAGATGATCAGAGGAACGGTTAAATTAGACTATAACAAGTTCTTCAAAATACAACCACCCATAAGAACAAGAGGGCAAAGCTACAAATTAACTAAAGAGAGGTCCAGATTAGATTTTAGGAAATATATTTTTAATCAGAGAGTGGTGAATGCTTGGAATGCATTGCCACAGGAGGTAGTGGAGGCAGAGACAATTAATGCATTTAAGAATACATTGGATGCGCATAGCTTTTAGAACAAGGTGATGTAAATGAAACTGGTTGTATACAGACTCTGCAGAGTCTTCTAAACCAGTATAAAGACGTTAAGTTAAGTTAAGTTAACAGAGACATAGAAGTATGTCCCAGTCAAGCAACATATGACAATAGTTATGCACTCAGCTTTCCATAACTCATAAAAAAATAGGGCATCAACCACCCCCCTCCCAATGCAAAAGAAGCTTGTCTGAATAAACTGACCCCTGGAAGCTGTGCTAAGACTAGTTGCTGCTCAATGGTGAACATCACCTCCCACGCACAAACTTCTTACATCCAACAATCACTAGGCTAATAACACAACACCCTCCACGTACACATTTCCCACACACACACATTCATACATCCACCCCAAGGCGTCTAGGTTCCCACCCCCCCCAACCCATCCATACCACTAGGTTCCCCTCCTCCCATCCATCCCAAGACTGCTAGGTCCACCCCCTCCCCCAACCCATCCATCCCAAAGCTGCTAGGCCTCCCCCCCCCCCATCTATCACAAGGCTGCTAGGTTCCCCCCGACCCCATCCATTCCAAAGCTGCTAGGTTCCCCCCCCCCCCCATCCATTCCAAAGCTGCTAGGTTCCCCCCCCCATCCATTCCAAAGCTGCTAGGTTCCCCCCGACCCCATCCATTCCAAAGCTGCTAGGTTTCCCCCCCCCCCCATCCATTCCAAAGCTGCTAGGTCCCTCCCCCCCCCATCCATTCCAAAGCTGCTAGGTCCCCCCCCCATCCATTCCAAAGCTGCTAGGTTTCCCCCCCCATCCATTCCAAAGCTGCTAGGTCCCCCCCCCCATCCATTCCAAAGCTGCTAGGTTTCCCCCCCCATCCATTCCAAAGCTGCTAGGTCCCCCCCCCCCCCATCCATTCCAAAGCTGCTAGGTTCTCCCCCCATCACAAGGCTGCTAGGTTCCCCCCCCCCATCCATCCCAATGCTGTTAGGTTTCCCCCTCCCCCCAACCCAACCATCCCAATGCTGTTAGGTTTCCCCCTCCCCCCAACCCAACCATCCCAATGCTGTTAGGTTTCCCCCTTCCCCCAACCCAACCATCCCAATGCTGTTAGGTTCCCCCCCCCCCCCCCCCCATCTCAATGCTGCTAAGTCCCACCACACTCATCCATCTCCATCTCAAGGCTGCTAGGCTCCCCTCCATCCACCCTAAAGTTGTTAAGCTCCAGTCTAAACAAACTGATCCCCCTGGTAGCTGTCACATACGTGAAGAAGAGTTGCTGCTCCACAGTGCACCTCCACAAATATTTGGCAGCAGGAGCTGTCTGACACTTGAAGCCGACTGCCTGATGTTTCTGAGGACAGGTAGAGAACATCAGACGCCAAACATGAATGAAATGTCCATCATACAGATATGGACATAAGTTGTGGTTCTCATCAAAATGGTCTCAGAATCACAATCACACAAGATATGAACCTTAACATAACTCAAAGCTTCCAACTTGTTATATTGAACTCATTCAACTGTATCTTGTTTTTGATATTACTTTCAGGACCTATGCTGGAAATGTGTATGTTATATAAATGTGCTTAATTGTGAACATCTTCTGGTACATCCTAGTAGTTTCTACAGCAGATTCTATGTTCAATACACCGGAAACTGGGACGCTAGTCCAGTCAGGCACAACATACTGACCAGGACGTCGCGTCAGGGTCTGGCACAATACACTGACCAAGACCACAATCTCTCTTCCATGTAGTGTTCCCTGGAAACAGGCTGTTTTCAAGGCAACCTGGCTGACAAGATATGGATTGATGTGATCCTCGTAGTAGTGAGTGCTACGCAGATGAAGCCAAGCATAGCACAACCGCCTGGAGGATCGCGGTCCACCTTCATTAGCATGCTCAGGATGTGAGGAAAGCTACTACAACCCGCCACTTAACGCTTATTTCAGGGCACACAAAAGAGTCAACTTACTCATTGTGGGCATTAAACAACAACATGTTCTATACACTGGAAGGATATTTATAAATTCATTGTTTCTTCTATGTTCTATTGGTCTTTCCACAAATCTATCATCAATAATATTTCCGATTACAAACATTTTAAATAAATATATTCATTTTGTAAATAAAAAACAATTTTTTAAAAGTTTTCCTTTACAAAAAAAATAGGAGTGGGAATATGGCTGCAGATAAAACATGAAGACAAACTTAGCAACATCATCTTGCATGATTCTACTTCAACTTAATGTTATTTGTCAGAACAAACTATCCAATGCCCCAATTGGAAAGCTGCACCCAGACATTAGGAACTAGTACCTAATGATCCACAGAGTGGATGTCCAGACTAGAATAACTGCCCCATTTCATGCACAGCACAGTATGAACTTCATATGGTTACATATTAATGGCTACATGTTAGACAGCTGGTCCACAATGTTATGTTTGATCATCTGCTAATGATTAGATCTCACTCTACATTAATAACAATACACACAATGATTGCATGAGGTTAATGTGGTCTTCATACAGACACCTTCTCATCTAATATCCTAGTGTGTGGTCTTCATACAGACACCTTCTCATCTAATATCCTAGTGTGTGGTCTTCTTCGTGTATGTGTGTTGTAGATTGCTTCATGTATGTGTGCACGTTTCAGACTTAGTGTCTGACTGACAGCTCTGACTAAAATTTTGTGTCTGACAGACAGCCCTGACTGAGTCTTAGTGTCTGACTGACAGCTCTGACTAAAACTGTGTGTCTGACTGACAGCTCTGACTAAAACTGTGTGTCTGACTGACAGCTCTGACTAAAACTTTGTGTCTGACAGACAGCTCTGACTGAGACTTAGTGTCTGACAGACAGTTCTGACTGAGACTTAGTGTCTGACTGACAGCTCTGACTGAGACTTAGTGTCTGACTGACAGCTCTGACTGAGACTTAGTGTCTGATTGACAGCTCTGACAGAGACAGTGTCTGATTGACAGCTCTGACTGAGACTTAGTGTCTGACTGACAACTCTGACTGAAACTTAAATGTCTGACTGACAGCTCTGACAATCAAAGGCATGACCCCCCAACAGTGACAGGTGTCAATGATATGATCTCCCTTTTTTTTCACTTCTTGTATTAGGCATGTTAAATATGTCCACAACTTTCTCTCTATATTTTTGTTCCAGACAACTGGAACCTAGTGAGTCTCGTCTCCCCCTCTTTTCACATATCCTTGCCAATGCCATTTCCACTTATCAAAGTAGTCCAGTTCTGCTAAGTATTTTTGAGAATCATGCCCAGATCTGTCTACAAGGTGTCCTAAATTTCTTCAATGGTCTGAAATTATAATTCTTTGAAGCTGCATCTCTATTTGGGAAATATAAAAAAGTTGGCTGGGGTTCAGGTCTAGTGAGAGGGCAATTGAGGAAGAACACTTGTCATTTGTACCAAAACTTCCTAAATGAGCAGTCATGAGTGGGCTGGTGCGTTGTCATGGTAGAAGAACTAGAAGTTGTTTATCTGCAACTCAGGCATTTTCTCAGGATGCATCTGTTAGAATGTCCTGTCAAGATCTTATATTCCATTCTTCTGCTTTTGGAGGAACTGTCAGACGAACCATTTCACAAAACAAGATAAGATGAGCATCGTCACATCATGAAACTGATCGTCCCAAATGCAAGTTGTCACATGCTGAAGCTGACCATCCCTTAAAGCATTTGTAACCAGACTTATGGCTCATGCACTGATCCTCATAAACGTGTTTTAACATTTTATCAGTCTCTGTGAACATCTTCCCAAGCTTCAAGCACGACTCGGATGTTCATTCATTGCTCATGAGATTCAGACCCCTTGAAAAACGGAAAACACTAATCTACACGCATGTAAACAATGCAGGAAAAGGTAGGTTACTTAAGAAATGTAAAGGTAGGTTACTTAAGAAATGTATCGCTGTTAGTGCCACTAACCAAATGTTGCTAAGGCCTTGCATTCGCGTGCAATTTTAAAAGTTTCTGAAATTTATGAACAGATGTCATATGTCAACATCACAGGTGACAACCTTGCAAGAAACTTTACTGAAGCACATCACTTGTTTTTGCAATTATTGTTTATGTAGTAATGGCTTTATACCAGGTTGTTAACCAACTCATTTTATACCAGGTGGCCAACCAACCCACTTTATTATACCAGGTTGCCAACCCACCCACTTTATATCAGGTTGCCAACCCACCACTTTATACCAGGTTGCCAACCAACCCACTTTATTATACCAGGCTGCCAACCCAATCACTTTATTATACAAGGTTGCCAACCCACCCACTTTATACCAGGTTGCCAACCAACCCACTTTATTATACCAGGTTGCCAACCCACCCACTTTATATCAGGTTGCCAACCCACCAACTTTATACCAGGTTGCCAACCAACCCACTTTATTATACCAGGCTGCCAACCCACCCACTTTATACCAGGTTGCCAACCCATCCACTTTATACCAGGATGCTAGACCCACCCACAACACTCCTTAGTCCTATTAAACAAAATGTAAGCGTTGTGTAACAAGTTCTCCTTATGGTGACTCACACATACATACAGTGAACACAACACATATCTAGCCACGGACATGCACAACCATACCAAGTCATCCGCTATAACACGTATGCTAAGGTCAAGTGATCATATATGTCTCGATAAATATGGTGACCAATACACACACATTCTCAAACAGTGAAAACATAAATCTAGCCAATGCCATGCACAGCCCTCTTTAGTCATCTATTAAAACATGTAAAAGTTCTATACTTGCTCCAAATATATACTGTGATCCACATATACAGTTGAAAAAATGCCTGCCCCATGCACATCCCTCTTCAGTCATCTGTTACAACATGCATGGTAAAGGGCAGTGGTCGTAGACTGCACCAACCATTGTGACCCACATACACAATCAATACAACATATATATCCAGACCCATGCATGTAACAGAAAGCTTCACTGAGGCTCAAGCTTCACTGAGGCTCAAGCTTCACTGAGGCTCAACTTCCAATTATGAAAATGAACTCTGAACTACAAAGTTTACTACTAGAAACACAAAGAAGAAAATTAGTTGAATTCACCATAATCCACTAGAGAAGAGAAAGCATAGGAGGAGTATAAAACACAGAAAATATACTGAGTGTTGTTAGCATGTTTCATTGAGCATGCTCTGACATTCAGCAAATGGTGTGTGCTACGTGTTCATACTGGTTGTGGGAGATGGCACCATAATACTATAGATAGTAGCAGAACTGCATGCTTTCAACGATGAACACTGATGGAGGGCAGAGCAGAGAAAGGTTAGGTCAGGGCAGGACAGAGAAGGGTTAGGACATGGCAGGGCAGAGAAGGGTTAGGTCAGGGCAGGACAGAGAAGGGTTAGGACATGGCAGGGCAGAGAAGGGTTAGGTCAGGGCAGGGCAGAGAAGGGTTAGGATATGACAGGGGAGAGAAGGGTTATATGGCAGGGCAGAGAAGGGTTAGGTCAGGGCAGTGCAGAAAAGGGTTAGGTCAGGGCAGGGCAGAGAAGGGTTAGGACATGGCAGGGCAGAGAAGGGTTAGGATATGACAGGGGAGAGAAGGGTTAGGTCAGGGCAGGGCAGAGAAGGGTTAGGTCAGGGCAGGGCAGAGAAGGGTTAGGTCAGGGCAGGGCAGAGAAGGGTTAGGATATGACAGGGGAGAGAAGGGTTATGATATGGCAGGGCAGAGAAGGATTAGGTCAGGGCAGGGCAGAGAAGGGTTAGGTCAGGGCAGGGCAGAGAAGGGTTAGGTCAGGGCAGGGCAGAGAAGGGTTAGGATATGGCAGGGGAGAGAAGGATTATGATATGACAGGGCAGAGAAGGGTTAGGATATGGCAGGGGAGAGAAGGGTTAGGTCAGGGCAGGGCAGAGAAGGGTTAGGACATGGCAGGGCAGAGAAGGGTTAGGTCAGGGCAGGGCAGAGAAGGGTTAGGTCAGGGCAGGGCAGAGAAGGGTTAGGACATGGCAGGGCAGAGAATGGTTAGGATATGGCAGGGCAGAGAAGGGTTAGGATATGGCAGGGCAGGGAAAGTTAGGTCAGGGCAGGGCAGAGAAGGGTTAGGTCAGGGCAGGGCAGAGAAGGGTTAGGTCAGGGCAGGGCAGAGTTAGGGAAGTTAAGGCAGGGTTATAAAAGTTAAGGCAGGGTTATAAAAGTTAAGGCAGGGTTATAAAAGTTAAGGCAGGGTTAGAGCAGGGCATGGTTAGGGAAGTTAGGACAGGGCAGGGTTAGGGATGAGTTAGGGCAGGGTTGGGGATGAGTTAGGGCAGGGTTAGGGATGAGTTAGGTCAGGGTTAGGGATGAGTTAGGGCAGGGTTAGGGATGAGTTAGGGCAGGGTTGGGGATGAGTTAGGGCAGGGTTAGGGATGAGTTAGGGCAGGGTTGGGGATGAATTAGGGCAGGGTTAGGGATGTAAGGATGAGTTAGGGATGAGTTAGGTCAGGGTTAGGGATGAGTTAGGGCAGGGTTGGGGATGAGTTAGGGCAGGGTTGGGGGTGAGTTAGGGCAGGGTTAGGGATGAGTTAGGGCAGGGTTGGGGATGAGTTAGGGCAGGGTTGGGGGTGAGTTAGGGCAGGGTTAGGGATGAGTTAGGGCAGGGTTGGGGATGAGTTAGGGCAGGGTTAGGGATGAGTTAGGGCAAGGTTGGGGATGAGTTAGGGCAGGGTTGGGGATGAGTTAGGGCAGGGTTGGGGATGAGTTAGGGCAGGGTTAGGGATGAGTTAGGGCAGGGTTGGGGATAAGTTAGGGCAGGGTTAGGGATGAGTTAGGGCAGGGTTGGGGATGAGTTAGGGCATGGTTGGGGATGAGTTAGGGTTGGGTAGGGTTAGGGAAGAGCTGGGTTAGGGAAGTGTTAAGGGTTCTTGTTGGGTGGAGAGCTGATACAAACATGTGTAGAGGACAATAGAGATATAAGAACAGGATAGAAACAACGTTACAAGAATGAATGACTGAATTAAACCGGTGAGAATGTCAGAGAGAGAAAGAGAGAGAGAGAGACAGAGAGCGAGAGAGTGAGAGCAAGAGAGAGAGTGAGAGAGTGAGAGAGAGAGTGAGAGAGAGAGTGAGAGAGTGAGAGAGAGAGAGAGAGAGAGAGAGTGAGAGGACAAAAAGTAGAAAACCATTGGTAGCTGATCTCCTAACTGTCACTGTGTTAGAGTCTGATGGAGGAGGGGCACAGGACATCAACTTGTCTGGAATGTTTTAAGAGTTGATTTTGTTTGGCATGAGGACGGTTACCCCATCCTACAAATACTATAGGTCATTTAAGCATATATGGACAGGTCAACTACAAGTAAAAATTTACATCTCAATCATTAAAGACTGAGGAAGGTCCTCTGTCAAGAGGAATGACACCCTGCAAATAAAGTCAAGGAATCTGTACTGCTGAGAGGACAAGCAGACACTGAGAGGACAAGCAGACACTGAGAGGACAAGCAGACACTGAGAGGACAAGCAGACACTGAGAGGACAAGCAGACACTGAGAGGACAAGCAGACACTGAGAGGACAAGCAGACACTGAGAGGACAAGCAGACACTAAGAGGACAAGCAGACACTAAGAGGACAAGCAGACACTAAGAGGACAAGCAGACACAGAGGACAAGCAGACACAGAGGACAAGCAGACACTGAGAGGACAAGCAGACACTGAGAGGACAAGCAGACACTGAGAGGACAAGCAGACACTGAGAGGACAAGCAGACACTGAGAGGACAAGCAGACACTGAGAGGACAAGCAGACACCGAGAGGACAAGCAGACACTAAGAGGACAAGCAGACACTAAGAGGACAAGCAGACACAGAGGACAAGCAGACACAGAGGACAAGCAGACACAGAGGACAAGCAGACACTGAGAGGACAAGCAGACACTGAGAGGACAAGCAGACACTGAGAGGACAAGCAGACACTAAGAGGACAAGCAGACACTAAGAGGACAAGCAGACACTAAGAGGACAAGCAGACACTAAGAGGACAAGCAGACACTGAGAGGACAAGCAGACACTGAGAGGACAAGCAGACACTGAGAGGACAAGCAGACACTGAGAGGACAAGCAGACACTGAGAGGACAAGCAGACACTGAGAGGACAAGCAGACACTGAGAGGACAAGCAGACACTAAGAGGACAAGCAGACACTAAGAGGACAAGCAGACACTAAGAGGACAAGCAGACACAGAGGACAAGCAGACACAGAGGACAAGCAGACACAGAGGACAAGCAGACACTGAGAGGACAAGCAGACACTGAGAGGACAAGCAGACACTGAGAGGACAAGCAGACACTGAGAGGACAAGCAGACACTGAGAGGACAAGCAGACACTGAGAGGACAAGCAGACACTAAGAGGACAAGCAGACACTAAGAGGACAAGCAGACACAGAGGACAAGCAGACACAGAGGACAAGCAGACACTGAGAGGACAAGCAGACACAGAGGACAAGCGAAGCAGACATGAAGGCACACCAATTGAGCCCCAGAACTGATTTGGTTATATCAGGAAACTAACATTTGCTCTATCGGAGCTGGTAGATTTTGATTGACTCAACTCCTAACAGAGGAAGACACATTAGACTGGTCTCCTAACAGAGGAAGACACATTAGACTGATCTAACAGAGGAAGACACATTAGACTGATCTCCTAACAGAGGAAGACACATTAGACTGGTCTCCTAACAGAGGAAGACACATTAGACTGGTCTCCTAACAGAGGAAGACACATTAGACTGATCTAACAGAGGAAGACACATTATACTGATCTCCTAACAGAGGAAGACACATTAGACTGATCTCCTAACAGAGGAAGACACATTAGACTGATCTAACAGAGGAAGACACATTAGACTGATCTCCTAACAGAGGAGGACACATTAGACTGATCTCCCAACAGAGGAAGACACATTAGACTGATCTACTAACAGAGGAAGACACATTAGACTGATCTCCTAACAGAGGAAGACACATTAGACTGATCTCCTAACAGAGGAAGACACATGTTACTGATCTCCTAACAGAGGAAGACACACAACACTCATCTCCTAACAGAGGAGGACAAATGACACTGATTGAGTGATCTTCTAACAGAGGAGGACAAATGACACTGATCTCCTAACAGAGGAAAACCCATGATACTGATTGTCTAACAGAGGAAGACACATGATACTAATTGACTGATCTTCTAACAGAGGAGGACACATGACACTGATCTCCTAACAGAGAAAGACACATGACACTGATTGTCTAACAGAGGAAGACACATTAGACTGATCTCCTAACAGAGGAAGACACATGACACTGATTGTTTAACAGAGGAAGACACATGATACTGATTGAGTGATCTCATAACAGAGGAAGACGCATGACACTGATCTCCTAACAGAGGAAGACACATGACACTGATTGACTGATTCCCTAACAGAGATGTTTAGTATTCAATGTTCATGCTCTTCATCTGATATTAAAATGATTCAAGCGTTTGAGATGAGAATCAAAGCAGAAAACCTTTGAGAGATGCTCAGCAGTTTCTAACACAAGGGGGTGGCTAAATTGGTTGTACATTTCAGTTGAGCACTACCACTACTACAATGATGGTGGACTTGAACTACAGCAGTAATATCCCAGAACACCAAATGAAGGGAGTTTGATAATATGATTTGGAGTGGTGGTGGTGGTGGTGGTGGGAGGGGATGTCGGTGGCACTACCACTACTACAGCAGTAATATCCCAGAACACCAAATGAAGGGAGTTTGATAATATGATTTGGAGTGGTGGTGGTGGGAGGGGATGTCGGTGGCACTACCACTACTACAGCAGTAATATCCCAGAACACCAAATGAACAGAGATTGACAATATTATTTACACTGGAGGTCCGGATGCATGAGAAAACCTGCAAAGACAGCGATGCTGAAACATGACAAGGCATGTCAAATCTAGCATGGATTCTTAACACAGAGCTAAGAACAGGCTAGCATACAGCAGGACACAAGCACTGCCAGCTCTCCTCGAACACTGTTAGTTCTGTCTCCCCCTCTGTTACTGTTAGGCCTCAAAGCTCTCCTCTAACACTGTTAGGTCTCCCCCTCTGTTACTGTTAGGCCTCAAAGCTCTCCTCTAACACTGTTAGTTCTGTCTCCCCCTCTGTTACTGTTAGGCCTCAAAGCTCTCCTCTAACACTGTTAGGTCTCCCCCTCTGTTACTGTTAGGCCTCAAAGCTCTCCTCTAACACTGTTAGGTCTCCCCCTCTGTTACTGTTAGGCCTCAAAGCTCTCCTCTAACACTGTTAGTTCTGTCTCCCCCTCTGTTACTGTTAGGCCTCAAAGCTCTCCTCTAACACTGTTAGTTCTGTCTCCCCCTCTGTTACTGTTAGGCCTCAAAGCTCTCCTCTAACACTGTTAGTTCTGTCTCCCCCTCTGTTACTGTTAGGCCTCAAAGCTCTCCTCTAACACTGTTAGGTCTCCCCCTCTGTTACTGTTAGGCCTCAAAGCTCTCCTCTAACACTGTTAGGTCTCCCCCTCTGTTACTGTTAGGCCTCAAAGCTCTCCTCTAACACTGTTAGTTCTGTCTCCCCCTCTGTTACTGTTAGGCCTCAAAGCTCTCCTCTAACACTGTTAGTTCTGTCTCCCCCTCTGTTACTGTTAGGCCTCAAAGCTCTCCTCTAACACTGTTAGTTCTGTCTCCCCCTCTGTTACTGTTAGGCCTCAAAGCTCTCCTCTAACACTGTTAGTTCTGTCTCCCCCTCTGTTACTGTTAGGCCTCAAAGCTCTCCTCTAACACTGTTAGTTCTGTCTCCCCCTCTGTTACTGTTAGGCCTCAAAGCTCTCCTCTAACACTGTTAGTTCTGTCTCCCCCTCTGTTACTGTTAGGCCTCAAAGCTCTCCTCTAACACTGTTAGTTCTGTCTCCCCCTCTGTTACTGTTAGGCCTCAAAGCTCTCCTCTAACACTGTTAGTTCTGTCTCCCCCTCTGTTACTGTTAGGCCTCAAAGCTCTCCTCTAACACTGTTAGTTCTGTCTCCCCCTCTGTTACTGTTAGGCCTCAAAGCTCTCCTCTAACACTGTTAGTTCTGTCTCCCCCTCTGTTACTGTTAGGCCTCAAAGCTCTCCTCTAACACTGTTAGTTCTGTCTCCCCCTCTGTTACTGTTAGGCCTCAAAGCTCTCCTCTAACACTGTTAGTTCTGTCTCCCCCTCTGTTACTGTTAGGCCTCAAAGCTCTCCTCTAACACTGTTAGTTCTGTCTCCCCCTCTGTTACTGTTAGGCCTCAAAGCTCTCCTCTAACACTGTTAGTTCTCAAAGGTCTCCCCCTCTGCTACTGTTAGGCCTCAAAGCTCTCCTCTAACACTGTTAGGTCTCCCCCTCTGCTACTGTTAGGCCTCAAAGGTCTCCTCCTCTGCTACTGTTAGGCCTCAAAGGTCTCCCCCTCTGCTACTGTTAGACCTCAAAGGTCTCCTCCCCTGCTACTGTTAGACCTCAAAGGTCTCCTCCCCTGCTACTGTTAGGCCTCAAAGGTCTCCTCCCCTGCTACTGTTAGACCTCAAAGGTCTCCTCCCCTGCTACTGTTAGACCTCAAAGGTCTCCTCCTCTGCTACTGTTAGGCCTCCTCCTCTGCTACTGTTAGACCTCAAAGGTCTCCCCCTCTGCTACTGTTAGGCCTCAAAGGTCTCCTCTTCTGCTACTGTTAAACCTCAAAGGTCTCCCCCTCTGCTACTGTTAGGCCTCAAAGGTCTCCCCCTCTGCTACTGTTAGACCTCAAAGGTCTCCTCCCCTGCTACTGTTAGGCCTCAAAGGTCTCCTCCTCTGCTACTGTTAAACCTCAAAGGTCTCCCCCTCTGCTACTGTTAGACCTCAAAGGTCTCCCCCTCTGCTACTGTTAGACCTCAAAGGTCTCCTCCTCTGCTACTGTCAAGAATGTTCTACACTTTCCCTGTTCCAGACATTCTCTTAAGCTTAAATGGTGTTGGATTTCCAATATTTTAAAAAACTATTTGTTATCTCTTTGAAGACTTGATTTTGTTTAGGATTAGACCAAATTAATTGTCAGTTTGAGACAAATGATCCTACATACATTTTTAATTAGACTGCTTTACACCAAAGCATAGATAAATGTAGTACAAATACCATTGGGAAAAGCGATAGTTACAGAAAATTAAAATCTCAGTCAATTGCTGATGTTTGATAACTGGAACAAACAAAAATGTTGTAACAAAAATAAGAAATGCTTAAGGGCAGATAATGTTTCATTGTAACAGTTCCCGCCAGAGCAAGGGGAGTTTAGGACAGGGGTGAGGTGGTTTCTGATGCCTGAACATGTTAAAGCTTAAAGCTACCTGAATGCGTGTCAAGGTCACTGACCGTGTCAATAAAGGAGAACAGAGTTGAGGTAAGGAATGTGGACAGGTAGGAGCTGACCACTGGCCTTCCGATTTGGGTAGGGGGAGACGGATTGGCAGCGGGGCTGCGAGAGAATGAGTGACAGGTGTGCAAAGTGTTTCGTTCCAATAAGACTGAATATAGTAATTTCCTGAAAACCATTGGTCGAGCTCGGACTTTGCTTGAGTGTATATAACTCGAGAGAAAGTTTGGCTCAGGAGGCTGGATGGAGGGGAGGCTGGATAGAGAGATGAGAGCGAGAGAGACTGAATGTAGATAGTATGTTTAACTCACCGACTTAGGTAGAGGAGTGATTGATAGACTGTTGGACGAATGTTAGTGATAGAACAGGATCGCTCAAGTAGGTGTGTGAATTTTGCATTAATAGATAATCTGAACGTGTGTTTGTAAGCAAGGACACATTGTGAGCGAGTTATGCCGAGATCGCCCACCTGAGGGGATTTGAGTGAGGAAGAGTATTTGATAAGGTGTGTTGAGGACGCAGTTAAGGCGATGTGTGTGTGATGTAATTGCAAGGCAATAGAACTGGGTTTAGATAGTTGGGAATTCCATCAATAGCTCATGCTTAAACTTTCCGCTTTATTTAATAGTTATATTAACTTATATATATAACATAGGAATAATAAGTTAAGATGATATGTATTGTATTGTGTCTGTAATTCCACAACTCATTTTTATAATTTGAATATTATGTAATAAATATGCCATCTGATGTGTGCTATATTATTTGAAGTGTGTGGTCATGATGATGTGGATGAGTGTGAGAATGTTCTAAGTTAGAATAACGGCCAGGGCAAAACAGTGGGTCTGTTACTTAACTTAACTTAACGTCTTTATACTGGTTTAGAAGACCCTGCAGAGTCTGTATACAACCAGTTACATTTACATCACCTTGCTCTAAAAGCTATGGGCATCCAGTTTATTCTTAAATGCATTAACTGTCCCTGCCTCCATTTCCTCCCCTGGCAATGCATTCCAAGCAGACACCACTCTCTGACTAAAAAAATATTTCCTAATATCTAACCTGGACCTCTCTTTAGTCAGCTTGTAGCTATGCCCTCGTGTTATTGTAGGTGGCTGTACTTTAAAAAATTTGTTATAGTCTAATTTATCGATTCCACTGATCATCTTATAAACCTGTATTAAGTCACCACGAATTCTTCTCTCTTCGAGACACTGTAGGCCGGTTTTTCTGAGTCTTTCCTCATAACTGTAATTCTGGAATCCCACTATCAGCTTTGTCGCTCTTTTTTGTATTCTTTCTAGCATGTTTATGTCCCCTCTATGATAAGGACTCCACACCTGTACACAGTACTCCAATCTAGGTATAACTAAAGCTTTATACAGTTTGACGATCACTTCCTTGCTCCTATGTTTAATATATCTTTTAATCATACCTAACATTGCATTTGCCTTTTTCACTGCTACCTTAACTTGCTCACTCACCTTTCCTGTATGATCTATTATAACCCCTAGGTCCCTTTCCTTATCTATCTTTCTAATATTGTTTTCTCCCATTCTGTAATTATGTTCCATATTGGATCTACCCATGTGGATGACTGTACATTTATCTACATTAAACTCCATTTGCCAGCTTACAGACCATTCTCGAATTTTATCTAAATCCGACATCAATATATCCACTTCCGCTTTAGATGAGACACTACTGCATAGTTTTGTGTCATCAGCAAATTTTGCAATCATGGATCCCATATCCATGTCCAAATCATTTATATATATATCAAGAACAAAATTGGTCCCAAAACCGAGCCCTGTGGCACACCACTTTTCACTTCACACCACTCTGAGTACTACTTATTTATGCCCACCCTCTGCCTTCTTCCCGTTAACCAATTTTCAATCCATTTGGCAACTTCCCCACCTATTCCATGTGATTTTAACTTTCGAAATAATCTTTGATGAGGTACTCTATCAAAGGCCTTTGCAAAGTCTAGATAAATAACATCCACTGGCTCCCCTTTATCTATGATTTTAGTAACCTCCTCCATGAATTCTAATAGATTTGTTAAGCATGATCTCCCTCTAGTAAACCCATGCTGACTATTTCTAATTAGATTAAATTTGTCTAAATGCATTACAATGTTTTCTTTGATTATTGACTCTACAAATTTACGGACTATGCTCGTTAAACTCACCAGGTCTATAATTTGCTGGATCTGATTTTTTGCCTTTTTTGAATAAGGGGATCACTCCTGCATCTTTCCAACCCCGTGGAACAATCCCTTTTGTAAGTGATTGAGAACATAATATAGCCAATGGTTTTGCTAGTTGGTCTCTAATTTCATACAGCAATTTTGGATGAATACCATCTTGACCTGGACATTTATTCACTTTCAACCCCTCAAATTTTTTAAAAACCATTTGCTCTGTAATACAGATTGATCTTAATCCCGCTGTATCCATGTCTCTTTGAAAAATATCTATAGGCTCTGGGATCTTGGAGCAGTCCTCTTTTGTGTAGACTGTGCCAAAGTACTGATTGAGCAGATTAGCTGCCTCCCTGTTCTCACTTATTATTTTCCCTGTACTGTCTATGAGAGGGCCTACTTTGTCTTTCGTTCTTTGTTTATTCCTAACATAAGAGAAGAAGCTTTTACTGTCAGTCTTGATCCTCTGAGCAAGTTTTTTTTCAAAGTCTATTTTTGCTGTTTTATTCGCTTTCTGAGATATGTTCTGCTTGTCCAAATATTTTACATATGTTTCTTTTGATTTACCTGCCTCTATATATTTTTTCCATGCTTTATTTTTAGCTCTTCTACATTTCACTACAAATCTAGTTATCCACTTTTTACGCTTGGGGTTTACCTCCCTACATGGAACACATTCCTCTTTTAGCGTTTCTAGAACTGTTTTAAAACTTTCCCACTCCTGTTCAACATCTGTTCCTACGACAATATCTTTCCAGATTATGTGGTTCGCTGCCTCTTTCATCCTCTTAACATCTGCCTAAGAGTAGTCGTATGTTCGCGTGTTTATGTTTACTTCTTTCCCTGCAATAAGATCCCATCGGATAATTTGATGGTCACTTGAGCCAAACAGTTCCCCAACGGTAACGTTTTCAATCATATTTTCCTCTGTAGTAAAAACTAGGTCGAGTATGTTTTTGCCTCTGGTGGCTGCTTCTACATGTTGAATTAAAAAATTGTCAGTTATGCACTTAACAAAAGGTTTTGACTCTACAAGTGCTTCTGCCATATCCCATTTTATTTCTGGAAAGTTGAAATCTCCCATTAATAATAATTTCCCTTCAGTTGCCTTTTCTATACTACTAATCAGCTCCTCATCTTCCTCTTTTTGACTTGATGGACATCTATAGCCCACTCCAATCACTGTTTTTTCACCCCCACTTTCTATTTCTCCCCATACACTTTCATTTTTGTTACCACATGATAAATAATCTTTGATCGTTATATTAACAGAATTTATACAGTATAATAAAACGCCACCTCCCTTAGTCTTGTTTCCAACTATCCTATCTTTCCTTAACATTGTATATCCCTCAATTTCAAGTTCACTATCTGCAATCTCCTCATATGTCCATGATTCTGTTAACCCTATTATATCTGGTTTTTCTTCTTCTACGTACAGTTCCAATTCTTCTCTTTTATTTACTATGCTTCTCACATTTGCATAAAAACATTTTAGTTTGTAATGTTAGTTTTCCTCTTTTTGCTTACATCATTACAAAAATTATTTCTCACCTAAGTCAGACCATCTCTTTCTACTGGTCTTACCCTTACTAGTATAATTATAATCACTATCTGAATCTTCTAAAATAACATAGTTTGTATTGCGCTGTATTGTTTGGTTGAGCGCTAGAAGCAGTGGGTGTTACCATTATTGGGGAGAAACAAACACACTTAAGAGAGAAAGAAAATCTGGTCTTCAACAACAAACCATACTTGTTTTGTTGGAATTTAGAGCTATGACGTATTCTAAGTTTAGCAGTAAAATATTGGTCAACACAAACCCCAAACCACCGCTCCACGAAACAAACATTAAACAGTACCTAACAGAACCAATATGTCAGTCAAGAGTCTGGTATAATCTTTTTTGCAAACCGATTTATCAGCTAATGGTCCGGAAAGAGTTAATTCTTCTTCAAACAGGGCATGAATCAGCTTGCAATAATATTCACAGGTTTTTTGTTTTTTTTCTTCGAAACTCTGTAGAGATATTAGGTCAAAAAGGACAACTTGTTCTGTATGCTGTAAAATGACTCCTACAATGAGGTCAAATTGTCAGTTTTGATATAATTATTTGGTTCCAAGTCTTATCAAAGACTAGTAGCAAAGGTATTCAGATCATTTAGAATTGAAATATATCAACACAAATGCATCTCATCCAATATATATTCCAACAACAAGCAGTGAACAAAATTCCAGAAATAAGCCATAAGAATGTGCTGAACTCAGGGGTACCACGGTGATAAATATAAAAAGTTAAAAATTGAAATTCATCTCAGACACCGTAGGTTCTGAAGATCCTTGTGATTAGTGGTAGACTTTTATCCTTCTTGAAATACAGAGAAAGAATTGTACATTTAATAAACATGTCAGTCTATATTTGAAATGCTAATTTCATCACTTACTTAGACACTGCTACCTTGGTGTAGTCTTCTATCTCACTTAGACACTCCTCTTCTACCCTGGTGTGTAGAGTCTTCTATCTCACTCAGCCACTTCTACCCTGGTGTGTAGTCTTCTATCTCACTCAGCCACTTCTACACTGGTGTGTAGAGTCTTCTATCTCACTTATCACTTAAATTGAATGGACCAATCAACTGGCTGGCCTCTTCTCAATATGTTACTGACCAGATATGTTTATCCCCCTTGTTGACATATCTTTCTGTGCTGGTTGTCCCTAAGAATGATCACGACCTAGTTGTCTCCCACAGTTGTCATTTATTACTTACAATGTGTGTTGTTATTTTCACTGGGAAAAACTGACAGTCTAAACTCATTTATTTAATGCCCCAGACCTTTCTAACACAGTGAGCACGACATGACAAGGTTTTGTTGTACGTATAGGACTGTAGGAGTTCAGTAGCTGGTATGTGGACTTAGTGAGATTGTACACATTGATTAGGGCAAATGTTGGCAACAGTACGTCGGACTGCTGTTATAAGCCGTCAGGAAGGAGTTCTCACAAATGCAAATGTCCTTCAGTTAATTAACAATAATTTCAAAACACATGGCGCGGAGTCGCAGATTGGTGGCGAATCACAAAGTACAAGAAATGCTTCCTCTCATGAACTGAGTCAAAACATGGTCACCAGAATGGGGTAGGACAAATTGAATAACATGTTCAGTGAAACATTTGAAACACAACCATGTACACAGATACAACAGAATGGGGTAGGACAAATTGAATAACATGTTCAGTGAAACATTTGAAACACAACCATGTACACAGATACAACAGAATGGGGTAGGACAAATTGAATAAGATGTTCAGTGAAACATTTGAAACACAACCATGTACACAGATACAACAGAATGGGGTAGGACAAATTGAATAACATGTTCAGTGAAACATTTGAAACACAACCATGTACACAGATACAACAGAATGGGGTAGGACAAATTGAATAACATGTTCAGTGAAACATTTGAAACACCACCATGTACACAGATACAACAGAATGGGGTAGGACAAATTGAATAACATGTTCAGTGAAACATTTGAAACACAACCATGTACACAGATACAACAGAATGGGGTAGGACAAATTGAATAACATGTTCTGATGGCCAAACTAACAATGCGCGAAATGGAAGAGGCCATGAGAACATTAAAGAAAAGGAAATCTCCCGGAAAAGACGGGATTACAAACGAAATGCTGATGGGGCTGGGCCAAACAGCGAAGAGGAAACTGCTATCGGTCCTGAACCAAAGCTGGAAAAGGGGAATTGTACCACAGGCATGGAAAGACGCAATACTGGTACGAGTACCAAAAACAGGAAAGGACAAAACAGATCCAAATGGATACAGGCCCATAAGCCTACTGAGCTGTGTCGGCAAGCTGATGGAACGGATGATAAACACCAGACTGATGTGGCATCTGGAAGAAAAACGAATACTAATTCCACAGCAAGCCGGCTTTAGACAGCACAGATCCACTGAGGACCAGGTCATCCTCATAGCCCAGGAGATAGAAGATGCCTACCAGGCACAGAAACATACAGTAGCTGTTTGGGTGGATCTGGAAAAGGCATTTGACAAAGTCTGGAAAGATGGACTTAGAGTCAAGCTAAGAAGAAGTGAAGTTTGTGGGAGAATGTACAAGTGGATCAACCACTACCTCAAACAAAGAACGGCCAGAGTCCAAGTACAAGGGCAGATGAGCAAAAAGGTGACACTCGAGCAGGGAGTACCCCAAGGGGGAGTACTGTCACCCACACTCTTCCTGGTATATATAAACGACATTACAGAGAATATACCAAGAAGAGTCCATAGCTCAATGTTTGCAGACGATCTGGCTATGTGGACCTCTGAAAAGAATCTCACCATAGCAAGAAATCGGATGCAGACGGCCCTAACATCGCTGGAAGAGTGGGCGAACTCATGGCTGGTCAAAATAAACGAGGAGAAAACCACATGCACAATATTCTCGCTTTCATTAAAACCCCAAAGTACCAAATTAAGTCTAAATGGCAAATTCCTGCAGCCAAACGACAACCCAACCTATCTGGGAGTCACATTTGATCGGCGCATGACATGGAAAAGTCAGATTGAGAGAAACCGAATGAAAGCCAGAGAAAGAATGGCAATCATGAGGAAACTTGCTGGCACAAGCTGGGGAGCAGACGAAGTCATACTAAAGAAACTGTACACTGGAAGAGTGAGACCAGTTCTCGAGTATGGCATTGCGGCATGGACAACAGCAGCGAAGGCGAACTTCGATAAAGTTAACAAACTTCAAAACCAAGCCATGAGAATTATAACAGGTGGCATGAAGTCAACGCCAATTGTAGAACTTGAAAAGATTACAAAACTGCAATCCATGACCGATAGAAGAGACTGCAGAGCCCAGCTGCAGTCAGAGAAACTCCGAAGACTGACCGACCATCCAATGCACCAGAGACTAAACAATATGGGAAATGGGAAACTAAAGCGGAGAAACTTTGCAGAAATAGCCAAAGCAAAGATGCACGAAGATCCCATAAACTCACTAACAACACCAAAACCCATCACTACTGTACGAAAACCTACCTGGAGGCAGGATATATTTCCAGAGGTGGTAGAAAATATACCAGGTATTGCAAACAAAAACTGCCAGACTGAAAAAGAAAGGAGAGATACTACCCTAAGCTTCATAACGAAAAGCTACCCAAGCATGGACTGGACCCATGCATACACCGACGGTGCTGTAACAAACACAACACAGAACGGAGGGGCAGGAGCATTCCTGAACCTACCAAATGGCAAAAAAATAACACTGTCATTCGCTACTGGTAAGTACACAAGCAATTTCAGAGTGGAGGTAGAGGCACTGAGGGCGGCAGTGGAAGAAATGGTGACACACAGTGAAAATGAAAGCCATATAGTCCTGCTTACAGATGCTCTCGCCGTAGTCACAGCGCTAAAAATCCAGAAAAACACTGAGCTTAATGACTTAAGAGCAGCACTCTGCAAACTGTGCCAGCAGTCCGCACCAAAAAGGGTAGTGGTACAGTGGGTCCCATCACACTGCAACATCCAAGGCAACGAGGAGGCAGACAGACTGGCAAAAGAAGGTGCGAGACTACCACAAACAGATACTAGTATGACGTACGAAGAGTCAAAACGGCTTATTAAAGCCAGATACATGACCAAATGGGAAACCGAACATACTGGTTACACCAAAAACGATGCCTATTACCAGTTGAACCGAAGAGAGCAGGTCGTTGTCTTTAGACTTCACACTGGCCACAATAGACTGAGGTACCACCTATTCAACAAATTGAAGATAGGGTGTACCGACGAATGCCCGTGCGGTACTGGTAAAATGACCGCTGAACATCTGCTGCAGAACTGCCCGACATACGAGGATCAGAGAGAGCAGATGTGGCCATCACCAGTGGAACTGCAAGACAAGCTCTATGGTAGTGGCGACAGCCTCAGGATGACCGCCGCTTTTTTCGAAAAAATAATGGTTATTGTCTGACTGCGTACGCAGAAGAAGAAGAAGAAGAAGAATAACATGTTCAGTGAAACATTTGAAACACAACCATGTACACAGATACAACAGAATGGGGTAGGACAACCATGTACACAGATACAACAGAATGGGGTAGGACAACCATGTACACAGATACAACAGAATGGGGTAGGACAACCATGTACACAGATACAACACACAGAAAAGCAGAGCATAAATTGCTGTGAGGACCTGACCAACCAATTTTTCTACCAGAGCAGTACATCAAAGTCACGTCACGGATCAACTGTTTCCTCTGATATTATTGGGCTTCTATAATCATTCACACAATCATGTTCATATTCAAAGCAAAAGTTTAAAATATAATACATACCCTTGTCTCAAAAACCATTTATATTTTAATTTACAAAAACAAAACAAAATTTCTTTTATTTAAATTATACAACTATTATATACAATTGTATTCCAAAACAAGAGGAAATAATATTTAAGACCAACAAGTCATACAGCAACAAAGGAAGAGAAAATCATGATAAGACAAGACACTCAATCCTTCATTAGTTTGTTGTTAGAGAACTAGCCCCAATCATGATAAGACAGTCAATCCTTCATTAGTTCATTGTGAGAGAACTAGCCCCAATCATGATAAGACACTCAATCCTTCATTAGTTTGTTGTCAGAGAACTAGCCCCAATCATGATAAGACACTCAATCCTTCAATAGTTCATTGTGAGAGAACTAGCTACAATCATGATAAGATAAGACACTCAATCCTTCATTAGTTTGTTGTCAGAGAACTAGCCCCAATCATGATAAGACACTCAATCCTTCATTAGTTCATTGTGAGAGAACTAGCTACAATCATGATAAGATAAGACACTCAATCCTTCATTAGTTTGTTGTCAGAGAACTAGCCCCAATCATGATAAGACACTCAATCCTTCAATAGTTCATTGTGAGAGAACTAGCTACAATCATGATAAGATAAGACACTCAATCCTTCATTAGTTTGTTGTCAGAGAACTAGCTACAATCATGATAAGACAAGACACTCAATCCTTCATTAGTTTGTTGTCAGAGAACTAGCTACAATCATGATAAGACAAGACACTCAATCCTTCATTAGTTTGTTGTCAGAGAACTAGCTACAATCATGATAAGACAAGACACTCAATCCTTCATTAGTTTGTTGTCAGAGAACTAGCCCCAATCATGATAAGATAAGACAATCCTTCATTACTTCATTGTCAGAGAACTAGCCCCAATCATGATAAGACAGTCAATCCTTCATTAGTTCATTGTCAGAGAACTAGCTACAATCATGATAAGATAAGACAATCTTTCATGAGGATGTTGTCAGAGAACTAGCCCCAATCATGATAAAATAAGACAATCCTTCATTAGTTCATTGTCAGAGAACTAGCCCCAATCATAATAAGATAAGACAATCCTTCATTAGTTCATTGTCAGAGAACTAGCTACAATCATGATAAGATAAGACAATCCTTCATTAGTTCATTGTCAGAGAACTAGCCCCAATCATGATAAGACAGTCAATCCTTCATTAGTTCATTGTCAGAGAACTAGCTACAATCATGATAAGATAAGACAATCCTTCATGAGGATGTTGTCAGAGAACTAGCCCCAATCATGATAAAATAAGACAATCCTTCATTAGTTCATTGTCAGAGAACTAGCCCCAATCATAATAAGATAAGACAATCCGTCATTAGTTCATTGTCAGAGAACTAGCCCCAATCATGATAAAAAAAGACAATCCTTCATTAGTTCATTGTCAGAGAACTAGCCCCAATCATAAAAAGATAAGACAATCCTTCATTAGTTCATTGTCAGAGAACTAGCTACAATCATGATAAGATAAGACAATCCTTCATTAGTTCATTGTCAGAGAACTAGCCCCAATCATGATAAGACAGTCAATCCTTCATTAGTTCATTGTCAGAGAACTAGCTACAATCATGATAAGATAAGACAATCCTTCATGAGGATGTTGTCAGAGAACTAGCCCCAATCATGATAAGATAAGACAATCCTTCATGAGGATGTTGTCAGAGAACTAGCCCTAATCAAGATAAGATAAGACAATCCTTCATTAGTTCATTGTCAGAGAACTAGCTACAATCATGATAAGATAAGACAATCCTTCATGAGGATGTTGTCAGAGAACTAGCCCCAATCATGATTAGATAAGACAATCCTTCATGAGGATGTTGTCAGAGAACTAGCCCCAATCAAGATAAGATAAGACAATCCTTCATTAGTTCATTGTCAGAGAACTAGCTACAATCATGATAAGATAAGACAATCCTTCATGAGGATGTTGTCAGAGAACTAGCCCCAATCATGATTAGATAAGACAATCCTTCATGAGGATGTTGTCAGAGAACTAGCCCCAATCATGATTAGATAAGACAATCCTTCATTAGTTCATTGTCAGAGAACTAGCCCCAATCAGGATAAGATAAGACAATCCTTCATTAGTTCATTGTCAGAGAACTAGTCCCAATCAAGATAAGATAAGACAATCCTTCATGAGGATGTTGTCAGAGAACTAGCCCCAATCATGATAAGATAAGACAGTCAATCCTTCATTAGTTTGTTGTCAGAGAACTAGCCCCAATCAGGATAAGATAAGACAATCCTTCATGAGGATGTTGTCAGAGAACCAGCCCCAATCAGGATAAGATGGACATTGTCAGAGAGCTGGCATCAGTCCAGTAAGCAGCCATCAAAGCTAATACCAGAAACTCAGACAAAACTACAACCGATCACTCCCTACAGCACCCACAAAATATTGAATAGCCATAAGAAATATTTCAATATTTGAGTGCAGGTCAGAAGCTCCATTCTGGACTCACCTTTTTTGTACTGGATGAGTCCTCATCCTGAGAAACAAGAAAATGTGTGTCAATAATCTTGTGAAAAACATATACTGGTGTTAGATAGATGACATGCATCCTTACCACCACAACATCAACTATATGTCCTCTTACAGTGTCTTAGTCAACTTGTACTTCTACAGGGACAGATGTCTCTGTGCAGGTCCCAGCTTTGGCGTGAGCTGGATCTAGCTGTGCGGAGAATTTCCTGCCTAGCGGACTAGGATCGAGCAGATTATTACTCTGCCGCAGAGAGTGGTTAACTGATGTGCGAGTCCATCTTAATAGCTTGAAACACTAGAGTAAAGTAGACACGTAACCTGTTAGGCACCCTCTATGTTGCTCTTAACAAACCACCTAACCATGGCCAGTGTTATGCCATGTCACACAGTTAGTCACCTCTTACGACATGCTCTCTGTGTGGCAGTGGTGCTATTCTTGTCCTTGTCATACACAACAACCCCTGTGAACTCACTGCGTTACTTCCCAATCTGTGGCACCAAACTCAACAGGCTTGAGGAGAAAGACCAACCTCTGGTCAGTCATGTTAGTCAGGGTCAGGTACAACATATTGATCAGACATGT